>CM076578.1:1813488497-1813811332 GCA_034641835.2 Pinus albicaulis
TGGTGATACCCAGTTCTGAGGTCTATCTTGGAGAAGACTGAAGCCCCTCTCACTTGATCAAACAGATCATCAATTCTAGGGAGTGGATATCTATTCTTAATGGTCAGCTTGTTCAGTTGACGATAATCAATGCACATCCTAAAAGTTCCATCCTTCTTTTTCACAAATAAAATCGGAGCTCCCCAAGGAGACACACTTGGTCTGATATACCCTTTATCTAACAGTTCCTGTAATTGCATTTTCAGTTCCATTAGTTCAGGAGGGCTCATTCGATAAGGTGCTCGGGAAACATGTGTTGCTCCTGGTACCAAATCGATTGAAAAATCAATCTCTCTTTTGGGGGGAAGATGAGGAATTTCCTTGGGAAAGACTTCCTTAAATTCTCTTATGACTGGTATAGCATCCAGCAATTCTTCCTCATTTTGCTGTTCTATTTCTTCTACATGCACTGCATAGACTTGGTATCCTTTTCTAGCTGTTCTTTTCAATTGCAAGGCTGATATTTGTCTTACGGAAATGGACTTTGGTTTCCCTTTTAATGTTAAAGGTTTCCCTTCTTCATCCACACAATGCAGGGTTTTATCCGAGCAGTTCATTAGAGCTTTCTTCTTTTCTAGCCAATCCATTCCTATCAGAAGATCATAGGATCCTAATGGCAATATGTTCAAGTTTACTTCTGTTGAAAAACCATTCAATTGAATTGTTGTTTTGGGCAATTTATGTGTGACTTTTCTCTTAGTTCCAGTGGCCAGCTGTACCAACCATGACTGCTGCAATTTTTCAGGTTTAATTTTAAATTTTTCTACCATTCCAGGACTAATGTAACTCAAAGAAGCCCCTAGATCAATCAAAACAGTAACAGGTAGGTCAGAAATCTTACCTTCCATTTCCACCATGGTTGCTTGATGTTCTGCTTGTCGATTTTCCAGGGCTGCACTTATAGTTGGTATGTTTCTGGCTATGTCATTTACTGTTGTCGCCTCTCGCTCCCTGCTGATCATGTGTATATTCCGATGGGGGCAGTCCCTCATCATATGGGGTTCTCCACAGCCCCAACATTTCAAAGGTTCCTTCATTCTAACTGTTGCTTCCTTTTTATTCCCTTCTACTGGTTTTGAAGCCACTTGGGACTGAGCAGTTTGACTTTCCTTTGGTTTGCTGAACTTTTTCCTTTGATGATCTCTACCACAATTCCTTAAATATGCTGGTTTTGGTCTCTTTCCTTTGAACTCACCCTTGTTCATCCAGCTCTTCCCTTGTTCAGCTTTACCTTTAAACTGTTGATAGCATAATCTGGCTTTTCTAACAGCTTCATCCATGGTCTTTGGGTTGTCAAACTCAATTTTCTCCTTGTACACAGTAGGCAAACAATTTAAAAACCTTTGCACTTTGGCCTTTTCTTCCCTAATGTAAGGGACATACCTCAGTAAATTTGTAAACTTAGTGACAAACTCATCAATAGTGAGCTGCCCTAGCCTAAGCTCATGGAATTCTTTTGCTTTATCATCATAATAACATTCATTCAAATAACAAATTTTGAACTTAGTCTGAAAATCTTCCCAAGTAACTGTCTTTTCATCAATGGCATGCACCATTTTTGTCTCTTCCCACCAGAGTGTAGCTTTTCCTTGTAGTTGGTACACAGCTAATCTAGCCTTCAGATTGCTCTCATATTCATAGACTTGGAAATACTTGATCATGTTCAGCAACCAAGCTTCAGCATCCTCCTCCTTCTCCCCATCATAGGAGGGAGGTTTGATCTTTCTAAATTCTCCTTGCAACTCTCTTTTCTGCTTATGTTGATTTCTAGCTGCATCCTCATCCTCATATTCATCCATCTTTCTTTTTCCAGAACCTTCGCCCTCCTGGCTGTTCCGGGAAGTTAGCTCTCTGATGAGCTTTTCCTGCTCCTTACTGGCTGATGACAACATGTCATTTTGGCTTCTTAATTCAGCCAACTCACGTTGCATCCGGTGCAACATAGCCAGTACCGGGGCATTGGGATCTGGAGTAGCAAACTCATCCCGCAGATCCACATAAATCCCTTCACCTTCAGCCATTTCAACTGTACACACTTACAACGCAGATTAGCAAAGTTTATAAACTTCAGAAAAACAAAATATCTAATAAGCAGTGAGCACAAAACAACAGCCCAATTTTTTGTAACTAGTGCTCCGATACCATTTGTATCACTCCTTGAGGCAAATTTTTTTATTTTTTTTTCCTAATACTTTCCATACAAAATACTATGTCGCTCTTAATATCCATACGTAAAATCCTCTCTTCCGATCATACCTCTGCTGCTTAGTGACCAATATATGTTATTGATATATATATATAACTATAAATCATACTCGTAGCTTATACACAATCCATACGTGTATATCATTGAATAGAATTAAATTAACATTTGAGTACCCTTCTGCACAACCTATATATATATATCCAATATCCCATATATATATGTTTACCTTCACTTTAATAAAACCATATATATATGTTACATTCAATTTAATGAAACCATATATATATGTTACATTCACTTTAATGAAACCATATATATATGTTACATTCACTTTAATAAAACCATATATATATGTTACATTCACTTTAATTAAACCATAGATATATATGTCCATATCCACTTTAATAAAACTAGGGAAAGGCGCACTTCGATAATTATATATAGCATATCTATATAAAAATCCCCGACCCCCTTTTTTTTATAATTTCGTGGGATGTTCAAATGGGTATATTCATCTACCATAATGACATATATACGGGTGTAGACCTTTTTACAAGTTTATTGAAATTTCACTGGTCGATTTCTTTGATAATACTTGGGTAGATAGTGTTATACCCTTGCTACCGCACATACAAATCAATTAATCATATGTGTATTTTCATAGCAGCTATACAGCCCACGTAAGCTCGCCATTTTGGCGAGGGAGGTTAGGAGAGCTATGTCTGTAGTGACAGGTCAGCGTTACGGTCAAATTTCGTTGTACTTACGTTGGCGTGGTTCCATTGGACAGAAGCGCCACGGTGTTGCTATCATTACCAGTTTGAAATTTTATAAACATTATATCTCACGCCATGCTGTCCGAGCCACGGATCGGCGTGACGGTAAATCATAAAATAACCGAGCTCTTTCCTCTCATGGCGGTTGTCATTATGAATATTCTGATCCAATGCATCCTTGATGTGATTTTCCTACGCAGAGGAAGCAACCCACATACTTGTTAGAGTTGATAACGTCTCTGTCGCACTGTATTCTGCTTGGTCTGACTTAACGTGTGCGTTTGGTTTTTCTATTTCAATGGTTTTGCAGGTAGAGACTGGGGTTAGCTGAGGAGAACACAGTACCTTTTCCGGCGTTACTCGTCCTCTTCAATGCAACTTAGGATAGTTCGGTACCCTTCTCTGGTTGTGGCAGTGTTTTTTCAAATCAACATCGTGATATGCTGCAGTTCTGGGGCAGGGTGCATTAGGGTTTGCACTAGTTCTTTTTAATTCGAGACTTTTTCACTGATTTATTTATTTTCCTCTATCTGTTCCAATCATAACTACAGAGTCGTGATCTTCCTTGCTTCCATCGCTGGTGAGGGAGGGGGTAACCAGGTCGGCCTGCGTTTTCAAATAGTTCCTCTTGTTTTGTATTAACGTTCACCAATAATGCCTTCTCATCCTCTGCTGTTGTGTGTTGCACAGAGAGGAATGTTTTTCGGCATTTCATCCTGGTGACAGAGGGCCGGCCTCGAATGTGTTTTCTGGTCTGTTAGATCCTAGCTGCGTTCGAACGGAGCTATACTTACTATTGATATATTTTCATCTGAATTTATAATCGGCTTCTGGGTCTATTGCCTATAATAATTTGGTGTTTCCGATTTATCCTGATTGGGTTCAACACGTTTGATAGGACAGAGATTTATCCGCATTATTACATGTTGATTGTGCATTGAAGCCTGCCTAAATCTCGGTTTCTTTTTTTCTGTTTTTTTTGTTTTTTTTGGTGTCAAAGGGGCGAACGCCTAGGTTGTCTCTATACAACCCCAGACTTTTAACCGTGTCCATATTACTGGTGTTCAGGTTTCCTGGTGCACTGCATGGGTGGCCCGTTTTGAAGTACTCCTACACGCCGCGAGGGTGGGAAGGAATCCTACCCTCCCTAGGTAACTTTCGAATTTTCTTGTTTCTATTACATCGGTTTATGCTTCCACTTGGTGTCGATGCGATGTTACCCTTCTACTATAAAACGAGAGCACTCGTTAACCATTCATCCTAAGTTCTGGCTATGATTGTATATTCACATTTAACTGTATTCGCCAGCTAGACTCCAGGTGTCGAATCTTGATTGGTTCGTATATTTTGTTCTTTTGTATAGGCAGACGATACTACTCCTGATTGGTGCAGACTATCATTGGCACTCCTCTGTGCGAAATCATATATATACGTTTTATACTCTAGTTTTTGATGTTTTTCCTACCTCTAGCATATAAAAATCATTAGAAAAAATTGCATGAACTTATTAACCAGTGCATAATCACATATATATTTGGTCTTTTCTATTTATGTATTATTCAATACGGTGGTGGCTTCTTGGCGCGTACGTGAACGAACGTGCTCCTGTCGCGCTCCCTTTCTGTGCTGGTTTATATAATTTGTATACTTTTATAACCCTATTGTCTGATCGGGCTTTTTCTAAGGGAATTGTATGTTGGGTTATGATGAGCATGATGGCCAAAGATATTTTTAGGATCTGCGGGTGAATCTGGAGCTGAGAGGGTGAGGAATTGATCTCTGATCTAGGGCCAGAACGCTGGCAAAAAGCCGAGATCGCCTCCAGGATCTGCGTCAACAAGGTCTGAAACTGGCGCAGAAGATGGGACGGCCGGGGGCACCTGGTGCCCCCACGTTCAAACAAGTAATTATAGACAAAGGGAAGAAGATGGCCGAGGGTTCACGAATCCAGGGTTCCTCAGCATCTCAAAAGAACGAAATACCCTCAGACAGCCTCACGGCGGAAACAGTGAACAGATCCACCGGCAAGGAAGGGATCCATCCTACTCAATCCCCGCAAGAAGTAGATCCGCGAAGGAAAGTTGTAGATCTGAACGATAAAGTCGACCTGCAAGCACAACTTGATCGATCTGGAAATTCTGAAGGAAGCGGCAGACAATCAAAACTGCAAGGGCGATGCAAACCAAAGGCTCTCGACAGCCTCAGGGTAAACATCACTGACCCCGATCTACAAGAATACAGAGACCATATGTCGATCTACGCGGTCATATGCAAATTTATGGGACTATGGCCCAATGAAAGAGCTCTCTGTCAATGGATCAAACAAGTATGGAAACCGCGAGGGGATGTCCAACTTCACCTAGGTGCCAAAGGCTTCTTCACGGTGGTGTTCACCAATTTGGATGACAAGGACCGGATATTTGAAGGAGGCCCCTACTTTTATGCTTCTGCGGGCCTCTATATGCGAACATGGAAACCCAACTTCGCACCGGAGCAGGAAACCTTCACTCAGGTTCCAGTCTGGATCAGGCTCTTCTCCCTGCCAATTGAGTATTGGAGACCAACAGCGCTGGAACAGATCGGCAACACTCTGGGAGATTTTGTTCGGGCTTCTGAAGCCACTCTTCAAAAAAGGTACACAACTTATGCTCTCATTTGTGTTGAAATGGATGTTTCTGGACCTCTGCACGAAGGGCTCTGGTTAGACTACAGAGATGAGTCCTATTTTCAAACAATAGACTATGAGCAAATACCTTTTAGATGCAGAAGATGCCATGAGCATGGGCATCTAATCAGAGAATGCCCTCTAAACAAAACGGAGGAGCCCCCCAAAGGGAAACCCTCTTCGTCCTCAGATGGGTTCATCCGACCCACAGGAAGGCACAGAGCTAATCGCAGAAACCATCCTAAAACAGCAGATCCAAACGCTGGAACCACTAATCCTTTTGAGATACTGGGTGAAGACTCTCAAAAAAATAAGGAAGATCCAAATCCAGCAGATCAGACACCAACGGAAAACAATGAGCAGACCAAGGAAACCCTAGATTTTGGAAAGCTCGACGCAGCAAACTCAGAAGACAAGAACCAAGAAGGAGATGAGGACATGGTCCTTAGTGAACAGGGCACGGAAGACCTAGAGCTGGATGAAATTTTGGAAAAAGAAGGGCTAGATCTTAACTCAATCGTGGAACAATGGAAACAAAAAGGGATAGACAAAGTGCCAGAAGAAGAAATCAACTGGATTAACCATCTTTTCTTAGCCCGACAGGATGCAATATCAAAAGGTGGGAAACGGGGTCGTGGTGCAACTAAGAGCCTGGGCATTAAATCACAGACCCTACACCAGACGCAAGCTAGCAGCCAATACAAAAAGAAACGAGGAAGAAGATCAGACAAAGATGCACTCTTCGAATTAGGTCAGTTGTTGATAAACTCAGGAAAGATGAAAGCCCTTGAGGCTTTCTCCTTCCTATCCTAATTCCAGTTAACTATGAAAGTCCTCTCATGGAATGCAAGAGGAATGGGAAGCCTCAGGAAACAGAGGCTCCTAAAAAAGAAAATAACACAAGAAAAACCGGATATGGTCTTCCTTCAGGAAACCAAGTGTACTATTCAGAAGCAGGATGAGATAACTAAACGTCTGAGCAGACATCTTGAGCATCTGGCGGTGGAAGGAACAGGAATGAGTGGGGGCTTAGCCATTCTCTGGAATCCTAATGTATTCCATCTCATTAATGCTGAGGCCTCAAAGCACTTCCTAGCCCTGCAAATGCAAATTATAGGAGAAAAAGGATCCTTCTTATTTGTCAATGTCTACAGCCCCCAACATCTGGAGGACAAACTACGGCTGCTCCATCATCTAACAAGCCTGCAGCACCGGCACAACACCTCTCAAGTAGTTTATGGCGGAGATTTCAACATGATAACCTCACTCGAGGAGAAGAAAGGAGGCATCAGGGCTCTCAGCAATGATGCCCAAGCTTTTAACACCTACATTCAAGATCAAAGCCTTGTAGATATAAAGCCCAACAATGGCATGTTCACGTGGACCAATAGACAAGGCGGAGATAGACTTATAGCATCCCGATTGGACCGCTTTCTAGTCTCCGAAATCCTTCTCCTTGATGGAAACCTGATAAGCTCTGAAATCCTTCCCTCCGGGGGCTCAGACCACTCACCCATCACTCTGCTAATATCGATATCAGGCACCCCCAAAAACAGGCCTTTCCGCTTCGAAAGATTCTGGCTCGCCAATAAGGACTTTTCTAACCGCATCAAAACTTGGTGGAAGACCCCGCTGCCTGTAAAGGGTACAAAGATGTTAAAATTACAAGCAAGACTCAAGTATATCAAAGCACAACTGAAAACCTGGAATCGAGAGGTCTTTGGAAACATTTTTGAAGACAAACGCCATCTGGAGAAGCAATTGGAGGAAATCCACAATGATTGGATTCAAGGTAATACTTCACAGGAATCCATCGAGAAGGAAAAGCAGCTCATGACTAAATGGAATGAAAGGTGCGAGCAGGAAGAGATATTATGGAAGCAAAAATCGCGCAATCAATGGTTGAAGGAGGGAGAAAGGAACACTAAGTTCTTCCACAGATCTGCTATTGACTACAGATGCAGCAACAGAATCACCAAATTACACGGAGAGCATGGGGAGATTCTCAGTTCACACCAGGAAATCTCCGATCAACTTCGCAAACATTTTCAATCCATTTCTACTGAACCCGACTGCAATCGAAGGGAGGCTATCGAAAGGGTAACCTCAACCATTCCCAAACTCATCACCGATGAGCAAAACAACGCCCTCGAACGATCAGTATCTCTCGAGGAGGTGGAGACAGCAGTCAGAGAGATGGCCAACGGGAAGGCTCCAGGACCTGATGGATTCACAGTGGACTTCTTCAAAGCCTGCTGGGACATTGTGAAAGAAGACATATGGGAAGTGGTGGAAGATTCAAGACTATCTTCTTCCATCTTAAAGTCACTAAACTCTACTTTCATTGCTTTAATCCCCAAGGAAAAAGATGCCTGCACTTCGTCCAAATTCAGGCCCATTGCCCTCTGCAATGTGATCTATAAGATTATTTCGAAGGTCATAGCTAACAGACTTAAACCCATCCTACCCCTAATCATCTCGGAAGAACAATCAGGGTACGTAGAGGGACGACAGATCATGGATAACGTCCTGTTAGCCCATGAAATGGTTCATACTCTAAAAACGCTAAGAAAGGCAGGCCTGATAATTCAATTGGACCTCTCAAAAGCATATGATAAAGTGAGTTGGGCTTATCTTGAGGCCGTTCTCAAAGCTTTTGGCTTCAGTTGTAGATGGATAACCTAGATCTCAGCTCTAATCAAAACTCCTAGCCACTCCATTCTTATCAATGGAGCCCCTTCGCAACCCTTCTTTCCTACTAGGGGTATCAGGCAAGGAGACCCAATCTCCCCTTTCCTTTTTTTTACTCTAATGGAAGGGCTCAGCCGTCTCATTAAATCTGCTTAGGAGGACAATCTCATAAAGTGTCTGAAGCCATTAGCCAATTTTCCGGCAACAACGCACCAGCAGTTTGTGGATGATACTATGTTGCATGGCACGCCTACTGTTAAAGAGGCAAAAGGGTTCAAGAAAATCCTCACTTGGTTCAGTCAAGCTTCTGGGATGGATTTCAACTTTGATAAATCCATGGTCTTCTTTTTCAATACCCATCTGGCGGTTCAAAGACATCTAACTGCAATCCTCGGATTTAAGCGAAGCTCTCTCCCTTCCAAATACTTACGAATTCCCCTCACTGACAAGCCTTGGCATAAAGCTCATTGGGAAAATCTAACAAACAAGCTTGCCGACAAATGCAACCACTGGACCAACAGAGTTCTTAATTTAGTAGGGCGTATGGTAATGACCAAAGCGGTGCTTCAAGCAATTCCTCACTACATGCTTTCTATTCTCCCTGCACCGCATGGAGTCCTCCAGAAAACCAGAACCATCCAACGAAGCTTTCTTTGGTCGGGCAACTCCAGCAAGCAAAAATGGGCTTTAGTGGCTTGGGATAAACTCTGTAGACCCAAAACCTTCGGAGGGATTGGTCTGCAAGACCCTGGAACTATCAACAAAGCCAATGGGGCCAAGCTTTGGTGGAGATGGTTGACAGAACCGCATACTCCGTGGGAAAAATTGTGGAAGGCCAAGTATGCAGCTCACTGGCAGAACGATGAGCTTATCAGAATCACCGAGGTCCCGACAGGCTCCCCCATTTGGAACTTGGCACGAGCCAATCGACATGTCATTCAAAATCACTGCTTCTGGGAAATAAGAGACGGATAGTCAGCTCTCTTCTGGGAAGATGCTTGGCAGCAGCTCCCAATTTTGGCAAGCCCCAATTTTCATCCTTTGCAGCAGTGGTACCAGGACAAAGGAAAAATAAAAGTCCATCACTACTGGGAGCAAGGCAGTGAACCGCAGCAATGGAGAAATTGGCAACTGATCCCCCCTCCCACGGAGGAACCATTAAAAGACTTAAACAACACCCTCAATGACGTTCTAAGTAAAAGAGTTCTAAGAGAAACGCACGGTCCAGACAAGCTCCGATGGGGCAGGCTGGCGGGGGGCTCCTTCAACTTAAAAGAAGCTAGGCACTATTTAGACAATAGGGCGGAACAGGACAAGGTGGAGTGGTATGAGAATGTATGGGACGGGATTCTTTGGCCCAAAATTAAATTTTTCCTATGGCTCGTGCAAAACAAGAAAGTCTTGACTTGGGATAATCTCACCAAAAGGGGGTTTATAGGACCTTCCCGCTGTCCTCTATGTGAACAGCAGGAGGAAACAACCAACCATCTCTTCAACAGCTACAATTGGACCAGTAAGCTCTGGGATTGGCTCCAAGACATTTTCCAATAGACTGATAGACATCAAAATTCTATTCAAGAAACCATAACCAATTGGCGAACTCAATACTCCAACAATATTATGGTAAACTCAATATGGAAGAACAGTCCTGGTTTTCTTATATGGAATGTATGGAAGGAAAGAAATAACCGCATCTTCCAAAAGCGAGGCACTCGGCATCTTGAGGACTTAAAAACAATCATAATGCAAGGGCTCAAGGAAACCACACGTACCTGGTGCATAGAGGAAAAGGGTGATACAATCTCTCCCAATGACAGAAGAATTCTGGGCATCTTCGGGCTCATCGATTCAGCGGAACAGTTCCTAGCGAGAATGGCGCTCCAACCAATTCCTCCTCCTGTCATATGGCAGCGTCCACCCCAAGGTTTTTGTAAGCTGAACTTTGACGGTGCGGCAAAAGGAAACCCTGGCCCAGCTGGGGCAGGAGGAGTTCTGCGTGATGAAAATGGAATCATCACTCATATCCTAAGCAAAAATTTGGGGGAAACCACAAACAACTATGCCGAATTCACAGCTCTGGAACTGGGTCTTCGACTATTAATTCAGCTGGGTAAAAGGAAAGCTATAGTGGAAGGAGACTCTCACGTAGCCATTACTACAGCAAAAAAAATCCAACATGGAACGCAACCTGCCAAAGCGATCAAACACTGGAGGTTAGCAGCAATAACGGAAAGGATAGCACAGCACTTGCTTTCTCTCAGGGGAATAGTCTTGCAATCCGTGAGAAGAAAAGCAAATATGCTAGCGGACCATATCGCCAATTACGCGGTTGATAACCCGACTCTTGCATGGGACACGTGTTGGCACGAGCTCACGGATGAGAAACTGCGGGATCAGTGCAATACAATATCAAGGAAGGACTTGAATGCAGATGGTTCCGTGGAACGGACGGTGATCCAGTCGTCATCAGAAAATCAAGATTAACGGTATAATGATTGCACAAATCGGGCGGCACATGCAGGAGAGGGTAACGAGCAGCCGTCGGAAGCCACCATCTTTAATGAGAAGGAAACACAGCAAAGGAAAAAGCTCCACAACGCGCTTTAAGCGCGGGTTAGCAATGTGTGAAAGATATCATGGCAGAACGGACAACTCTGTTCAATCATCCAGCATTGGCGGTAACACGCTTGGGCAACTTGCCCTCAATTATGGCCTTAAATGGCCTCCCCACAGCACGCTTCAACCTGTCTCCATTGGCTTTATTAGCCCTTCCCCGCACCGTCTTTGTATCTCTCCTTTGTTGAAGTTTCTTTCTGCAGACTCCCCTTCTGCTCTCATAGTGATAGGAGCAAGAACTCTCTCCAAAATCATGGCGGACACGAATCCGAGAAGTATCAAAGCCTCGCAGGCCCTCAAGAGGGCCATGGATTGTTATGAGACATCGGTGTCTAAACGCGGCAAGCAGACCATTGAGGTGCTGGAGGAAGAGGTAGAACTGGCTCGAGCACACACGGATGATGCCAACATCAGTGAAGAGGTTGATTGGCTGGTAGACCCTGGTACTTCATCCACTCGACAGACCCAATTCCTGCAAACACAAGTCGTCGCCTGGAAAATTAAGACTATGTTGGCCAAAGCCATAGCAATGCAAGGGGCAGCGGTCAAAGAAACGTTTGCGGCGACATCCTTGGCATCGGCTCACAACTCTGCACGCCTCGACAAGCTGGAGGTCGCTTTCAACTCGCTCACTGCAGAATTAAAACAACATGGCATAGCTATGGAAAGGTTCGTCCGCCGCTTTGAAGTCTATCTCCGCCACGTTCACAATGTCTCCATAGAACTCCTGACTGACGATGCGCAGGCCACCGTGATCAGGCGCTTCAAGCCATGGGCTCCAACAACCGGTGGGGAAGCTGTTACCTCGGTCGAAGGAGGTCACTCGGGGGCTTCAACTCCCAATATCTAATGGCTCGGCTTTCACTCTGTTTTCCTGTCAACTGGTTACTTTATCCTAGGTTTCTTTTCAGTCTTGTCATAGTCTATTCTCGGCTTGTAAAAGGCCTCTACGACCTTCAGCAGTACATTGGTCTAATTTTGCAATCAACGGGTGACCCTGTGTGGCAGCCCTGTAATTTTTTTTTTAAAGACCAAGATGGTCCAAGCTCAAGCAACTGCTTTGCTAAGTAGAAACTCTGTTTGTAGAACAAGCAAAGCAAAGCAGGCCTGTTGTTTTCAATGCCATAAGTCTTTGACCACCAATGTTGTAACTCTGTTCATATCATAATATAAAGATACTTCTTACTTACAAAAAACCCTATTGTCTGATCAAAAATTCTCAGAACCCTAACTGTTGTATAGACATTTTTTTTTCGTCGCGCCGTTGCTACGGCTATGATATTAGTTGAGAACTGTAATTAGTTTATTTTCTCTCGGCGTTGATATCATTATCATATTTCACTTGCCTACGCCTGTATGAAAACCAAAATCGGACGAACCGATATTTAGCTTTCGGCGCCTTAATAATTATTTATACTGTGTTTCTTTTACCTTTCGGCGCTGTTATTATTAATTCTAGTGTCTTTTTCTTTCCAAGACCTATAAAAGTTTCGCGTCATGATTTTAATGGTGCGCCACTCTTAGAATTAATTAGGCTACTAAGATCTTTATTTTCAAGCTTAAAAAGTAGATGTAGAAAGAAATATGTGCATTCAACATACTATAATAAATCGATAGATATCTTTATTTTTGGTTAGGCATATATAGATGTTCGATGGGACTTAAATAGAAGTCCTTAACTTTAAATGAATTTAACCAGCAATATCTATCATAAATTTTCTAGGTATGCTATAATACTCTTGTAAGGTAGAGTTATTCCTTTGTTAGTAAAATTTCGAGTTCCATACTCTATTATCATCTCATTTTCAGTTCTGTTACCCTATTTTCCTAGGTATACCTAGGAGTATATTTTGTCACATGGATATTTATATATATGTATTCCATAGTTATTGTGTTGTATAACTTAATTGTAACTTTTCTGTCTTTGACTATGATGCTTAATTCAGGAATTTAAGATGAGTTTTTATTTATATTATTACTCTATAAAATTTTGTAAAATGACACTCTTCATTCAAGTGTATGAAATTTCTTTAAAATAAGCATCTTAACATGTCTAAACAAACATCTTTGATTTTTCTATATTCCTCACTGTTCTAAGTCTTGCTAATATATTTTCCACTACATATCAGGCATAAAATTTTATAATTGTACATGTAAGAAAGTAAATATAATATTGATTCACAGGTACATAAGTTTCAAATGTCGAATTCTGTGTTTTGTACTTTAACCTAAGCTGTTTTGTATATTTATTATTGTAACTCTAGTAATTGCCATAATGTTTCTCCCCTCTAGCAAACTCAACAAGCCTTTGCCTCTCTATGACTTGTGTCTCCCGTATGATAAAACATAATTAATCCTGTCAGAAGCAAGTAACCCAGGTTTAATGAGCACTGGCTTTAGAAATTATAGAGACTCTGCTATGTTCTTTCGAGTGTACAACTACACAGAATCTGGAGGGTGATTACCCTAAGATGGACTCTGTTAAATGTAGTACCAACATCAATCACACCATTTAATTAATTTTTCTATATGTAGCCAATTCATACCATCAGAAAATAGAATAACAAAAATTTCAGAACATTCCACAATCTGCAAATGACCAACCTCCCAACCTTAGAGTCCTCTTTGTCTCCCAGGACTCACCCCCGAGCAGAGATCACCTCCTAGAATAGATCAACCCCTGATCTGCCTAGGAGCAGCTTATTTAAGCTCATATTTCCCCAAAGCATGTTTCTAATTCTGCGTCCAGAATAGCGGGATGCTTTCTTTCCTGTTTAGCCTAGGCTTCCCATTTTGGGACTCTTTAAAGCTGCTTTAAGCTTTTCCTCAGCTTTTCCAGCTTTTTCTCACCTCTTCCCAACTACTCCTCTTCATTGGGGAAATTTAGATTCCTCCTCAAATCTAAATAAATTTCTTTCAAGGATTTTTTGAAAGATTTTTGGGGATTTGTTGCCTTATCCATCCTCATGGATTTGGCAAGTGATCTCAAATTCTCTTTTTGGTCAAAATGCACAATCATTTTATTTATTTCATCAAATAAAATATGCAATTATATTCACACCATACTCATCCCTTGGGGTCGACCCCCTTAGGATTAAAGTTCAAATGTCTAACTTTAAAAATTCAACACACAAATTGGGGGAGGTTACATACAGAGGCTATTTTTTGGCACCCTCGGTCGAACCTTGGGTCAATCTGAATCCAAATTTTATTTCCAAAAGTGGGTTATGTTATCAAGACCTTGAGGTTTACGAAAAGGGTTTTAGATTATGTTGTCATGTTATATCCGTCACAATCTAAAAAAATTGTGGCTGAATGAGGTAGACCGCTTTGTCTTACAATAGTCAAAACTTAGGGAAAATAATTTAGACTAGGTGAAAGAAGACATACTATATCAAAAACCTGGTTGTGATCAGTATGGGATAATTTGGTGTGATTTTCCTGAGAAGCTAAATATTTGTCTTACAAATATTAAAAGAGTCGTTTAATTCTAGGTTAACGTGACTTTTGTAGCTAAAAAACATCAATTATTCTCCCTTGTAGAAGAAGTATTGAAATTTTTCATGCGAGGATGGTTGCTAACAGAAATTCCGCTTCGGATTAAGGTACTTCTAATATAAGAGCACATGTTATAATTTCGACGAGGTAAAATGGTAGCATAAACAACTTGGTTTGGGGAAATGGAAAAGGGAGGAGGAATGTTTCGTTAATTTGGGAGGATGAATGAAGTATCATACTGAATCAAGAAAAGTTATGGCAAGCCAGAGATTTTCGAGCACTGTAGAGAGCAAGGATAGTTCAAGAATGGCTGAGAAGCATTTGTAGGAACTTAGGGCTAGAAGAAGATATTTATAGTGTATAGGTGATGTTTTCACCGGTTTAGAGGAGCAGAAAAAGGAAATGGAGAGTCAAAAATTTCAGAGAGAACGTGTAGGAGGAAGTTATTTCTCTGGTACAGTAAGGAATTCCAACGTAAGTAAAAGTGGAACTAGGACATAGGGTTTCAATGTGGTTACTCTAATGAATAAATTAGAAGGGTTTTGGATTCCTAAGTTAGATAATTGTTTAGCTAAAATATCACATGAAGATACGCTAGTGGACGACAGTCTGAATTTCGTGAGTTGAAATTGTTGCAGTTGAATGAATTAGGACTATCATATTTACTAGACATCCGCCAAAGGGAGGGGTGATTAGCTTGGCAGCATATGCAATGATTCAAGGATTCCATGAGTAAATTATCATATCCTATTGATCCTCACCATCAAAGGGACATTTAACAATGTTTTGTTACCCATGACCAGGATTTTTCTCTCGCAACAAAATATGAATACAATACAAGATGATCTCGAGTTGGCTATGAAAATTGAAGCTATGGCAGGATGTCCACAATAGTATAAGGAAAGGGGGTCATCATGAGATCCTTCCATTACAGGGCTGCAAACTCAAATTTATACTTTAATTAAAATACTGATGAATTTTGCACCATCTTGACCAACAAGACCTTAGGTATGGTCTACCCATTGCTAGGTCTAAGGACACCATGTCATGAAATTCCTATGATTGCGGGACCCCAGAGCATGCATTACACCTATGGGTCCTCCACCTCCACCAATTGTAGGAGTTGCATAGGTATATTTTTCCTTCTATTATTAGGGTCATACTTAGTTCTAGTCATTCCATAGCCCACCAGGTATGAATGCAACGTATTATTGTGAAATATGTTGCAACTTTGGGCATCGACCTCAGTCATGTCATAATTTACAGAAGTATTCAAATGTTCTTAATAACTTGTTTTGTGAATTATGTAGATCCCCAAATCACCATACGAACCAATGTTGATTCCTCGACCTGTATCAAAAAATCCTTAACGAATGATCATTCTAGAAATAACTGAACTCAAAAAGAAGCTACATGAATTACTTTATAAAGGTTATATTCATCCATGTGTGTCCCCCTTAGTAGCTCCTATCTTATTTTTCTGAAAGAAGGATGGCATGATAAGCTTGTGTATAGACTACATACAACTTAATAAGATGACTATTAAGAATAAGTACGCTTTTCCTAGGATATATGATCTATTCGACCAAGTCAAAGGTGCTACTGTGTTTCCTAAAATAAATTTACGATTAGGATATCATCAAATAAGGGTAAGGGATGAATACATACCCAAGAAATTTTTTTTCACCTGCTACAACCATTATGAGTTTGTGGTTCTACCTTTTGGTCTTACCAACTCTCCAACAACATTTATGAGAATTATGAATAAGGTATTCCATTCTTTAATTTTTCTAATGTTTTTTTTTCAAATATTGATTTGTTTTTTTAATTTGTTCAAAAAAAAGTTTCTTCAATATTTTTTTAGAAGTTTAATTTTTTTATATGTTGTTATTATTATTATTATTATTTATTTTAAAGTTTTTTTTAAAATTGTCTATATTGTATTTTTGTGTCTTTTTTAAATTTTATTTTAATGTTTTTTTTCTTTCTTTTTGGTTTATCTCATCGTTATTATTTAGATAATTTTATGTTTTTTTGGTCAATTGTTTAAATTCTTTTCTTAAATTATGTTTTTTTAATGTTTTCTTTTTTGTAAACTTGTTTTTTTATGCTTTTCTTTTTTGTTTTATTTCTTTTATTTTGATTGTTTATACGTTAATTTTATTTTATCTTCTACATTTTTTATTGGCCCTTTTTTGTGTTATTTATTTGTTTATTTTACTTTGTATTGTTTCAACATGTTCATGTTCTCAATATATTTGATTGCATATATATGTAAAAAATAAAAAATGTTAAAAGCCATTACAAATATATATTCATTATAAATTCAACACGTCATCAATACGCATTGGCCATCTAAATAATATCAATTTATTAAATAATATTAAATTTAAAATTTAAAATAACTCAAGTATGAGTCGATAATGCTTCACACTTGTCTCTAATAATATTTTTTCATTAATGACATATTTCATAACATTTAAAATTATAATGAATTCAAGTATATAAATTAAACAATTCAATTTATTTTACTAAATCAATTGAATGGAGAACAAAAACAGTTAAACAATTAACTTCACATATAATATTTTTAAAATACCATAACACCATTTTAAATATAATAATATCTAGAAATAATTAAATAACTAAAATATAATATTTTAATAAATTATATATTCTAAAATACCTATATAAAAATATTTTTTTATAATGCAAAAATTATAGTAAATAATTAAAATTTTCATTCAATTTAAAATTTTAATTTTATATTTAAACTCAATTAAAATATTAAAATATTTAACAAATTTTTATTTTTACATAAATGAAATTTTTGTTAATTAAAAAAAATAAAATTATTAACTCATTTTTACATAAAAATTTCCATCCCATAATGTTTCTTTAGTAATTATGACCATGTTCTCCCATTTCAAGAATTTTCACTTTATGACTAGTCATTCATGTATTTATTTAAAATTATACTTTACAAAAATCATTAAAATTATATTTTGAAAAAATAAAACTTATTTTTTGAAAATATTATTTAAATGTAAGCGAGTGTTATTCTAACACAATAAATAAAAAATAATGTGGAAATAATATGGAAAAGAGAAAAAGCAATGCCATTACCACAATCTAATTCTTATTATATATATACAAGATATCTGTAGACATTTTTTCTTTTAAAAATAAAAAAATATAAATTTAATATTGTAATTAAAATCTGGTTTCCACGTCAAAACAGCCACATAATTTATTCATCATGTTTCTGTGTGGCGTTGTTTTCACCAACTAATCCATAATATAGTAATGATGTGGCTATGGCATTTCACTAGCTAATCTAAACATATACCTACCACAAACCTTGCAAAAAACCTTCTAATAACAACTTATTTTTAAAAAATATTACATAAAATCCATCATTATCTTTCATTCAAAGTCAAAAAGTATCATTAAAAGTTATATCATGGCAGCAATTTTATGGCTGCAATTTTCGTTAGATGCAAGAGAGAAAACAGTTCGTTGGCCTAAATGGGGGACTCCTCCAGGAGTTCTTAGTATTCAATAGAAAGATAATTCCAATACTTTCTCTTCTTTTTCATCTTTTAGAAGTTGTATAATAGTGACTCGAAATTGTATAATAATGACTATGTGATATAAAGTTTAAATACTAATACAATATTTTTTACATAAACTTATTATTACAATGATAAAAGAAAATGAGTAAAATGAGTATTGCAGTATAGACGACAAAAAAGAAGAAAAAAAAAAATATTGGATATGAAATTGTTAAAAATAAAAAAGGAAAATAGCCTAGATTCAAAAAAAAAAAAATGTCATTAGACTCTGAGAATCTAGCTCTTACAAAATCTGAAACTCAAATTACCCGAATCGGAAAGATCAAGCTCTTACAAAATCAGAAACTCAAAATTTTTAGAAAGTATAGTGATTTATTATTTAGTGCCAAATAAAAGATGAGAACAACCTTGGATTACCATATTGAAAGAATGAGTTTGAGACGTACCTGCAAGGGAATTTGAAAGTTTTTGCTTCCTTCAGTTCCTGAATTAGTGAACTACATGCACCAGTTGCATTAAGTACATCGAAGCAGCGGTGGCACAGTCGGAGCTATGGAATAGCCGGAAAACAAATCATCAGGTATGGGTATTGTTATTTATATAACCTAATATATAATATTAGGTGGATTAATTGTCCAAGTAATTTTGTTTCATGAAGTTCTTTTGGTGGATTGATTGTCCAAATAATTCTTTTCTATGAAGTTTTTACAATTATGAATGGACGTGGTTTTTAACCATATTTATAATCTATATTTTTTGTTTCGTTTTTTTGGCCACTGTGAAAAGAAAATTAGATACATAGTTTTTTAAACTAAGAATGGAATGAAGAGAGATAATGAAATTCTTTTCCAATTATGAATTGAATGAATGGAAACTATTTTAAACCATATCCATAATAACTTTCCTCTATGAAATTATTTTCCAACTATGAATGGAGTTTGTTTTGAAAAATATTTATAATCTAAATCTCTTGTAGTCACCATGAGAGGAAAAATCAGATACATACTAGTGACAATAAAACTATTTTCCAATTATAAATGAAATGATGGAGACTATTTTGAACAATATCCATTATTTATACCTCTTATAACCACCATGAGAGCAAAATTAATTTGTTAATTTCAATCTATGAATAGAGATTGTTTTGAACAATATCTATAATCTATATATATCATAGTCATCAGATACACACTTTTAAAGTAAGTATGGACTAAATAGAGATAATAAAGTTCTTTTCCATCTCTAAATAAAATGAATCAAGACCATTTTGAGCAATATCCATAATTTATACATCTTGTGGTCATCGCTGAAAGAAAATCAATTACATACTTTCAAACTATGTATTGACTACGTACACACTGTATGTATGTAGTCAATATTAGACTAAAATCAATTACATACTTTCAAATCAATTACAAACTTTCAAACTATAAAAATAATGAATAGAAACAGTTTTGAACAATATCTTCAAACTCAATTGCATACTTTTCTACAACGTACAATGTTTGGCGGATTAATTATCAAATTGATATATCAACTCTGTAGGATCCAACATGATGATGTTTGGCAGATTAATTGTTGAATCGATATATCACCTTTGCGGCATCCAACAGTATTGCGGCATCCGCAGACAAACAGTATCTGGGCGTTCGTTTGTGCCGCTTTACGGTTTTCAGAAAGATGAGCACATCGTTTTTTAATCTGGGTGTTCTCGGCGTTCATTTGCGCCACTTTACATTTTTCAGAAAGCTGAGCACATCGTTTTGTAAGCCATGTGCTTTGCGTGTTCATTTAGGGCGCTTTTCGGTTTGCACAAAGGTGAGAACTTCATTTTCTGACCTAAACTGTAACCCTGTCAATTCCAATCATTTAACGTGTAAACTCTAAACTCCATCTCCAACAGTAAATGATTGGAATTAGCAGGGTTACAGTTTAGGTAAGAAAACGAGGTGCTCACCTTTCTGCAAACCAGAAAGCACCCTAAACGAACACACAAAGCACATGGCTTACAAAACGATGTGCTCAGCTTTCTGAAAAATGTAAAGTGGCGCAAAAGAACGCCGAGAACACCTAGATTACAAAACGATGTGCTCATCTTTCTGAAAACCGTAAAGTGGCGCAAACGAACGCCCATATATTGTTTGTCTGCGAATGCCGCAAAATTGTTCGATACCGCAGAGGTGATATATCGATTCAAAAATTAATCCGCCAAACATCATCCTGTTGGATCCTGCAGAGTTGATATATCAATTCGATAATTAATCCGCCAAACATTGTACATTGTAGAAAAGTATGCAATTGAGTTTGAAGATATTGTTCAAAACTATTTCTATTCATTCTTTTTATAGTTTGAAAGTTTGTAATTGATTTGAAAGTATGTAATTGATTTTCGTCTAATATTGACTACATACATACAGTGTGTATGTAGTCAATACATAGTTTGAAAGTATGTAATTTATTTTCTTTCAACGATGACCACAAGATGTATAAATTATGGATATTGCTCAAAATGGTCTTCATTCATTTTATTTAGAGATGGAAAATAACTTTATTGTCTCTATTTAGTCCATACTTACTTTAAAAGTATGTATCTGATGACTATGATATATATAGATTATAGATATTGTTCAAAACAATCTCTATTCATAGTTTGAAATTAACTAATTAATTTTTCTCTCATGGTGGTTAGAAGAGGTATAAATAATGGATATTGTTCAAAATAGTTTCCATTCATTCAATTCATAATTGGAAAAGAATTTCGTTTTCTCTCTTCATTCCATTCTTAGTTTAAAAAACTATGTATCTAATTTTCTTTTCACGGTGCCTGCAAAACAAAAAAAATATATAGATTATAAATATTGTTAAAAACCACCTCCATTCATAATTGTAAAAACTTAATAGAAAAGAATTATTTAGACAATCAATCGATAAAAAAGAACTTCATGAAACAAAATTACTTGGACAATTAATCCACCTAATATTATATATTATGTTATATAATATATGTGAGGTTATGTATTATATTATATTAGTTTAGGCATTTTCTGACCTAAACTGTAACCCTGTAACCCTGTCAATTCCAAAGGTGAGCAGCTCGTTTTTTGAGCTCATGCCCAATCATGGTTTTTAACAATTTGCAGTAAAAACACAACTAGTACAACGAGCTTGCTCATTGTCCCTGTAAAACTAAAAGTAAATATGATCCAGAGAATTCAATCCATGTCTAAAGAGAGGATAACAGTAACTTATATGCCTGGCCTATCTTTGTGACTTTGACTTTGACTGGACCAAAAAGCCTTAGCGGCTGGACATTCGCATCTGCAGTCTGTTTCACAGTGCAGGGACAGCAAAAAGAGATGGGAATGCCAAACGTGTGGTGTTATGAAGTCAGACTTAGCAAAGCAGCTAAGGTAGTGCTCTCCTCTGTTTCCTTTGAATTGTACACGGCCGAGGGGCCTGGTTTTTGTACTGGTTGAAATAGTATCTTGGTTATTTGCACCGTGTGATATAGCTGATTGACAAAATCTTATACGATTATCAAATTTTATTCACATATCCTCCAAATTAATGTTAAATCATATATACATATTTTCATTCAAGTGAACATCGGAATTAAAATATTAGAAATATATTGGTGAAGTAATGATAGGCAGAAATCTAAAGTAAGCTTAATTTATTGGTCCCATAAAAATCCCTCGAAAAATCAATCAGAGTTTGCTGATTCTAATACTCAAATGAAATTGAAATTATATTTCAGTTCTAATACCCAAATTAAATTCAAATTAAATTCCAAGAAGACAGTTGCTACCCAGACCAAGTTAAACTTGATGTTGAAGGAAGTCCATCACGAGCAGGCGGCCTAAACATGGCATAACCAAATTTACTCGTATAAATTTAGATCGCTTTAATTGAATGATATAAATGGTATTAACCTGGAAAAGCTTTACGAGCAGGAGTAGCAATATGACCCTGCCTATGTTATAGAAGAATAAGCTATTTTCCAATATTATAATTAACTTTTTGCATTTGCACTTAGTTCTGGATTAAAAAAAAAACAAAACATTAATGAAATGTTTTACTAAAAATATATCATATCGGTACCTTGTAAATTACTAAATATCATATCAGTATCTTGTAACTTACTAACAACATACTCTGCATATCATTAATAAAAATAGAGAATATGGACATCAACAAAAACAGGGAAAATGATGATCTCCCACTACTCAAACACAGAAATATAAAACATTAAGCTTCAATCAAAATGTTTTACTGAAAAAAAAACATGATATCAGTATCTTGTAACTTACTAACAACATACTGTGCATATTATCAACAAAAATAGAGAATATAGAACAAAACACGTAAAATGATGATCTCCCACTACTCAAACAGAGAAATATCAAACATTAATCTTCAAACATAAAGCTCTCAAGATAGATCATCTATTAACCCTATTATACTATCAAGCTAATCAAAAAACAAAATTAAGATTCCAATCACATCATAAAGGAAAATGTACTAGATGTACAGGGGTGCAGAGAGGGATCATAATGGACTAGATGTACCTTGTAGAGAGGGATAAAATATCTTAAGTTTAAAAAGAGATTTGCATCTCAAGAAATTTGATCCTCTTTGAGCTTGGTAGATCCCTAGTTAAGATGGATCAATGCTAGTTTACTCCGCCCCTTTAAATAGGCTATATTCCACATGTGGAATATAACATATTCAAAGCTGGAATTAAACGAACCGAGATCCAAAGTTAAAATTGATCGAGGTTAGTTTAAGTATAAAATAATGAATAAACTAAAATTATTTTTAAAAATATAATATATTATTTATTTATTTTAAAAAACTATTTACAAGTATTTATTGGAATGATTGAATTATTACAATTTTCCCTATGTACCATACTTTTACCATAAAATGTTTGATAAAACCTCATGTATATATATGGGTCAAGAATCTATAGGGATCAAATGTATAGAGGCTTGGTAGATCGTGAGTTAGGATAGATCTAGGCTAATTTTATTCCTCCTTTTAAATATGCAGCATATGAATACCATTGAATTAAACATTATTTTATTTTGAAGGAATTAAATTTTACATTACATTGCATTAATCTTTAATGGCTTACACGACATGAAAAGTCATGACATTAGAAATATCTTCCATATTGTTCTCTAGAGAGCGTCTATGCAAAATGAAATGAAATTAATATTTTAAGTCAGAACCGATGCATATTATTATATATTTTTTAGTAAAAAAAATATTGTAAAAAGATTTATCCCTTCATGTACATCTACTAGGGCAATATTTAAATGGACATATTCACTAACATCCCTCTTATAACCACCTATAAATTAACTATAAATTACCAATAATTTTTCTTTTAACAATATAATGTATGCATTATTTTCTACATTCACTAAATATCCCTTGAGCATTTCTTCACAAAGGTAAAAAAAAGAAAATTTCCAAAATTTTCTTTACCTCTTCAACAACAAAGAGTTATTTTATGCTCTCCACATTAAATTAGTATTGTCGCCTAGATTTGATGAACATGGTATGGAACTTTAGTTATATATTTCCTTTGTTGCACAATGTTTTCACTTACAAATTGAGGGGTATGGAAAGCTAAGGTGTTGTCCTACCCAATATTTCCCCATAGCTTAAGGTCGCAATTATTTTTGTATTCATTTATACAATACCAGAAGCTTACAATATTATATCAACATTTGAAAGCTAATATTAAAAATGTGGCTAACCATATATAATATAAGTCCATACATATTGAAAAATAAATATATTTACTTCCTTGGTGTTACATTCATATTTCTTTTCCTTGGAGAACTTTTATTGCAAGGTTCTTCACTCTTTGAAGCCTTTGTGGCTACCTTGCGCCTCCATGGAAGCCTCATATCATTCGAACAATGTAACACATGGGAGGAGAGGTTCATGTCCCAATAAACCATTAGACATGTGATGAGTTCAATGTGGTGCTTTTTTCTTGGTTTAATCAATGATGAGCATTACTCTAACCTTTTTAGGGTAACTACCTACCCCTACTCCCTTTACTACTTTGGCCTCATTTACATTTGAAGAGGTTGAGAGCCAAGCTATGCAACCTCAAGTTTAAGTTGTTAAATATTAGGGTTCTACCCTATCTTTGAAGAATTTTATACTATCATTTAGATTGTCTTGCTAGAAACATTAGCATAAAAAAGTTTTGCTTTTTGGTTGAGACAATGCTTTCTCACCAAGTATAAATTTTACCACTACGGCTTCACTAGGGGAGAAATGCCATACAATGTGCATTCATATTGGGGGGTATATATTTACGAAAAAATGACACAATAGATTGAGAATATAATAAGGGATAAAGGGTTTTATATTATCATGTTTAAAAAAAATAGAGCTCCAAGTTAATGAAAATATATAAAGGGGTAAAAAAAATGTTAATGAAAAAATGTATACCTACAATATCTAGTGAAAGTGTGGGTTTTTTAAATTGATAAGGTGTATTGGGTTAGTATTGATATGGTGTTAAAAAATGTGATTTTTAGAGGCTTTCTCCAATATATAGTTAAATTAAGGGCATTCTTTAGTATGGCATGACTGCACATGTTATGTCAGAGGTTAATTGAGTGAGGTTAATTGTCACAGTCTATCCATTTACTTTTAATTTCTATATGTAAAAATCTATGAAAATTTCGATAATATATCTATAATTTACTACAAATATTTTATTTTCTTTACTTGGTGATACATATATAGGTCAAACCCTCTCTTTTTCTAAAGGTTCTATTCTCACAAAAAAGTTATGTAGAAATTTTTTCCAAATTCTGTTCATTTAATATGGGTTTTGTTGATGGTATTTCTTTGGATTTTGAGTCCAAAATAAAAAAACCTATATATCTTTGTACAATTTTCATGAATAGAATTTTTAATTCAAGTGCAGTGTAAATTTTTAAATGCAGATTGTGTAAACAGTGTTGTTCCTCTTATCACCTTGGTACTTCTTATACCATAATCAAAACATTTTTGTTACTTTATTCATGTCCTCATAAATAGTGGATACTAGGGTTAGTCCCTGGGTAGGGTTCCTTCCCCGTTCCACCACAACAGAGGGAAGACTTACTATGTTCCTATAACCACCAATTTTCTTCCAACATAAGAAATACAAATACACATACATCTATGTATATTTCACTCACATAAAATTAGTGGGGTTTTCCATTCATTTTCATATTAATAAATACAATCATTTAAAACCATAAGAACATCCTACTTCATTCTTTCATAACCCTGAATGGAGATAAAAAAATTAATTAACACAAAATTATCCACATGGTCGTGTACTTATCTATTTTTTTCTTGGAAATGTATTAAAGTCTGTCTTGTTCCCCCCAACCATGGACATAATTTCTCAATAGTTCCCCGCAAGCTCCAACTTCTATCTTCTAGAAGTGAAAATTAATATTTTTTTCTCGTTTCACACCCTATTAACACTTAGCAGTGTCCTACTAATTTTTGGGTTTAAGTCAATTCTTTCTCTCCCAATGTCTATATGGTAGTGTGTTTGTTGCTATGGAGTACCAAATACACATTCCTTGGAGTTGGTTGTTTCCTACAAGGAAAACACAATAAATTGGTTGTTGTTAGTCAATAAACATGGGTAATTAAAACACTGTAAAAATGAAAATAATGCATACATAAACATAAACTAAAAACTAAGAAATAAAACATGAAAAATACTTAATGAAGAAAACACATAAACAAATTAATGGGAAAGGGTTCACTTTATTCATTTTTTAATGTAGAACAGATAGAATATATGAATAAAGGACACTTGCAGAGAATTTTTTGAGTAATGATGCTAAAAAATCCTCAACAAGGAAGTTCATTTCCTCAATCTCCTTTCAAGATTCCTCTATCACTCAAAGAATTAAAAAAACTATCTAAATGATTAAATCATCTCATAAATGAAATGTTTCATTCCGAGGGAGAAATTTTGGTAGCATAAAAATTCATTTCTTCTTCTTATTTCTTAGGTCTCCCAGAAATTGTATTTATAAATTTTCATAGCCACTCCTCCTCCCCTTGTCTCATCAATGTTATGGTTCACCTCATAAATGAGATGAGAGCTACCAATTCCCTTCCTTGAAGGATTCTTGGGGCTCAATGCTCAAATTTATCATCCCATCAAATAAATATTTGGAGTGTTACTGAAGAAATTTCACAACCCAAGGTATTGATTGGACTTTCCACGACCATGCAGATACCGAACAAATAGTCGTGCGGCCGTTAATTTTCAATAATTGTGCTTCACGCAGTCTAATTTTTTAGCTTGAACCTTCAGAAAGATTTTTATTTTTGGCCTTAATGGTGTTTCCAACTAAAATTTTCACCAGTCTATGTGTTGATCACTGACTTTTAGTTTCTCTTATGAGTATCTCGTAATGTGTACATATGCGTGTATGATTTCCCTATGATAATAGTTTCACCCCGATGTATGCTTTTAGGAATAAGTGTATAACTAAAATCCTTCACCTTTTGTTGATCTGAATGAGAATATTACTAACTTTTTTAGAAGTAACTAACTGTGGAGATTAGTAGGGAAAATAAATGGGTGAGAATTAACTATAACCATGCTCTAGAGAAATTTTGATATAAAAAAGTGTTTATACGAGGTGCATACTAGGTCCTTCATTTTTAGAAATAAAAATAGTCGTGAAGGATGTTTTATGTGAAACTATTGAAAAGAGAGTGCCTGAATATTCAAAATGGAAACACTTTCATTTTGGAGCTCGTGCAACAAAAAACAAGGCAGCGTACCAAGAAATAAGGGATCAAGTTTGATATCGTCAAGGAAGAAGAAAGGTATTGCCCCGAGGAATTCAAACCACGATCAAGCGAGCATGGTATCTGATCAAGCGAGCACAAGGATAAAAGGAAAAGGAGACAACGAGTCCAGATATTTTTTGTCTAAAGTTTCTTGAGATTTTGGGAATGTTGTAGTTGTGTTGAGGTTGTAATGTTCTGAGTGTTCATGAGAAAATCAAGTTGAATTTTCTGAGTGTGTATTTTCCGAATTGAATGTAATTTCTGATTATGTTATTTTCTATTTTTGAAGCTACGCATAAGTCTATGACTGTTGCGAGCTATGTTCTCATGGTGGATGTAATAGAATCATTTTGATCGATAATAGAAGATGGGAATTCTGGAAATAATATGAAAATTTTTGTAGCCCTTTAAATTTTTATGAATGCATCTATTCTATGAATAATTTTTCTAAGTTTGTTAACTGAGAATGAGAATATGAATGGTTATGAAGCCCATGATTTTTCATATCTAAACTCCCTTTAATGATTTATGGTTTTGGCTCACCTCAGGTGAAACTCTCCTCTAGTTCTAGAGGAGTGAAAATGTCGGTGAAGTGCTAGACTACAGAGGCTCTTTGTTGGCACCCTCGGTCGAACCTTGGGTCAATCTGAATCCAAATTTTATTTCCAAAAGTGGGTTATGTTATCAAGACCTTGAGGTTTACGAAAAGGGTTTTAGATTATGTTCTCGTGTTATATCCGTCACAATCTAAAAAAATTGTGGCTGAATGAGGTAGACAGCTTTGTCTTACAATAGTCAGAACTTAGGGAAAATAATTTAGACTAGGTGAAAAAAGACATACTATATGCAAAACCTGGTTGTGATCAGTATGGGATAATTTGGTGTGATTTTCCTGAGAAGCTAGAGATTTGTCTTACAAAGATGAAAAGAGTCATTTAATTCTAGGTTAACGTGACTTTTGTAGCTAAAAAACATCAATTATTCTCCCCTGTAGAAGAAGTATTGAGATTTTTCATGCGAGGATCGTTGGTGACGGAAATTCCGCTTCGGATTAAGGTACTTCTAATATCAGAGCACATGTTATAATTTCGACGAGGTCAAATGGTAGCATAAACAACTTGGTTTGGGGAAATGGAAAAGGGAGGAGGAATGTTTCGTTAATTTGGGAGGATGAATGAAGTATCATACTGAATCAAGAAAAGTTATGGCAAGCCAGAGATTTTCGAGCACTGTAGAGAGCAAGGATAGTTCAAGAATGGCTGAGAAGCATTTGTAGGAACTTAGGGCTAGAAGAAGATATTTATAGTGTATAGGTGATGTTTTCAATGGTTTAGAGGAGCAGAAAAAGGAAATGGAGAGTCGAAAATTTCAGAGATAACGTGTAGGAGGAAGTTATTTCTCTGGTACAGTAAGGAACTCCAACGTAAGTAAAAGTGGAATTAGGACATAGGGTTTCAATGTGGTTACTCTAATGAATAAATTAGAAGGGTTTTGGATTCCTAAGTTAGATAATTGTTTAGCTAAAATATCACATGAAGATACGCTAGTGGACGACAGTCTGAATTTCATGAGTTGAAATTGTTACAGTTGAATGAATTAGGACTATCATATTTACTAGACATCGGCCAAAGGGAGGGGTGATTAGCTTGGCAGCATATGCAATGATTCAAGGATTCCATGAGTAAATTATCATATCCTATTAATTCTCACCATCAAAGGGACATTTAGCAATGTTTTGTTACCCATGACCAGGATTTTTCTCTCGCAACAAAATATGAATTCAATAGAAGATGATCTCGAGTTGGCTATGAAAATTGAAGCTATGGCAGGATGTCCACAATAGTATAAGGAAAGGGGGTCATCATGAGATCCTTCCATTACAGTGCTCCAAACTCAAATTTATACTTTAATTAAAATACTGATGAATTTTGCACCATCTTGACCAACAAGACCTTAGGTATGGTCTACCCATTGCTTGGTCTAAGGACACCATGTCATGAAATTCCTATGATTGCGGGGCCCCAGAGCATGCATTACACCTATGGGTCCTCCAACTCCACCAACTGTAGGAGTTGCATAGGTATATTTTTCCTTCTATTATTAGGGTCATACTTAGTTCTAGTCATTCCGTAGCCCACCAAGTATGAATGCAACGTATTATTGTGAAATATGTTGCAACTTTGGGCATCAACCTCAGTCATGTGCTAATTTACAGAAGTATTCAAATGTTCTTAATAACTTGTTTTTTGAATTATGTAGATCCCCAAATCACCAAACGAACCAATCTTGATTCTTCGACCTGTATCAAAAAATCCTTAACGAATGATCATTCTAGAAATAACTGAACTCAAAAAGAAGGTACATGAATTACTTTATAAAGGTTATATTCATGCATGTGTGTCCCCCTCAGTAGCTCCTATCTTATTTTTCTGAAAGAAGGATGGCATGATAAACTTGTGTATAGACTACATACAACTTAATAAGATGACTATTAAGAATAAGTACGCTTTTCCTAGGATATATGATCTATTCGACCAAGTCAAAGGTGCTACTGTGTTTCCTAAAATAAATTTACGATTAGGATATCATCAAATAAGGGCAAGGGATGAATACATACCCAAGAAAAAATTTTAAACCTGCTACAACCATTATGAGTTTGTGGTTCTACCTTTTGCTCTTAGCAACTCTCCAACAACATTTATGAGAATTATGAATAAGGTATTCCATTCTTTAATTTTTCTAATGCTTTTTTTTCAAATATTGATTTGTTTTTTTAATTTGTTAAAAAAAAGTTTCTTCAATATTTTTTTACAAGTTTAATTTTTTTATATGTTGTTATTATTATTATTATTATTATTTATTTTAAAGTTTTTTTTTTTTTAAATTGTCTATATTGTATTTTTGTGTTTTTTTTTTTAATTTTTTTAATGTTTTTTTTCTTTCTTTTTAGTTTATCTCATCCTTATTATTTAGATAGTTTTATGTTTTTTTGGTCAATTGTTTAAATTATTTTCTTAAATTATGTTTTTTTAATGTTTTCTTTTATGTAAACTTGTAATTTATGCTTTTATTTCTTGTTTTTATTTCTTTTATTTTGATTCTTTAAACGTTAATTTTATTTTATTTTCTTCATTTTTTATTGGCCCTTTTTTGTGTTATTTTTTTGCTTATTTTACTTTGTATTGTTTCAATGTGTTCATGTTCCCAATATATTTGATTGCATATATATGTAAAAATAAAATAAAATGTAGAAGCAAAACATCTAGGAGAATAATTTTTTATCGGTTGTGTACTTTTTTTGCGGTCGATATGATTCTGGAAACACCCCCTTTTTTGCATAGTGTTTAATATGTTTATTAGTTTCCATTTTTTAATATTATTAATACTAATATTAATATTAATATTAATATTATTAATATTATCATTATTATTATTAGTATTGTATGAAAATAAAAATAGAATATATATATTTCTTAATAATGAAATATTGGTTTGAAGAAACAATTTAAAGATTAAAAAATAAAATATTAACACAAGTTTCAAAAAAAATAAAAAAATTAATGTACAGAGTATCAAAAACTCCAAGTGACATATAAATTCATTTTTTTTGTAAAGTTGTTCATTCATCATTACTGAAGTGTTTCCTATACAATGATTTCAATACATTATATATATAAAACATTACATTTAATAAATCATTATTAATATGATACACGTAAAATAAAAATACATTAAAATAAATTAAATGGCAAGATTTTTTTCAAATAATATTAACACTATGGTTGGAAAATGTTGGAATTCTGAGAATTTTCATAGAGATGATATTTTATCATTAATGTCATCCTGAGAATTTTAAGGCTTTTCACAGACATCATATTTTATCTTTAATACCATGCCTGAAATTCATTGGAATTTTAGGACTTTTGATATTTTATCTTTAATGTCACGTGTATCGTTGGAATTTTAAGCTTTTTAATAGTTATGATATTTTATCTTTAGTCATTATTAAAATATGTTGACAATTTTTGTTTTCAACGTGTCTTTTTTACAAAAGCAATTGGTGACGTTATTCTAACATCAACACATTTTGTTTTTGGGGTGTTTTTTGAACACCAAAAATTGGAGACTTATTCCAACATCAATACTTTTCATTTTTACGGTGTTTTTGGCACACAAAAATTTGGATTTTACTTCCATTTTTAAAAAATGTTGAAAATTTGACCTAGGAAAAAGAAAGGTTATTCTTGAATAACACTTTATGTTTTAGGTTATTTCTTCATGTTTTTTTTATTTTTTTTTTGTTATAGTTCTCTTTTTGAGGTAATAGTTCTCATTCAAACGTTAAATTTGCTATTAGCATGTTATAACTTTAGAACACATAACCTCAAACATAAATAAGGTCATGATATCCATAATAGAAACTAGTTAACATGTTCACAGCATAGGCCCATAAACAATTGTCTTTCTTTCATAGAAATCACATATCTACACATTCCATCTAGGTTATTATGTCATAATATCACAACATATTAACTCATACCTGAATGTTATAACCATAACCATCTACATAGGCCAATCCAAATGAGCACAATACATAAAACATCAATATCTTAATTCCATAACCCTAATAACCATGTTAGCTAACATATAACAAAAAGAAGTCAACATATAACATGCTCATCAAAAAAATGTGACATAATCATCAAGTTTAAGTAACATAAAACAACAAAATGTTATTACCATGGATGGCTATCTGATGAACGAACATATGACCACACTTATTCACTAACATTTATCATACATGTAACCACACAAAAAAAAAATGAAAAACATGTATATAAGTAACCCTAATTCTTATAACACCCATTTACCACATACCTACATGCCAAACATACAACCTAGATGACGATCTACTATTACTGTGAATTTTAGTGCTACTACTTCAGTTTGATGATCTGCATGTCCGGTTCTATCTTAGACAACATATCAACATCATATCTTATCAAAAACATCATGATGACATAAAATGCATACAATGACCTCATTGAAAACAACCTTAACCATGAGAATGCATGCATAACAACATATCAAAACTCAAATGCATAAAAAATGCATGTACGACCGACATCCACGCATGGGAACCACATACAATCACCATCGACTTTCATATGGCGACAACATTGCAACTATGACCAATGCCAGACATATGCAATAAGTACATAAAATATAAGTATGAGTAACACATATGAAATATGAAAGCACGATCAACACACTAGTGAAGGAGAGGTCAACCATGATCTGACACCACTTGTAACCTCCACCTCTGCTCACACCTTCACAAGTAACTGACCAACCAGGGTAAACATAATATCATGGGTAATTAAGATATACTCATCCTCCTTGATGACTTTAAGTAAGTGGAATTGAAGTGGAAAACCATAAGAAAAACTTATACCGCCTGGCAGAGGACCTCAAGAGGCTATCCCAGTCATAAACCTGACTTGTCCCTGTGTCCCATTGAAATTTTATCAATAAAAAACCCAAAAATATCCCACATTTATGAATTCCTGGGTATGGAAGGCCTTGGATGCACCCATAAATGTGTATTCCTACATCTAGGGACTAAATTTCCTAGACATGTGTCTACGGCCTCAGGTTTTAAGGCACTTTTCAACCCCATTAATCTGGCCATTTCCTAGAACTTGTTGTAACTTCTAGAGTCAACTAAATACATAATGACAAGACTAATATACCAAAACTAAGCCTAGGACTAGGCCTAGCCATCCCCAACCGGGACTGCAATTTTGTTAAACATTTGGCATGAATGAAATATATAGGTCTAGGATACATGATAGGCATGAATGAAATCTACCACCTATTACAGGACCCTGAGAGGCTATCCTAGTCATCCACCTGATTTTTCCCTGTGTCCCATTGAACTTTTATGAATAAAAAACCCAAAACTATCCCACATTTCTGAATGCATGGGTATAGGAGGCTTCGGATGCACCCATAAATGTGTATTCCTACATCTAGGGACTAAATTTCCCAGACATGTGCCTACGACCATAGGTTTTAAGGCACTTTACAACCCCATAATTCTGGCCATTTCCTAGAACTTCTTGTAACTTCTAGAGTCAACTAAATATATAATGAGAAGACTAATATACCAAAAGTAAGTCTAGGACTAGGCCTGACCATCCCCAACCGGGACTGAAATTCTATTAAACACTTGGCATGAATGAAATCTACAGGTCTAGGATATAAGATAAAGCATGCATGAATGAAAAACATAAAGAGACATTACAAGAAGGATAACCGCCCTCTTATTTTAACATATATGACATTAATTAGGTCTTACATCAATTATATTAGCATTTACAAGTAAATACTTAAAATAGCCATGACCCAAATCAATCAGTTAAACATTATTATAACCAACATAAAACCATGGAAATACTAGTTAGATAACAACCATTAAATCCACACATTAGTAAGTACAAAATAAAGAGAACTTAGCTTCTATTAGATATAATAAATAATTGACTAGGTTCGGGAGTCCCACGTACCACCTGTCCATAAACATAGCTGAGCCAATCTCTCTTCAGCTAGTCACCCACATGCCATATTCAAAGCATGTATGTCATATCCCATGGATAAAACAATCAACAGAGCATGCCTAACTAGAAGCTATCACCAAATCACTATAAAGTATTACAGGAAGAAAGAGAAACTCTTCATGCAGAGGAAGAAAGCCCTAGGCAAGATTAAGAAATGACAATCCAAAAAATTCTTGTAGCAAAGAGAAAAGCACCACAAGAACCCATTGAAGTAGAAGATAATACTATAATAGAACAGACGCCAATGGACATTGAACTAAACAAGGAAGATTTACATGCTGAAGAAAGGGTCCTGAAGCGATTACTGCATGAATGGAGGAATCTGGATGATAGATTCATTCCAAAATACCAGAATAAACTCTACAAAGAAATGTTCAAACATTATCTGACAGCCCAAGCGCAAAAAGAAGTAAGTACCCCTAAAACCATTACATTAAAAGGATCCAATCAACAACAAAAAGGAAGTGAGAAAAAAGGAAGGACATTGCATGATTCAATACAACTGGTCGGTGAAATGCTAGTTAATACAGGAAAGACAATACAGTTAACAACGATATTCCAACCAATACCAAAAGTTACTCAATGAAATTAATCTCCTGGAACATTACAGGCCTCAATAGTAAAGGAAAAAAATGATATCTAAAAGAAAGACTCAAGACAGAAAAACCTCAAGTAATGATGTTACAAGAAACTAAAGTTTCGACATAGAAACTTCACACTATACTCCACTCTTTTAAACGACACTTTGAGGTCATGGCTATTGATTCAAGAGGTATGGTAGGGGGTATAGCCATTCTCTAGAATCCTTCTGAGGTAACAGTGGAAGGATGGATAGGCCTTCGTCGCATATTAACAAGATGTTTTAAACAAGTAGGAACAAAGGAAAAGGTACTCATATCAATTGTTTACGGGCCTCCAGTTCGAAGAGAAAGAGAGGCATTTTGATAGAGTATCTGGAATCTTAGAAACACGTACCAAGAGAAATTTTGGTTATTAGGAGGAGATTTTAACATGATATTAAATCTTACTGAAAAAAAGGTGGAATAAGGAGAGAAGATGCTAAGATAGAACAATTTCGAGACTTACTCACTGATCTTAAACTTTTAGATATACCTACAGTGAATGGAAATTTCACTTGGAATAATAGACGTGGGGAAACACATTAGATAGCATCCATATTGCACAGATTTCTAGCCTCAGAAGATTTAGTAAGCTTAGATGTTTATTATGAAGTAAAAATCCTCCCAACGTTAGGTTCAGACCATTGGCTTATAAGCATAGAAATACACATCAAAGAAAATCCGAAGAATAGGCCTTTTAGATTTGAACTATTCCGGTTAAGGGATCCCACATTTTTAGACAAAGAAAAAAAATGGTGAGAAAATAACCATGCTGTAGGAAGGAACATAATGCAGTCATTTCAACTTCGGTTGAAAAAAATTAAATCAGAAATTAATAAATGGAATAGAATATAATTTGGTAATATCCATCAGGACCAAGAAAGACTGAAACAAAGTATGAACAATGTTCAACATAATATGATTTTAAATGGAAGAACAGAGGCTCTTTCCCCAGAATAAGGAAAGATTCTGATTCAACTGGAAGAATGAATAAAGCAAGAAGAAGTTTTATGGAAGCAAAAATCGTGGGCACAATGGTTGAACGAAGGGGAGAGGAATACAAAATTTTTCCATAGAAAAATTATTTAACGGAGAGAGCATAATAGAATATTCTCATTGAAAGACCAAAATGGGAATCGAGTACTTCAACATAAAGATATGGAAAAAATACTAGTAGATAATTTCAAAGATATTCTCATAGAACCTCAGCAGAATAAACAGGAAAAAATTGATAGAATAACTAGCAACATTCCTTCTATTGTCAGTAGATATTAGAACATTTCTTTAATGCGATAAATAACTGTAGAAGAGATTGAAGAAGTAGTTACAAACATGCCTAAAAATAAGGCTCCAGGCCCAGATGGATTTACAGCAGAATTTTTTAAAGTGACTTGGCACTTCATGGGTCAATATATTTGGGAATTGGTAGAGTAATCAAAGAGGTTCAGAAATGTATATCCATCACTTAATGCTACATTCATAACTATCATCCCAAAATAGGACATTATAGATACTCCAACAGGCTTCATACCAATAGCTTTATGTAATGTAATCTACAAGATATTGTCGATGATCATGGTTAATAGACTTAAAAAACTCCTACCAAGTCTGATATCTCCGGAATAGACCTGTTTCGTGAAGGGGAGATAAATTCTGGACGAAATTTTCACAGATCAAGAAGCAAATGACTCTTTAAGGACACTCAAAGTGAAAGGTATGTTAATTAAACTGGACCTCTCTAAAGCATATGATTGCGTAAGTTTTCCTTACGTGATAGTAGTTCTCAAATCTTTTGGTTTTGACAATAGATGGATACAATGGTTGAATTTGTTCATTTCATCCCCTAATTTCTAAATTCTTTTGAATGGCGTCCCTTCCCAGCCTTTTAACATATCCAAAGGCCTCCCTCAAGGGGATCCCCTGTCGTCATTTTTTTTTATCTTAGCAGCTGAGGGATTTGGTAGAATAATTAAGGCTCAATTATCAGGAGGTCAATTAAAAGGAATGAACTTATGGGGACCATATCTAATCCTGACGCATCAATAGTTTGTTGATGACATCCTTTTGTTTTTTCAGGCTTTAGTTAGAGAGGAAAAATCCATCTTAAACATTCTGAAAATATTCATGGGAGCAACATGTACTCTAGTTAACAATGATAAATCAAATGTCTATTTTTTCAATATCAATGAAGCCACAAAGATATTCCTAGCTCAAATTCTATGCTTCAATGCTGGAATCTTCCCCAGAAATAGTTAGGTTTTCCATTAAATACAACCTCCCTAAGGGTTTCATGATGGAAGGACCTTCTTAATCGGCTGCAGAAAAGATTACAAAATTGGGCATTTCGAGCCTTGAATTCTCCTAGTCAAGTAATATTGTTAAAATTGGTTCTTAAATCTATACTAGTGTATCAATTATCTAGGATGGTGGCTCCAAAGACAATATGTAATAATATGGTGAATATTTTTAAGAAATTTCTCTCGCAAGGGGCCGAAGAAGCTCTAAAATGGACGCTTCTCTCATGGGAAAACTCACAAAGTTGAAAATAACAGGAGGACTGGGCCTTCGAGACCCCTACGTGTTAAATCAAGTTATGGGAGCCAAATTATGGTGGAGATGGATAAAAGGAGGACAGGATCTCTCAAAATTGATTTGGGAGCAAAAATATCGCATGCCGAGGACATTACCAAGGAATGTAAAAGCAGATACTAACCCCAAAAGGGTGTAACATCTGGAACTTAGCAACTATCAACAAAGATTTAATTTGGCAACATAGTTTCTGGGAAGTAAGGGAAGGAAGGATGGCTCTGTTTTGGGAGGATTCATAGCAACAAAGAGAAAAAATATTTAGCCATCTTTATTTAGGGGAAATTTTCCTCTTCACAAAAACACCAAATAGGCGAACTATAAAAAAATATTGGTGCTAGAGAGAGGAAAACCAATGGAGAAAATGGAAAGGTCAAAGACATTGAACAGAAGCCCCAAAGACACTATAGTGGAAAAATCTGGAAAAGGAACTAAAAACCAGAAAAACAGTTGTTGCAACAGGGAAATATATACTCAGATGGGGCTATCAGAGAAAATTTATGTTTACCATATAGGAGGGATATTACATCAAAGCTCATAAAAGACATAATATAGTAGTCCCTATATGGAGAAAAAATCGGTCACTTAAATATTGGCCAAAAGTGGAACACTTTCTTTGGCTCCAAATTCATTGAATGACACTAGCCTGCGATCAGTTACAGTGGAGAGGAATGTATGGCCCTTTACTTTTTCATATGTATAACAGAAAATAAGAAACAATAGAACATCTTCTAAATACCTGTGAAATGGCAGAGAATTTTTGTAAAAATAATGAAAGGATCTTTCAGCCAAAAGACAGAGATAATACAAGCGTTAATGAGACGATTATCAAATGGAGAAAAGGGGGATAAAATTGTGAAGTCCTCAATAGAGCATGGAGATTGTCAACGGGATTTATACTATGGGGTATCAGGAAAGAAATAAATCATCGCATCTTCCATGCAGAAGTTCAAGATAAAAATCAAATATGGCAGGAAATCATTGAAAAGATCAGGGAAACTATATTGGTAGAGAAATGGGTTGATGAAGGTTGGAAGACTACATGTATAGAAGGCCAAATACTAGCGAAATTAAATTTAAAATCTAAAATGCTAGAAAATACTGTTTGGAAATTTAAACCCCCTCGACAAAACTCATTAGATAAATGGGTACCACCACAATGTGGATTTGTCAAAATTAATTTTGATGGGGCATCAAAAGGTAACCCAGGCCAGGCAAGAGTAGGAGGAATATTAAAAAATTCTCAAGGAATAACTTGGAGGGTATATGCAATTGATATAGGCTATGTGATGAACAATGAGGCTGAGCTAACAGTAGTGCAAAAAGCGCTCATAATAGAGAAATGAGAAAATTATCATCGACTCATTGTAGAAGAAGATTCAACAATGTTCATAGGGGTGATAAGTAAATTTCAACAAGGGACACGCTGGGAAAAAATGATCAAAAGTTGGAGAAAAACATGCCTTATAAAAGATATAGGAGCACTAATACAACAAATCCAATATCTCATACCATTGCATGTTCGCAGAACAGGAAATGAGACTATAGTTATTTTAGAAAATTGGGGATGTCGAAATGAGAAATGATAGTTTGATGCGAATCAAAGAGACAAGATCTGGGATATTGAATTACATCCCCTTCAGATCATTATAGAGTAGGATAAATCTATAAGTCAAGACCCCCAATCGGGGTGCCCAACACCAAATCTGATGAGGCAAGTGGAGGGCAATGAATATGCATCAACATGATACCACAACGTGGGAGTACCTGGCGACAATTAAGAGAATGCAGGGAGATTAGTACGCAACATACAGGTTCATTATGACAGGAATGGTATGCCAACTAGGAATTTCAAGCCAACATTGGAAACAAAAACGGAAAAGTTTAAGGAAATGAGCTCAGGGAGGAAAACAATTCATGTGTTTTGGCAGGAGCAGCAAAGGAGTTCCTGAAGAGTTTCCTACAGAGCACACCTTCCCTGGAGGTTTCATAGGTATTTCTTAAGATCACTCCTCCCCATCAATGTTTCGAGCTTGGGTACAGTGGCCTTCTGATAATCTATACAGGTTCTAGAAAAATGATTAAAAGACAATCTATAAGGCATCATCCTAATCCAAGAGAAAAAGGAATGCAGCAACTCACCCAAAATATGGATGAGCCAGTTAAGAGAGGTAGGAAGACAGAGAAAGAGATAATGGAGAATCTCTTCGAAGCATACTCTGTTGGTAACCCACCACAAATTAGAATTGCAATCCAGGGATGGGAGAGGGAAACAAAGAGTTATGAAGAGGACATAGAGGGACAGGAGGAAAGCATGGAATTTGTAAATGATCCCGGAAATACCAGAGGTCATCTTTCTCTATTTCATCAAAGTATCCATACATATTAAACTCTAAAATGTGTTTTGGAAAAAGCTCTACAAATATTACAACCAATAGAGGACAGACCTGAAGTGATTTCAATCCTCTGAGAGATCAAAACTGAGTTACAAGATATCAAGGTGCCATAGTAGCATGCAACAGCCCAAATTGGCAGAATTGAAAGGAAAATTCAACAGATGAGGCAAACTCAGTGGATCATTATGGATATATTTGCTTCATTAAAAGAGAATTTTCTAAAAGGCTGTCAACTAAGTTTGAAACAAGGGAAACTATCATAATTATATATGTTAATGCATGTGTTTTACATTGAAAATTTTTCAATTTAAATTAAGAATCTATTTGAAACAATTACCTATATAAGGTTAAAACCTATGTTTTGTATCAAATTGAATTGTTGGTTTGAATGGGAAACTTTTATGGCTAATGTTTTTTTTCTCAAAATGTGATACACCCGATTAAAATGGGAGACATATCGAAATGATTCCTATGGTGAAATAAAATAGTTTCAAGTAGTTTAAAGATATGGGTGCATAAATTCAATGAGCATAGTTTTGAGGTATATAAGTCCAAAATGGAATAGTTGTTGCTGAACAAATATCAGTGTATCACTATGGATATATTTGCTTCATTAAAAGGGATATTTATAGAAGGATGGACTAAGTTGGAAAGAAGGGAAAACATCACAATTATATGTTAATGTGCATGTGTTTTACAATGAATATTTTTCATTTTGTTAAGAATATATTTTCAAAACAAATAACTATGTACTTGGTTAAAACCTATGTTGTGTATCAAATTACATTTTGTTTCTAAATACTATGTTTTTTACATTGAATATTTTTCATTTTATTAAAAATCTATTTGAAACAATTAAACTATATAAGGTTAAAACCTATGTTTTGTATCAAATCACTTTTGGTTTCAATGGGAAACTTTTATGGCTAATTTGTGTTTTTCTTAAATTGTGATACACCCCACTAAAATGGGAGATATATGGGAATGATTCCTATGGTGTAATAAAATAGTTTCAAGAAATTTAAAAACATATATGCATAAATTCAATGAGCATAGTTTTGAGATATAAAAGTCCAAAGTGGAATAGTTGTTTGTGAACAAATATCAGTGGATCACTATGGATATATATGTTTCATTAAAAGGGATTTTTGTAGAAGGATAGACAAATTTGGAAAGAAGGGAAAATATCACAATTATATGTTAATGTATGTGTTTTACATTGAATATAAAAGGTTATTTTCTCTCTCTCATTGTTTGAGACCATGGATATGAAAATCAAAAACTTCTATTTAGATCTATTCCAGAGATTGACTGTAGGGGCATTTATTGGATATGTCACCTTTCATAAAAGATGAGATCGAGAGGCTACTTTGCCCTTTACAGACTCTGCATATAGAACTTGTAGAAGTTAACACTAATTATCCCAATTATACCCTATAAAGGGTATAGAGGACCCGTGGAATCACTCAAACTACTTTACGTAGACATAAGGCTGTATAAGAATGCATGCGTTTTACATTGAATATTTTTCATTTTAAATTAAGAATCCATTTGAAAAAATTACCTATATAAGGTTAAAACCTATGTTTTGTATGAAATCACTTTTGGTTTCAATGGGAAAATTTTATGGCGAATGTGTTTTTCTCGAAATGTGATACACCCTATTAAAATGGGATATATATCAAAATGATTCCTAAGGTGTAATAAAATAGTCTCAAGTAGTTTAAAAATATAGATGCATAAATTCAATGAGCATAGTTTTGAGATAGAAAATTCCAATATGAAATAGTTGTTTGTAAACAAATATCAGTGGATCACTATGGATATATCTACTTCATTAAAAGGGATTTTTCTAAAAGTATGTCCACTAAGTTTGGAAAAAGGGATAGTATCACAATTATATGTTAATGCATGTGTTTTACATTGAATATTTTTCATTTTAGATAAGGAATCTATTTGAAACAATTACCTATATAAGGTTAACACCTATGTTTTGTATCAAACTGAACTTTTGGTTTCAATGGGAAACTTTTATGGCTAATGTGTTTTCTCTCGAAATGTGATACACCCCATTAAAATGGGAGACATATTGAAATGATTCCCATGGTGAAATAAAATAGTTTCAAGTAGTTTAAAGATATAGATGCATAAATTCAAAGATCAAAGTTTTGATTTATCTAAGTCAAAAATGGAATAGTTGTTTGTGAAGAAATGACAGTGGATCACTATGGATATATTTGCTTCATTAAAACGAATTTTTCTATTAGGATGGACTAAGTTGGAAAGAAGGGAAAACATCACAATTATATGTTAATGCATGTGTTTTCCATTGAATATAAAAGGTTTTTTCTCTCTCTCATTGTTTGAGATCATCGATATGAAAATTAAAAACTGTTATTTAGATCTATTCCAGATATTGACTATAGGGGCATTTAATAGATATGTCACATTTTATAAAAGATGATATCTAGAAGCTACCTACCCTTTAAAGACTCTTCCTATAGAACTTGTAGAAGTTAACAATACCTATCCCATTTATATGCTATGAAGGTTTTAGAACACTTGTGGAATCACTCAAACTACTTTACATAGACATAAGGTTGTATAAGAATGCATGTGTTTTACATTGAATATTTTTCATTTAAAATTAAGAATCTATTTGAAACAATTACCTATATAAGGTTAAAACCTATGTTTTGTATCAAATCACTTTTGGTTTTAATGGGAAACTTTTATGGCTAATGTGTTTTTCTCGAAATGTGATACACCCCATTAAAATGGGAGATATATTGAAATGATTCCTATGGTGTAATAAAATAGTTTCAAGTAGTTTAAAACTATAGATGCATAAATTCAATGAGCATAGTTTTGGGATATAAAAGTCCGAAATGGAATAGTTTTTTGTGAAGTAATATCAGTGGATCACTATGTATATATCTGCTTCATTAAAAGGGTTTTTTCTAAAGAGATGTCCACTAAGTTTGGAAGAAGGGAAAGTATCACAATTATATGTTAATGCATGTGTTTTACATTGAACGTTTTTCATTTTAACTTAAGAATATTTTTGAAAGAATTAATGTTACGATAACTCCCAGATCAATGATTTAATTTAATATGATGCCATAATAGTCTCTTCCATAGCTTGAAGGTTTCAGCTGCTCCATGCATGTTATCTTGGTAATGAGGAAGCAACTAACTTAACTTTGGACTCAGAAGGTCAGTACTAAGTTGATTTAATTTAACTAATTTTAGTATGAGATACGAACATTCTCTTAGCTGAAGCAATAAGCCGAAAAGGAACATACCTGAAAAGTTGTAGCAAAAATTAGTAGACCAACCCGGGCTACCCCTGAAGATTCTGAAGACGTCGTGGAAGACAACCAAATTCCTGTGAACAAAAAGAATCAAATTAAAATCAAATTAAAAAAAAACAGCAAAAAATAATTACAGAAAATAAAAAATTAACAAAATTTACCTCAGCGTCGAGGCGCAAATAAAAAAAAACACCAAATTAAAAGAAATCAACAAAGAAGACCTCATCACAGGAGACACCAAATCAATAGAAATCAACGAACAAGACTTCATCACACGAGACAGATGTGAACAAGAATCATGTGAGACACCAAATAACCAGAAATCAATGAAATAGACCTCGTTACGGAAGAAATATGTGAATAAGAAACCTAAAAAAATTTGCAGACGATATATTTATAAAATAATAGTTAGGCCGAACTATTTTAGAATTCCGGTCGAACTAATAGTTCAGCTGAACTTTGTTTTCTGGTTATCCAATCTACGGCCAAAAATTTATTTTCCACTTCCGTTAGTAAGCCATGAATGTAAATGGCGGAACAAGTTTAGTCAAACTAATTTTGAAAGCTCAGATGAACTCCTGAATAGTTCAACCGAAATTTGACAAATGTTCAGCCTAACAATTGAGGGAAAAATTTTTATACCCCCAATTCTCACGAAAGTGTTACCCATCTTCGCACTTTTACCTATTAATATTATGTTAATAATATTTCTTTTTGGATAATATTAATAATAAATTGGTCAATGGTATTTGTACAATAGGCATGGTATATAATTAGATGTTGATTTTTAATCCTATTTGATATTTTGTTCCTTATACCTCTTTGATATTTATTTATTTACCATATCGCTTTTATAAATATGGTATTTTTCCCATGGTATTTGGCCCATGGTACTAATAATAATTTGTCCCATGGTATTTGGACCATAGGCTTCAGCTACAAAAAAATTATTTTTTGAGTTTTTGTAAATATAAAGAGGTTTATGGAGTAAATATAAAAATAGTTTTTTTTTTTTTTTCTTTCCGATGCCTCTAATTCATTTATATTTTTATTTATTTACCCTACTCTGCAATAAGTATAAAAAAGTGTTTTATCTATTTACCATACCTCTATTTTAGTTATATTTTTATTTTAAACCTCTTCATATTTTATATTTATATTGTTTAAATTTATTTTTAATTAATTTTTAATTGCTTGTTTGTATTGGTATGTAAGTTATTGTTTACACTAACATTATTTAGATTTCTATTTATTTATTTTTTTTAGTTTTTTATTTTGGCCAATATTAATGCAATTTCATCTATACATACACACTTACACATCTTCCCCATACAAAAAATGTAAAATAAATCTCTCGACACAATAAATTCCTATAAATATAAAATATGAAATATTATACTCTTGTTTAAACTTTACATCACATAGTCAATATTATAAAACTATTGGAATTATCCTTCTATTGATTAGTAAGAGAACGGAACTATCCTTCTATTGATTACTAAGAAATCTCATGACGATATCCCGCTATTTAGGCCACCTAATTGTCTTCACTCTTGCATCTAACTAAAATTAGTGCCATCATAGAACTTTTAATGAAACTCTCTTACCTTTAATGAAATAGAATGATATGTTTTATGTAATATGTTTTAAATACACCTCATTATAGGTATAGGTATTATTATAGGTATTTCTTTAAATTAGAATTTCACAATGAAAACAATATTATGGGCCGGTGAAAACAAAGACAGAAAACAATGTTAGAAAGACAAGTGATGAATTTTCGGGGGCCGGGGGGAGGTTTGACATAGAAATTATATTTTAATTATAATATTAAATTTAATTTTAATTATAATATTAAATTTATATTTGTTAGTTAAAAAAAATATAGTGAGAAATGTATTTACATATATATAAAGAATTACATGGTCTCAATGTCAATACCTTTTTTCTTTCTAATATGTTGTCCACTTCGTTATCCATCTTTCAAAATAAATTGACATTGACATAATACCACTAAACCATCTCAAACGGGTTATATATAAATATATAATTTTTTTCATAAAACAATTTTGATGATCTTTTATAATGTCCAAATTTAAATAATTCTATTGATGACTCGTAATGAAGAAAATACTTGTGAAATTTTTTATTACAAAGTTATTCATATAATAATGGTGAGGAAAACATAATCTTAATCACTAAAGTAACATTATGCCAAAGTTTTTTGTATATATATTTTTTAATTATATATAAAAATGGGTTTATAATATTTTTAAATTAACAAAAAAATTTCATTTATATAAAAATAATAAGTTGAAATTTAAATAATTAAAGATTTTAATTGAGTTTAAACATAAAAATAAAATTTTAAATTGAATGAAAATATTTAATTATTTACTTAAAATAGATAGATAATGTGTAATTTTGAATTATAAAAATGATGATGATGATGATGATGATGATGGTGGTGGTGGTGGTGGTGGTTGTGGTGGTCAATGTCCAGTGAGACCAAATTTGGCTACCAGATCTATACTTTTCTTAGTTATTAATTGTCTGGCTTCATGTCTTTCTTAGGGAGATCGGTGTTATAGCTTTCTTTTTCTTCTCTACGGTCTTCCAAATTCATTTATATTGCCCCTCCTTAATCTCTTCTGATTCTTGGGACACTGGTGTTTTATCCTCGGGATCTGAGAGATTTTCTTTGCTGCAAAATGAATATTTCTTTTGCTCGGAATTCGAATCCTCATAATTGTTGATGCTTGAGGGGTAGTCAAGTTCATTTTTTTCTTGTTGGACGCGGCTTTCCCTGTGCTTGTCTTGAGGGTTGTTTCTTTCTGGCCTAATTTCTTGCGATTGAGAGTTTTTCTGGAGAGTATTATTCCTTGATGATAGTGTAATGTTCCTTCTGTGCTCCTTCCCACCATGTAGATCTATGGTGATTCTTTCTAGAAATTTTTTTTGGGGAGACTTTTGGTCAATTTTTGGCTAGATGGCATGTCTCAAAGTAGGATTGACATTGGAAGAGGATACTTTCATAATCGAGTTTTTGTTTCCATACATAGTCTTTTCTTGTTAGGATTATCTTAGCTGGGTATCGAGTGTTGAAGTCTATTTCTACACAGATGCGTGCACAGGTGGTTCTGACATATTCCTCTGTCTCTGGGCACTTGTAGTAAAATTTTCCAATTTCATTTCCAATGGTTTTAGCAAGGAGATATTCGAGAGATGCAAAGGTAGGTTTGGCAGTCTGACCCAAACTGGTGCTGAGGTTATGACTGTTGTTGAGGGATCGAATGATGGGTTCCGTGGCTTCATGAATAGGCCTGAGTTTTCCCAAAACCAAGGGCTGAAATCTAAAATGCATTGTCTGCTTTCAGAGTTGTAAAAATATACTATAAAAAAACCCTTAGCATGAGGGTAGATATTAATGTCATCAGAAATGAGAGGTTTAAATACCTCCGAGCTCCAACTGTGGAGAGCTATCAGTTATGGACAAATTCCATTGAATCGATGGATTAAGGCACTTTAAGAGAACTTCAAGGCTTCATCCAATGAGCCCTTGACCACTTGCATAGTGGGAGCTGGGGTTTCACTGACAATATGGGTAGGATCTTGGCTCTCAGAGGCAGACGGAACTGGGCCTGAAATTATCTTCACGAAGCTGGGAGCCATACTAGGCCCAAAATATAATGGAAGAGAGTATTTTTTACTTTTTTAAATTATTTTTAGATATTATTATATTCAAACTAGAGTTATGGTAATTATTATAAAAAATTTTGATTGACTATTTAAAAAATATTTTCTTTCAAGTTAATTGTTTAATAGTCTTTCTAATCTCCATTAAATTTATGTCAAATATTCAATTATTTTATTTATGTAATCTACTTTACTATGACTTTAAACATGAAAAAATATGAGTAGAGACAAGTATGAAGCACAATCAACTCATTCCTTTAAGATGCAAACTAGTAATTTAATCTCTAATTTCTTTTATTACTGAAATTATTTTAGAATGTGAAATTTAATATTGCTTAATAAATTGATACTATTTAGAGATCCATTGTCTACTGATGACATCTTGAATTCATAATAAATATATATTTGTGATGTCTTTGAGGCTTCTTGTTTTTTTTTTTTTTTATAACATAGTTGGTTGCTATTTTTTATTCCAAAAAAGAGTAGGAAAATCTCCATGTTTACATGCTAGGCTGCTTGCACTGCAATAGAGGAAGTAGCTACAACAAAATGCTACATTTCCCTTATTTCTAGTTTTCGAGAAAAGTTGAAATACAGACAATGCATGAATGCAGAAAAACTAAGACAGAAGAAAGACGAATTTAAAAGACATGGTTGATAATCAGAGTGGAGATCAATCAATGCTGATGTGGTGGCCTGTTGAGGCATCAATATTGTCTTCATTAACAAAATTACTCATGTTGTTGGAGCTAGAACTAGGAGCTTTGCACTTCTCCAAGATGTAATTGAGAATTTGAAGTAATTCTTCAATGTGAGCCCACTAATTGGAGAGTGCCTTATACTTATTTTGAAGAGAGGTGACCCTATGGAGAAAGACATTAACATTTTCTTAATGTTTTTCGTCTAATATTTTAACCTCTGTTTGTAGCTTTGCATCAACAATTTTTTGGTGAGCTCTAATTTGTTCTAGCTCATCTTGAAGATCCACACAGTGGAGGAAATATTCACTACGCGCCATGCTGGAGGTAATTTTTAAGCAGAGGGAATGAGCAGAATCCACAGAAGGAAGAGAAGTGTGAAGGTTACAAAGGCACAACTTTAGCAGGGAGTTGAGAACAATAATTACTACAAAGGTGGGAGGCTGAAGAGTGAGAGGGAGGAGTGCCAGAATAGCTGAGCACAGTAGAGTTACGCAGGTGAGAAGGATCAAGATGAGAGAATCCAAAGACTTAGTTAGAGGAGCATTGGAAAGGGGGCATATACCATGCAGACAAAGGGCAAGGGGATGCTTGAAGGAGTGGGGAGCAGAAGAATAAATAGAACAATGCATGATGAGGGAGGCATCTCAGGGGAGACCCAAAAGGATAAGGTCAAAATAAGGTTAGTGGTGGGAGTACGAATAAGACAGAGGAGCAAAGAGAGATTTGAGTGAGAGATCGAATAAAATCTGAAGATTGACTGCAGTAATATCATGGCAGTGGCATGATATTTAGGACATTATTGCAAAAAAATTACCCCGAGGTTTGAGAGAAAGATTTTTTGGCAAGAATATCAGGATCCTTGTTATTTTTTCGGAGGATATGATATAAGGATGTTTCTTTCATACCTTCTAAAAGGTTGCGACATCTGCTGATTTTCTGGTGGAGAGCTATGTTTTTTGTTGATCGATCATGATTCGTCAAATTGATGATAATGGAGGAATCACCAAAAACCATAGCATTTGAAAAGTTGAGCTTCCTTAGCTGGTATAAACCTTGGAGAAGGGAAAAGGCCTCTGCTCTGTTGTTAGAGAGTGTGCCAATACCCCATTCAAAAGTTGTGAGAATGCTACCTTTCACACCTCTGATGAAGCCTCCCATCCCTACAATTCCTAGATTAATTTTTGAATCACCATCGAAGGAAAGAGAACGTCTTGTGCTATTATTTATCCAATCGGTGGAGTCTACTTCCTTGAACCGAATCTTCTGGCTTGTGTCTTTTCTAGAGAGCTGATTTAAAGGAGGCTTAAAGTTGTTAGTTCTGTCCCAAAGATTGTCAAGGAAACTCCTTTCCTCAATGCAAAGTTCACTGAAGTCAATTATACTGTTGCATTTGGTAGATATTGTTTCAAGGGTGAGGCTCCATTATCTTAGGGTCCCATGATTTCACTGATTGGAAAGCCAAGTGACAGGGTAACATCAAACCAATATTTGGAGCCCAAGGACCTAGCGTTCTTGGACTCAGAGAGGGCTCTCTCTATTTGTGTAAGGGATATCTATGTGTTTTGCTTCTTCTGTTTCTGATTTTAGGCTAGTTATGAACTAGGTTTTTGGTTTTTCTTTTAGGTTTGTGAGGGAGGAACTGATGAAAGACTAATACAGATAAAAATATTTTCAGATTAACTAGCCTATGGGGTCAAAAAGGTCAAGAAAGCTTCAGATGGTGATACAAGGTATGTTGAAGGGCCGATTTGATCAAGGTAAAATGGATCTTTGGGTAAAATGGAGTGGGATGGACACTAAGTTTGTGAAGAACAAAGGATTTCAAACATAAATAGTTCAATAGCTAACATAAAAATGGTAGGGCTAACCATTAATCATGAGAAATGTAACCATAAAATGATAAATGTATAGAAATAAACATTTAAGCAATGCATATAGATATATGACTGTCTAACTTTAGGAAATTGCTATTAGACTTTGGGGAAAGACAATTAATACAAACAAACAACTCAAATCACTATGAGGAAATGCTTAAGCATAGTATTTCAAGCTATTGGGAACTTTGAAACAAGATTGCATAGTTTTAGGAAAAGGGAAAGATTAGTACAAGAACTCCTTGGTTCAATTAAGACAATCAAACAATCAAAGAAAATTTTCAGAGGTGGAGCTATGACTAGCCATGAGTAAGCAGGGCATACCGTGAATCATACTTAGCATGCATAAAACCATAAATGAAACAAGAAAACAATTTCTTCAGTTATCAAAGAGAAATCAAGGATTCTTTGATATGACTAAGAAGGAAGAAAACATAGAAGCTATAAAGAAACATGAAATTTGAGGTGCCTCCAAGGGCATGTCTCAAATCTATTCTCTACTGTCTTATAGAAAGCAAGAGCATGAAATATTAATGAAAACTAAGAAAACATAATAGAGAGGGACACTATACCATTTTACCATGTCAAGGAATCCAACAGCAGTCCTCTTTCATCATCCAAAAACATTCAAGAAACTATCCAATGCATGAGACAAGTTTTTCTTCCAAGCTTGTATAACCATATATTGCTCTATATCATCAAGTTTAGCCTTATTTACAATGAATTCTCTTGGAATATATAGGCCAAGATGAGGGAAAACCTCCAAGTGCAACCTGCAATCTCATTGGCCCATCAAAAATACCTGATTTTGTCCTTGAGGCTTTGCAAATCCGAAGGCACAAAATATATATAGAAATATCCAAAAAATTATTAAAAAGGAAAATATATTGACTTTTCCTAACTAACCATGGCCTAAAATAGCTAAACGCGCATTAGAAAAAGCCACTTCAGAAAAGTGCATTTTTCACAAAAATACTTAAGAAATATATCAGCAGAAAATCCTCTGTCTTGCAGGAAACTTTTGGAGGCCTTCTCGATGTCGAAATGAGGCCCGTGACTGCTCGTTCGAAAGCTCTAGATGTATATCTTTTGAAAAAATCATAACTATAAGTCTGTCAAAAACTGAACTCTGTGTAAAAACCCAAAAAATAGACCTTACTGATAAATGGGGCAGAGTGTGGAAAAAGTGACTGTTTTTCACCATTTTGGGGGACCAAATCATCTTCAATTGATCTAAAAATCGCTGAGTAGATGCCCCTGAAATTATGCCATCCAATGATACCATTTACATCCTTTGAGTATTTCTCAAACAGAAATGGCGATGCTCATGATTTTTAACAAAAAACCTAAAAATGACAAAAAACAAAAACTTGTTGAATTTTGTCCAATTTTGGGGAGCATGACCCTCAAGGGTTTTCAGAAGCCTGCCAAGAAGCTGAGGCCAAAATTTGGAGCCTAGATATGTCTTTCTTCATCTTTGGTGCTGGGCACCTCTTTTGAGCCTTTTTTGAGCTTTTCTTGTGTGACCTTCAATTTTCATCGGGAAAACTGATTAAGCTTCTTATAGTGCCCGGTCATTCTTCTTTGAAGGTCCAAATCTCTATTGGCCCTTTCCAACTTCTTCTCCAAGTGGTCATTCACCCTTTCAAGCCATGCTTCTCGATTTTTTTCTATCTCTTGGGTGAATAAATTAGTGAGAGGAAAAGATTGAAAAAGGGCAGCCTCTTCCTCTTTTTGTTTCTCTAAGGCTCTTCTAAGTCCCATGGTCCTTAGCCTCTTTCTTCTTGGTTAATCCTCATCTTCACTATCATTGAACTTGCCCATGAGTTCTTCCAACTTAATTTGTGCCTTGGAGCCCTCTTTTTGATATTCGATGGCCCTTGTCTCATATACTGCCATGTGGACACTCATCTACTTGTTTTGTGTTTGCAAAAAGTGAATGAGGTTTTTAGACCTCTCTAGATCTGCCCTCAAATCATGGATTTATTCTTTTCTATTGATCAAGAGAGACTCTAGGATTTTGGCCTCATTGTCACTATCATCACTTTTTATCTGAATAATGTCAAAGTCCCTCTCATTCTCATGGCTTCTTTCTTCCTTTTCCTTCCCCTTGCTTTGGGAGGCCTTCTTGGTCTTCCTACTCTTGGGTAATTCGACAATGGATTGCTTGGGCAACTTCCCCTTGCTTTGGAGGGCTCTAGTAACATTTGGAGTTATAGTTTGAGGCACTCTCTTTCTTGATGTCTGGGGATTTTTCACTTTTAGAGAAGAAAGCATGGCCCCTTGCCTAGGAGAGGCAGCTAGCACATGCTCTATTTGCTCTTTGCCCTTGCTACTTCCCTCATTATCCTTGCCACTATTTTGAGTTTCTTCATGAATGCTTTGATTGTCACCTTGCATGTCTTTTTGAGGGATGCCATCTTTACTCTTGTCCTTGCTTTCTTTAGGACTTTTAGGCTCTGTCTACTCAATGTTTTGGGCTTCATCTTCATCATGTTTGCTTCTGTGAGGGCTAGTAATATTCTCATCAAAGTGTTCAATTTCCTCATAATTTCCCTCTTCACTGTTTTGCTCTTTTTCATGGCGCTCCTCTTCATCACTATGCTGCCTTACCTCACTGTGTTTTTCTTCACTTTGCTACCTTTCCTCATTGTGTTCTTCTTCCTCACTGTGCTGCCTATCATCATTGTGTTTTTCTTAACTGTGCTACTCTTCGTCATCATGCTGCTCTTCTTCATTGTGTTTCTCTTCTTCATCATGCTCCTCTTATTTATCATGCATGGGAAATTATAGCTTCTTAGGAATTGACCTACTTGAATAAGGTGAAAGATGTTGAGTGGAAGGTGAAGGATATGTATGGGATGAAGAAATAGTGGAAAAATCAGGATGTGCAATGAAAGTGTCCCAAGAGATTCCCTTCTTCCCAAGTTGATGAAGAATGACAATATTGATGAGGGAATGATGGAAAAGGAAAGTTGGCTGCTGAGAGGGGGGTCTCTTTTGAACAGTGGAGGCCATATTTTCAATACTTCTATGGAGAAAAAGGGGAGGTTTAAAAATTGGGCTCTTGTGAAGTGCATGAGCAACCGGACATGGTAAGCATAGACCCGGGAGAACCTTCCCTCGCATGTGAAATATTTCATGATTATCTTCATGAGGGGAGCATAGTTAGTCAACAGATATGGAAAAGGAAAGATGGATGGGCATGTATCCCGATGCTCCAGCTTTAAAAAGGGTTTGTATTGTTTTGAGTCTAGGTAGCTCTATTTAAACCATTTTTCTCCGAAATAAGGGATTTTGGTAGCTGTGGAAATGGATCTAGGAGAAAACTTGAAATCTAGGCCTGCCAGCTGAAAATATTTCCCTTGCAATCTCAAAGCACATAAATGTGTCAAGGGGAGATAAATTTTCACCTCCTGAACCCTTTGAGAAAAATATAGATATCCAACTTCATGAAAGTTAAACAGAACTAAAGGATGGGCATTTACTTCTTCAGTTGAAACAGGTTCAAACCTCCTGTGACGACCACTTCTGCTGTTTTGCTTGGGAGGCATTTTGTTTTGGATAGTATTTGATGTTTGACCAAGACAAGCTATTTCAAATGGTCCTTGAAATGGTTTCCCAACACCACACCTTGTCCTCCTAATAAGTCACCGTGCCTCTTTGATGCCAATCAAACAAGTATTTGTCAAATGACAACCAAAATCAATTTATTACTGTGTTTGGGTAGATATTTTGAAAAATATGTGTTTGTGTTTCCTTGTTGAACAAGGATCTCCTTTGTTTTGACAAAAGCACCTTTCCCTCCAAAAAATGCTCTTTTTCTATTCACTTCTCTTCACAAAGAAAACAAGACACCTTTCAACATAGACTTTGCCTTTTTTTTTGACTTCTGGGGGCTGTACAAAGCTTACTATTTCACAAAACAGAGAGGACCTCTTAAAATGACCAATCCTTCACCTTCTAACCCTTTTTCCTTCTGATTTTTAGTAGACAAGGCTTCTTCTCTATTTTAACACTATTAGAACATCTTTTCCAACAAACTTGAGACCTTTACAAACTCCTGTTTATCTGTCTAGCAACTGTGGGCTATCACTATTTTTAAAGGCAGTTAGGGCTCTCTTAGAACTGGTCAAAACACCTTCACCTATCACTGTACTAACTCTTAACAACCACAACAAAAAAAACTCTTTGATTCTCAACAATGGCCCTAAATTTTGATCATTTCTTTTCTCTTGTGCTTTTCAGATTATAAAATGCCCCTAAAACTAGTGTTAAGACACCTTCCAAATTGATTTGAGACCCCCAAACACAAGAAATCCTTCTCCAATTTTGAAAAAAACTCTGTCTCTTTACCATTGTCTATCTCATTGTTTTTAGGTGATGAAGTGGTTTTAAAATCACTATTTCTTCTTAGGGAGAAACACAGCAAAACACCCCCTTCAAACTTCGAATTTTACCAAGAGGAAATGGGGAATACCTTGAAGAATTTTTATGGGCTTCAATTGATCGTTGGAGGAGCTTTAAGAGATTTTGGAAAGCAAATGGAGGAGCGGTGCGTTTGAAGCAGAGGGCACCATACAATGGAGACTGTCGGGTCAGCTTTCGGGCGGGTGACCTGAAGCTACAGGCATGCCACACGTGCGTTTAAATGCTATGTATGTGAACTCATAGGCAGACTGCGCATACCTTTAGGTGCGCTACACGGCTTCAAGCACTGAAAACATTGAAATTCTTGCTCGAAATCACCTTGTTTCTCCAGTGAGAAACTAGGGGAGTATGCTCGGGCTCTTCAATTTACAAATGAGGTTTGTTTAAAATGGTCCTCCACCTTTATAATTCAAACGAGCTCAAAATCCTTTGAATTTACTTCGTAAGGGTTTTAATTCCCTTTGAAAAAGGTTTTTGTTATATAAAAATACAACTCACCGCCTTGATTAATATATCACCCTTTCTAAAATACCACAAAGACCATTCTTCGAACAAGACTTATAAAAAAAATGTCGTGGTCAGCTACTTTTGAAGATCTTCATAGACACGACCCTTTCTGAAGTAAAGAAACCACCTTAAAAGAAAATATTTTTTTCACTATTTCTTCATTAAGGAAAAAACCTGTCACTATTTTTCCATTTCTATCCTTCAAAAAGGAACACTGCTCTTGGGCAATATCAAAGACTATTGATACATCCTTATAATAATATTTCTTTTTGACTATGGGTAAAACCTTAGTTGCATTCACCTAGGCTTGACTTATATCTTTTAATCAAGGAGAAAGGCCTTTAGAGACCCTTAATGCAATCACATATAAACCAGAAAGTTTGTTTATTATGTACATAAAAAGGTTTGGTCTATGATTGTGGTAAGTTCATTTCTTTGAATGGTGTCTTGAACTTGAATCATGTTGTCATAGCTTTCCTCATAGATACTGTATCTATGTATTGATTTGCAAAGGTATTTTTTAGAAGGAAGGCTTAGTCTATCTTCTTGTCATTTTGATGAGGTTTTTCTAAGCTTGGGCATTCTAGCCTTTGTTTACTCTTAGAAGGAGGCTTTTATAGACATGAAAAAAAAATCTTCTTGCATCATCATAGTACCACTACTTGTAATATTTTTAATACCATTTTTCTACTCATAATCATTCAATTGTTCCCCACTGCATTTAAATTCTATCTTTCAAATAGTGAACCTATGTAAGCATCCCTTGAAACACTACTGTTGTATCAATGGTTTCATCCATTGGAGAATAAGGTGTAAACAAGTTTTTAAGGCCATTTGCACCATTTTTAGCCTTGTCCTCTTTGAATGAGGCCATACCACTGTTCCTGGCCCTCTGCTTGTTAAATGAAGGAGGCCTTTATCCTATTTCTTAATCATCTGCTTTCAAATGAAGGAGGTTAACCTAATATTCCCAAACCATCTGCTTTTAAATGAAGGAGGTTTACAAAAAATGACCTAACCATCTGCTCATGTTTAGAGGAGGTTAACACAGTCACCCAACCATCTGCTCATGTTCGGAGGAGGTTAACACAGTCTCCCAATCATCTACTTTTTTCAAACTGTGTCATCTTTTCTTGTAATGCATATCTCTGCTTGGTATATCACAACAAGTAATAAAAGTGAAAATTTGACAATATGCCATGAGGGGCATGTTATGAGATATGAATCTTGTTGTTAGAATACCTTTATGCATATTTAGAAACCAGGAGCAACATGAATTGTATCTGTAGAGTATTACTTGCTAGTCATTAGTCACTAACCTTTTTTACTGTGTTTACAGAACTTCATTGCATTACCTCTCTGACCAGTACTCTTATCCCAGGCTCAAAAAAACATGAGAATTAGCTGTCTTCTCATGTTTATCTTGAAAATTTCTTCTGGAATACTTGTACATCTCTTCTTTTGAAAAAGACATTAAAACACTGTAGATCAACACAATATCAGTTTGGCTTTTGAAACATGTATTGCTGAGACATCAAGACCTTTTAGTGGTGCGACTTATGGGTGTATCAAGCTTTGTTTCTTGCAGACTAAGTGCCAATTCAGGGTTGGCTAGTATTGAACAAAAGATTTTGGCTTAGGATGATTTTTCCAAGGGAGGATTTCTTAAAGCACCACTACTTAACTTAGGGGAGATTTTTGACAGATTTTGAGTTTTCTCTTTGGTATGACCAGATATTAAGATGACATATGACCAGAGTTAGGGTGGCTGAATTTTTATCAATAGTTGGTTAATGAATGAGCTGGGGATGAGGGTGAATGACAACATATGACTTTTAGCTTATGAAAGCTGATGGACAATATTACATGGTTAAAACTAGATAGGGCTTGACAACTAGGTTTTTCTCATCATAGGCTGATTGAAAAAGGTAGGAGGAAAAAAATGTTTAGGGGTGTTTTCTAGTTGAAAAATTTGACAAATTGGAGATCAGCTTCTAGAAAACTTGGCTTTAAAAACTAGTCATCATTAACAAGTGAAAAATGCTGATGACTAACACATGACTTGCTGAAAACTTTCCTAAAAGAAGGCTCTTTATTTCTGAATATCTTCATGTTCCTAGTAAGCCAAATATTCCATAAGACCACGTATGGCAGGGTGTCCCAGAATGTCCTCGAGATATTGCTCTTCTTTTTCCGCCATGTTTAGTTTCTCTCTAATATTGAAGAAACTCTGCAATGGCGTCTTAATGTGCCCAATAAGGGTGGAAAGAAGGGATGAGATCAATCCAGCATCGTGCAACAAAGGAACACCCAATGAAGATATGGAGAGCACTCTCTTCAGCACTTTGACAGTTTGGGCACATTGATGGTCCGAGAACACCTTTTTTGTTGAGATTTTCTAATGTTAAAATTTTTTCTTTCAAGAGAGTCCATATGAAAATCTTAATGTTGGGGATTGCTTCTAATTTCCATATCTATTTCCAATTAGGCCAAACAGATTTAGGATAATATTCCTTGCAGAGTTGCTAGTAGGTAGCTTTGATGGAAAATGCTGAGCGAGAGGGGTCCAAATGAAATCCATCAATGTTGTCTCTTTTCAAAGTATTTTTGCCATAGAGGAGAGATTGGAGGGTACCAATATTAGCTTCAAGATGGGTTGGAACTTTGGGGAAGTTCCAACCAATCTCGTTTTGTGATTGGTCATCCCATTTGGAAAATTGGCTTAAGAGGCTGAGCCCCATATGACTGAAGTGAGAGATGATGCGTCGGGTGCAAGGCCTGTCTAAGATGGGAATTTTCCCCATAATTCGGTATTTCCCAACATTTATAGAGTTAACCCCCATGGGAACTTTAGAGAGGTTTTGGGCTAAGAAAGGAATGGCCTTTTTGTAGAGGGCCTAGATTTTAGAGTAGGGTCTATTAGAGATGTCATGGTCAAGAAGGTGTTTTCGGGTAGTATTAAGGTATTTTACCTGCATGAATCTTTTCCACCATGCCCAAATCCCACTTATTAATCTCCAAAGAATCTTCCCTCCAAAGGATTTTTTTAGAAACTTGGGAGAGCGAAATCCAATCTCTCCATGCTCCTGATCTTAGATTACTTATCTCCACTTGACAAGATTCTATTTTTTTTTTCATTCTTTCCACCTTGCCATAGAAAGTGCCTAATGATAGCTTTGAATTTGGGGTGGATGATAGCAGCAACATGGAGGGTGAAGTGATACAAAGGTAGAGATGAGAGACTAGATTTAAGGAGGACAAGGTGCCTTGGTAGATTGAGCTAGGAAGAGCCCCATTGTTGTATTTTTGTCATCATTTTGTCAATTGTAATATTCCATATTTCAGCCTTTAAGGGGCTAGCGCTGATAGGCATGCCGAGGTAAGTGAAGTGGTCCTAATTCAGATTTCAAGGGACACCAAAGATATTAGATTAAACCTGCAGAGTAGAGCATGAATTTTCCAAAGATAGTTTTAAATATCTACACAATTATATTGGATGCTCCTTACATCAGAAGAGTGTCATCTGTGAATTGAGAATTATTCATGTTATGAACACCCTTGCCGAATTTGATGCCCGTAATGAGGCCAACTTGCCTCATATGATCCAGGGCCTTACTAAAGGATTTTTTCATGAGGATAAAGAGGTAGGGGGAAAGAGGGCATCCCTACCTTAGACCTTGAGAGGATTGAAAAGAGGGAACTGGTCTTCCATTGACGAGGGGATATATCCAAGGGATAGAGATGCAAGAGTTGATGATGGTAAGGAACTTTGGATCAAAGGCATTTTTTGGAGCACAGTGAGCAGAAAGGAGTGCCTGACCCTGTCGAAGGCATTGGCTAGATCAAGCTTTAAAATAAATCCTTTTTCTTTGCACGAGATGCTTGAGTGAATGGCTTCTTGTACAAGGAGGATGGAATCAGTAATTTTCCTTTGGGAGATGAAGCCTCCTTGATTTTCCAAAATAAGGCTATGAAGGCAGGGTTTGAGGCACATGTCAACAATTTTAGTGATGAATTTATAGGATGAATTTCAAAGAGAGGTGGGCCAAAATCTAGAGAATGAGGAGGGGAAATTTTCTTTGGGGATAAGGAAAAGGAAGGTATAATTGTTGTAGCCCCCAATTTTCTTCTTCCTTTGGGTCCATTGTATCATTTTTACAAGATCCCTTTTTATTAGATCCCAACAATTTCTGTAGAAACTGATGGAAAACCCATCAGGCCTAGGGGCTTTTTCTGGATGCAAGGACCAAATCACATTTTTAACCTCTTCTTCGTTAATCTCTTTATTGAATGCACTATTCATATCCTCTACAATCATGGTTGGAAGGTGTTTCAAAATATCAGAGTAATATTCTAGTCTTTTTGTCACTGTTAGGAGATCTTTGTAATGCATGGTGGCAACGTTTTTAATTACTTCTTGATCTGTTTGCATGTGGCCTTATGCATCGATGATAGTGGCAACATTGTTCCTGGCTTTTCGAACAGTAGATTTCTTGTGAAAAAAGGAAATATTTTTATCACCTGCTTGAAGCCATAGATTCCTTGATTTGACTCACCATTTATCCTCTTCTTTTATGTTGGCTCTGTAGAGCTACCAATAGAGATCTTTTTCCTAGCTGAGGCGATCTTGGTTAAGGCCATGAATATCAATACTATTGTGGACATCATATAGTTTGGACTTAATTTCAATCTTGGCCTTCTATCACTCTTTATATTGAGATTTGGGACAGAACTTCAAGGGCGGTTTATTTTTTCTTTAACTTGGTCTCCCATATAAATGAGGGAGAACCTTCATTTTGCTGCATCCAAATATTACACACCAGCTAGTTTTCTTCCAAGATGTCATTCCAGAGTGGACTATGCTTGAAGGGAATGGGGTCAAGAGAGTGATGGTCACCAAAAGTGAGGATGATGAGGTAGTAATCAGAGGATGAAAAAGAGAGAACAATGGTAGAGGCAATGGAGTAATAAGAGAGGAGTGTGATGGTAACGAGGATTCTGTCAAGACTTTCCATAATATTTCCTTTCCCAATTATTCTTTTGCTCCAAGTGTATCTACGATTTTTTGTGGCAATGCAACTAGCTCGTGGTCTTGCATCATAGCTTCAAGTTGGTCTCGAGAAGGGTCTAGACTGAAACAGCCTCCCCTTTTCTCATTTGCGTGAAGGATTAAATTGAAATTTCCTCCCATTATAATGGTGCTGATGTCCTCATTATCTATGTCATCTTTAAGGGAGTTCCAACAAATTTCTTTGTCCCTGTAAACATTGGGTCCATATACATTGTAGACAATGATTTCTTTATGATCTTTGTAACTTTCTAGAATCACTTTGATCCAATTTTTATTTTCTGTAGTGTCTTTATGTTTCCATATGCTGTGGTCTGAAAGGGTGGCTAACCCACCAAAGGCTCCCCCTGATTTAGATAGAGTGCCACCATAGTGCTTCATTTTGTTCATTATTGTCTTAATTTCAAGATTTCCCTGCTTTGTTTCCTGCGGGAGAATAATTTCTTGTTTCTCTTGGTTTATTAAATCTCTTAGGGATGCTATTTTGGAGGGATACCCTAGACCCCTGCAGTTCCATGAAAGGACTTTCATCATTACAAAAAGGTCATTCGGAGAGCTTCTTTCCCTCCTTGTTACTTTTGTCCTGTATCCTTGCTATTATGCCCCAATATATAAGTTTTAATAGGCTGATGAGTTCCCAATGCTATGTATTTTTGTGCATTTTCATCATGGTGTTGCTTTGAATATTTCCTTCCAAGGCCATGCTTCTTAGTGCTTTCTAGTGTTGCTCCATCCCCCTTCACAATGTTTCCTGTGATTTGGATAGAAGGGTCAAAGGAGGAGGAAGGAGGGTCAAGGATGGAGGGAGAGGGATGAGGAGAGGCACGTTGGGTGGGAGAGGTAAGAATGAGGGGGATCCTCATCATGGGGAGAAATGGTGGAAAATGTATTGGAGAGTTCTAGCGTGGAGTTGGGAAGGGGAGAGGGAGGAGTAGTAGCTTGTTTGATTGGATTCGGGACCTTGGGAGAAGAGGAGGATGGAGGGTCAGCTTTAGGAGGAGGCGCTTAAGGGGTATTATTCTTAGGGATAGAGGTGGTATTATGGATTAGTCTCCGATCTTTCAAATTCAATAATTTTTGAACAATGATTAGAAAAGTAACCATATTTGTGACATACCTTGCATTTAAACAGGGTCTGCTCATAGTCGAGTTGTTGAATATGCATCCATTCATCTACTTTTATTTTGATAGCCTTGGGGAGGCCTTTGCCCAAATCCATGTCAACACAGATCTTGACACAAGCTTGCATGTTATCGTTTGGCTCACTTCGGCCTATGAATTTACTTATTTCGTTCCTGATGGCTCAAATAGAATCATCCACCGAGAAGTGTAAAGGGAGGTGTGGAAGGTGCACCCAGACAGAAACAACGTTTGGTACATCAAGTTCTGGATCGAAATCCCACATCCATTTGTTGAGGTATAGGCCTCTATTTTCCATAAAATAGGGTCCATTTCTGAAGATCAGGTCTTTATCTTCTTTCATCTCAAAGTGGAAGGTGAAATAGCCCCTACTTCAGAAGCGAATGGAAATTTTTCCACTAATTTTGTCAGACCAGTTGCGCTAGACCCATCTTTGCATAGTCTTCGATGAGGGTTAGAGTCTAGTGAATTGATCAATAAGTCCCTTCTGTGTAAGAGAAAGGGAAAGCATGCAAGGTAGAGAGGGTGGAAGAAAAACCTGCTGCATTCCATCAAGAATTTTCACAAATTTGGAGATCGTCAGGCTTGGGAAAGAATGGGCAAGGGAGTTGATGTGGGTAGAGAAGGCCTGGGCCTGGATCAGAGAAGCAGCCACCTTCGGGGAGGGCTCCGAAGGGGCCATACTCGAGCAGGGAGTACTAACCAGCTACTAGGGCACTACAGGCAGAGCGCAGGCTCAGAAGCAGTGTGGGCTCAAGCAGAGCGCAAGCTCAGCAAAACAAAAATAGAGTCATGTCTTTGAGGCTTTGTCCAGGTAAAACCAAAACATATATATATATAAATCACATTACTTAGATTTTTTTAACTAAATAAATAAAATATCTAAAACTTAGAAAACATTTCCTTTAATTATTATAATTTGTTTAAATAATATAAACTTAAAACTTACTAACTATTAATTTTAATTATTATAGTTTCTTTTTAATAACAGAAACGTAAAATATATACATTTGCAATATGAATTTATAATATTATTATAAATTGCTAATTATGAATATACATTTTAATAAAATAATATATTTTTTGAATTATAAAAAAAAATATTCAATAATGAGATAATATTTTTTAATATGATGTATGTTCTTATTAAGTTTTTGTGAAGGCTTATGTAAAATTCATCCTTACAAAATTACTATACCAATTTTTTTTACAAGCATGGTAGCTCTATCAAACAAAATTATAAGATACCTTATAATACTAAGCATATACTACTATTGTAGTTTAGCTTACAAACTATCTATGATTATGAAATCAAAAGGCATGGAATAATTAAAGTAATAACAATAGGGTAAATATATCCATTGAAAAAATACCATAACTGTTATTATTTTTATCTCGTATGAAATATCCCATGATTGCAAATGTTAGAGAATCCACAACATTGATTGCAATATTTATAAATTTCACCAGGATCATGAGTCTTGTTCTTGAGGCGGATCTATTAACCTTAATATATATATATATATATATATATATGATACATAATGTACAAAGGTTCAATCAATTTAATTGTTCTGTTACACGGTGTAAGGTTTGAATAATTAAGAATTTATTTGTTCTCAGTCCTTGTAATGAAAATTTACAACTTGTATGCTGACACATGGCTTCACCTTCATCATTGATCTGCCCTCTGCTTTGATGATGTAGATAGCTCTCGAAACTCATTAGGGTAATGGCCTGCCCTAGTCCAAATCATAACCGTCTCATTTTGGAGGCTCTGCCACAAGTGCTTGCGAGCTCTGCATCTCCGTTTTCCATGAAATTCAGTTTTTAACATCCACAGTGTTTGTAATAGGGTGAGTCTGGCACACATTTATGTTATTTTTGTTTTTTCTTATATGGAGAGTCTCATGCTTAGTATTCTCATCACTGCTATGTGACTTTCCAACATTTTTCTCATATGTGAGAGGTCTAGAATGCTATGCGGCCATGGCTTCACCGATATGCGATCGAATCTCTACACAGTGTTCATCATGATTCATCCCTTCTCAGCGACCATACAAGTAAACCCTCTGTAGATGAGCTCAATGTCAAAGTTTTGTTTCCTTCGAATTTTTCCCCTTTGCTTCTAAAACTAAGTAACAGAGTTTTGTGCACAGGGTTTCCTCCATTGAATTTACGAATGTTCAGTCTTTTGTTTTTTTATAGATTTGAAGGTTCATGATTTCTAGAAGACCTCGAAGGTAATAAGAACTCTACCTCTTCCACTTTTCTCTGGTTCTTTAACTTTTCTACATCCTATTTATTTAAAAACTCTTGACAATTTAAATTCCTCTTCTTTTACAAGTATCAATTTCTACCCTAGCTTCTCTTCAATGCTACCATAACTCCATTAGCGAACATACTTTAAGACTACTTAATTTTATATGTCACTTTTAGGTGCATGAGTTATCATTCCTCACTGTTTGTTCAAAGGAATACCGACACTATATTTTTCTGGCTCATGTGTTTAAGCTTACCGCCACAACAAGGGTTTTCCCTTTTTTTTTCTTCCTTTTTGCTATAGAAATGACGGGAAACTACACATACCTTGCCACGAAAGAATTTATTTAGCATCTTTAGCTATTCATGCATCATTTTGGTTCAAATTTTATTGTCCAAATGACCTCACCAGATTTTGGTTTGTTGGATATTATGTAAAATAATGGATATGAAATACCCTTAAATTTAATGTTTTTAATTAAGATTACAGTGGCATTTTTTTAGTTCTCTATCGTCTGTACTTATGACTTGAAGTTAATTTATCAATCTTGGTCATTAAAGAAATTCTATTAATTTATATTTTTGTGTTATGTGGTGTTTTTACAATACAAAATTCAAATTTCTTTATCACTCTAAACTTTGAATATACTGTGATTTTATAAGCTCCCTTGTGTTTATGTGAATTTATAATACCTTTGGAGCATATCACTATTTAGATGTATTCTAAGTTTATGTTATATATGTAAAATGTCACCCTTAATTAATGTATGGATTACAATTTGTTTTGGCTCATAATTCGTAATTGATAATGTCCATAATTTAGCTACTGTATGTACATGAAAATATCCTATTTACAGTTCACTGTCTTAGAATATTTTAATATTTTAAAGAAGATAGAATAGGTTCCTATGAATATTTTGTTTTCATACAGTGAATTATATTTTTACTTATAGATTAAATAATGTACAGTCTACACTATTTTCTATCTACTCGCAAAATTATTCTAGGTGAGTGTCCAGACCACTCTGAGGGTAATGACCCCTTAGTTCATGTATTAATTAACTTCTACCAATAGGACAAACTTTCTTTCTCTATGGTTTCATTCCCTAAGTGTTAGACTGTAAAACCTGCTAACTTACAATTTTCCTTTCACCCAGATTTTAGATTTTAGAATAATCAATAATATAAGTACATAAGCCTTATAAGAGGAGGGATAGGGGGTATTTTTAAAAATAGTTTAAAAAGGAAAAAATACTTACATTTGAAGAAGATATGAAGAAACCACAGGATGTAGAGGCATGGTTTCTTGGCATGAATTTTTTTTTTTAGATTGCATGATTACTCATAAAATATGAAAGTTTGGATAAAAACCTTAAGCCTCAGAGGTAGAGCAAACATTTGGTGGGAAGATGTGAAGAATGTCATAGATATTTCTAAGGAGGAGTTGACTTGGAGTGAGTTCTAAAGGCTATTCCGGAAGAATTATCTATCATATATATACTACAATTATAGTGGAAAGGAGTTTTATGAGTTGAACATGGGTTCCGTTATAGATGAGGAGTAGAATAGCAGGTTCTTGGAGTTACTGAGATATGTTCCTTACCTAAAGGAGAAGAAGGAAAATATTCATATATTTATTAGTGGGCTTCTAATTGCATTCAAAGATAGGGTTGAGTTTGATGAGCCCAGATCATTTGAGGAGGCCATATGAAAACTAAAGCATTGTTATGCGCAATCAAAGCACAAATTCGAGGCAAAACCATATTGGAGGGGTAATGTTAAGAATAAAGGAAAATGAGAAAAGAAGTAATCAAGGCCTAAATATGTATGTAACATGGAGAATATTGTCCCAACGAAGAAGTTTAATACATCTAGAAGAGGACAGAGATTCTAATAAGAGCATCAAAATAATAATGAGAATAGGGAGCCAGTAATATGTTGGAATTTTGGAGGAAATCATTCTAGGTGTAATTTTCCACAACATGAGGGTGGCAGGCCACAAATATATAGTGCACACAAGGCACATACGGCAGGAAATTTTTGGCATAACATTCCTCGGATTTATGCAGTTGTTGACAACGTGTAGGCATATCCCCGGGCTTCTATGATTCAGATGGATAGTAAGATTTGTGATCAAGTTGTTTCTATTTTTATTGAACCTAGATCTAACTATAGTTATATTAAATGTGGTTTGTGTAAGGAAATCAATGTAGAATATTGGTTAGTGTATCTAACCACAGGTACAAAGAAAATATTTCACCATTAGGTAAGAGCTTGTGTATAACTTCACAAGGCCAAGGTATATTGCTATGAAAAAATAATTGAATGCTTGGATGATAAAGGGGAACCAAGAATCCTACAGGGAAAGAAGAAAGCCACATAAGTGAGGAAGGTGGAAACCATGCAGAAGAAGCACAGTTGTAGGAAAGGATGTGTACTATTTGCAGTTCATATTTCTAGTGACAAAGGTAAGGAGGTTGAGGATGTGTATCCTTTGATTAGGTATCCAGCTTTACAACAATTTCGGGATGTGTTTCCAGCAGAGATTTCTGATTTGTCGCACAAAATTGAGTTGGTGTTACACAAATTTTTGGTTATTTAACCATTTAAAAGCATATGGATCAAAGTAGACCATGGAAGACCACTTTTACCATAGTAAAATTACTTTCACTATAAGAAATAATTTAATAAACCATATTTTATTAAGATATTTTTGGTTCAAACAAGAAACTCCACGAGGAATAATTAAATAAATCCTTATTTATTTGATTTTTCCCTATGAATAATTAATTAAACAATTGTTTCAATAATATTCCTTATCATATTTAACCCAATTAAGAGAAATAATTAGATAAATCATTATTTTTCTTATTTTTTCTCTAGGAATAATTAATTAATTCATTATTTAGCTATTACTTATTGTTAAGTTTGACTAAATCACCTAGAAATAATTAAACAAATAATTATTTGTTAAGATATTCCTTAACCCCATTATTGAAATGATAAATAATTCATTTATTTGTTTATTATTTCTAAATAAAAGTATTTAACCAATTTAAATTCATTTTCCCTGCAACAAAATCTAATAAAATATTCCAAGTAGTCAGATCTAGATCTTAGTTAATAATATTTTATTATTCACCATTATCGACGATAACTCAATATTGTTTTATAAATAGGAGGGTTTTCCATTCATTATTCAATTTGATCACTTTCATTGTCACGCTTTGATCATTATCATTGAGCTCCCATAGAGTTCAACACATTTTGGGTTTTCTACAGCATCGAGATAGAGAGACTTCAGGATATGAAACATTGAGGACAACCAAGAAGCCGTCCCATTGAGGGGATTTGTTAACATCATTGTGTGTTCCTTTCGTATGTGTTATAATATATATAGAATTCATTGTATCTTGTCTTGTTCATTGGATGCATGGAGCAACCCTTATATCTATTTACTGTTTAAGTATTTTTTCTACATAGATATGGGTTTTTGTAACATTTGTTCTCATTATTTGTTCCATATCTAAGGAAGTTAAGAAACCATCTTTGTTGTTAGGTTTGTTTCTCACACACAACTAAACTGAGCTCTTTTCATACACTTGCATTAAGAATTTACACTAACAAATGGCGACTCCACTGCGGCTTTTTAATTACACATTCTCATCAACAAATGGAGACTACATTGTTGTAAGTACACATTGTCATCAACAAATGGGGACTACATTGTTTTAATTACACATTGTGACCAACTGCTTCAGTAACTAGGGTTTCCCTTCAGGTATTTTTAGTCTCTTGATATTTTTTTTCACCTTTTGTGCCCTAAAATAGTAAAAATTTTAACCTCCATGTGTTTTCGGGTGTTTTCCACATGTAACAAGTATCAGCTGCACCAGAGACAGAAAAATTTTTCACAACCTGCCACCCAAAGATATTAGATCTGGAACTTTCACTTTTTGTCCCATAACCTGTGATTTTTTCCTGAACTCACAGTTATTAGCCGAGAAACTACGATTTCCACAGTTTAGAGGTCAGTACCTACGGGGTGGAACTTTTTTCTGTGATAGTCACATTTCGATGGAAGCATTATTCAGGGTTTTCTGACCTCTATATAATACCATATTAGGCTTGAATATTCTTCTTTTATCTCTTTGAAGTAGAACCAAGCCCCTTAGGGTTTCAATATACTTCCACCTTTCTAGGAGGGGTTTAGCTGAGTAGGTATTTTGATATTTTGCAGCGCTTTCAACCGTTCTTTTGGGTTTGATATATCCTTATTTTAGGTCCCTTTTGATCGGTTATTATTCCATCCAAAACCCCCTCTTGGGTTTTTCTTGGTCTCGCCCTAAGGGTTTCATTATTTCCCTTAGGGTTTTAACCTTTCACCTCCAATTTTGTAGTAGTTCTCTCTCTTGTTTCTTGTTGTTTTATGCACCTTTTCCAACATATTTGAGTCATTATATCCTTGTCTGTGAGACCTTAAATCTTTTGGTCGTATTGTGTGTTTTGAGTCAATTTTTCCTGCCTTTTAGACCTGTTGTTTGGAAATCTTTCTTTTGGGTTGAATTTATGCATCTATAGTTGTTTATTTTACTCTCCTTTTAGTTTTATTTACAACACTTCAACATTTTTTATTTTTCTTTATAAAACTATCTGGGCTTAATTAAAATTAACACATGTACTGCACACATGCACACCTAAAGTGAAGAGTTCTTAGTTTACACTGCCATGCCAAGACATAAACATTGTAATCAATTTATCTGCCTCAATGGGCCTTTGTTTATCACTCTTCACCTTTTCCATGTCATATCTTACTTGGCATCATTGCGCCCCCATGGAATTTATCTCAGAGAATCCAAGGCCTTCATCCTCATTTTTCGTAACGAAGACTTACTCCACCACGTAGTATCCGAGTGGATCTGCTGAGTCCCCATACCGACTCTAATTCTGTTTCATCAGGTTCTTCCTCTAATTTTGAACATGGTTCCCCTCCACCTCATTCCGTCACCATGCGAGGTGCCAATGTAGGTGTTGGTCCTCAAGCTAGTGGTGGAGCCGACCATAATTCTAGTGCTACTATTGGAACCATTGCAGCTACTCCTTTTCTACCTTTTATGGCAGGTTTAAACCTTCGTGATTTCAGCAAGTTAATTAGCTACACTATACTGCATGACCCAAGTTTGCCTACTATGCCAACTAAGCTTCCTTGAAACATTCATAAGTTTGAAGGAAATGCTGGAGAGGAGCATGGTAATCACGTCCACTCCTTTCTCATGTGTTGTTCCTCTAAGTCTATTACCAATGACTCTATCCACCTTCGGTTATTTCCATGTATGCTCACTAAAGAAGCTGCAAAGTGGTATGTCAACTAGGTTGCTGCCTCTCATTCCAATTTTGCGACTCTTGTTAAAGATTTTATATCCTACTTCCAGCTACCTCTTCACTATGATACCCGTACCAATTTATTGACCACATTCACTCAAAATTCTATGACCCACCTTTCTAATCATGTCCAAGAATGACATAGAAGGAGGAGCTTGTGTCGAGCTCCTACATTTGACGACCATGTCTATATGGATTGGTTTCTCAAAATTATTTTTTGCTTCTACTGGTAAAGATGTAAAATCTAACTTTCCTCATACTGAGGAAGAATCTCTCCAAGTCACATTGAAATATGACTTGATCTACACTAAGTCTAGTTATGTTTATAACATTTTACCAGATCTTCGTAGACCTAGTGGTGCCAACGCACCGAGGGAATCCCACACCACTGACGGTATTTTTGGATCTATTTGACATCCATATACTCATCCTTCCATGGGTTATGGTTTTCCTCAATGAAGGACTAGCTCCTCTAGCACTTATCCTATTCCCCGCAGCATGTATCCAGTACAAAGCATGACTTAAGCATTTTCTCAATTGCATCAACTAATGCCAGGGCCAGTTGTTGCTCAACCTATTTACCCCAATGTTTCTCAACCTCCTTTCTACCCTTAACCATATATTGTTGCTCCATCTCCTATGGCATCAGTGCCCCAACCTCCCATTCCTTCTCAACCACTACCACACTAGCCACCTCCCCCTCAGGGTCATGTGTATACACAGCATAGTGCGACTAATCCTTCTAATTCGAAGAAAACGAGGAAATGAATCCAGAACCAACTATATTAGGGTAATCAAGGGTGCCAATTTAATCAACCAAACACACCCCAAGGGAACTAGCCTAACACTACAAACCAGCAACAATGCGATCAACCAAAGCAGAACAAGCCTCTTCCTATGAACAAGCATTCTTCTTTATACTCATGAGTGTCCTATTTTACCCCGGATGCACCAGTTTCGGGAAGCACAAGACACATATAGAGGACAACAAGCCACCACTTTGGTTCTTCCAAATACTACACCAAGTAAACCGATTGTGTTCACTATTCCTTTCCCTCAGCAAGAACATGTTGCTCCCCAACCCCCCCTAGGTCAGGTCACCCCTCAACCTTCATAGTATGTTACCCCATAATACCGTATTCTCATGATGAATTCTGAAGAGCTCAATTCCACCGACGTCAACCTTCAAACTCAGTCGTGCCAATATAAGAAGCCACCTACTATGTCTGCATGCAAGTCCGAAACCAAAGTTTTCACATATTCCATTTCGATACACAACTCCCCCTGACAGATCCCTCAACCTTGGGCAGAGTTCATTCAAAATATCCCAAAAGGGCTACTACATTGAAATCCTACATTTTCCAAAGCCTCCTAGGCATACAACATAGTATATGACTTGGCACAATCTCATGTTCCCATGTCAGCGTTAGAATTCTTTGTGTCGTGAGCATCTCAATGAAAATATCTGTCATTATTTTTGGGTGTTTGTGATCCTTAAAATGATTGTTTTATCGTCTTTGCTGTTTACAAATTAGAAAATCCCCCCTTACCTTCACCATTCACCTTCCGAATACCAGTCAAGATTTTTAATCCTAATGTCTTGCGATGTATCATTAAGGAGGCTACATCCACGTATGTGATGTCCACCTCTACTTGGAATAAACTCATATCAACTGACTTAGCCCCATCCACCATTAATTTGCGTGATTGGGACACTCAAAGTTCTAATCCCCTTGGCATGTTTTGCTATTGTCCCGTCATTCTTGCAGGAAAGACTATTTGTGTTAACATTGAATTCGTTGATGCCCCATTGGATTACAATATCCTCTTGGGTCACAAATATAACTATGAAATTTCTCCTGTCACATTTGTGGTTCAATGTAAGATGTTCTTTCATCACAGTGGAAAAATTGTCACCGTTGACCAATTGACATATTACGAACCGAAGTCTCAGACCTCCCCCCATTCTATCATATCATCAGTGGCTGATAAAAAATCAATGGCTCCTCTCACCAGTGTTTCACTAGGATTGTAAAAGGATTCTGCCTTACTTGGTGCATTCGCTGGTCACTCCCCTCTTATCACTAACCCCAGTAGGTTGAATGTTTTCATGATGCAAGTTTCTCGGACTAGCCACAAGCAGTCTGGTTCGACCAACAAGCATCCTACACCTTCGCATACTACTGGTGGTCATTTGATGGATCCTCAAGGACCTTAACCTCAAGGACCTTATTTTTTTGTGGTGTCTCTTCAAGCTTTTTACAACCAGGAATGGTTACCCCAAGCCTTAACCCTTTAGGAGCCATTTCTCTAGCCATTACCCTTGTAGTCAGATACCATTTCTAGTCCCCCCTATGGAGTCTTTTCGATGCCTCTTACAGATACATTGAGCCTTCTCGATTTGATACTAGGGACCCCAATATGATACATCGATCACCCAGCAAAATCTTTGTCTTGTAAGCTAAAACCTTATACCACTTTGATACCAGTCAAAGTGGTCGCCATAACCCCTACCTTTTCTTTGGTGCCTCATCCACCTCATTAAGAATCTACTCTTGTTACGAAAGCATATGGTGAGGGGGGTAAAGCTAAAAAGAAGGAAGATATGGCAAAGGCCCCCAAAACAACTCTTGCTCCTCCTAAGCCTCCAAAGCAGTCACCTACATGCACTTTTTGTGATGTTTTTTGGCATGCCACCCATAACTATCCTAAGCTTCCTCATGTCAAAACTATGGTCAACGAGACGTTTCCTGAATCTGAAATCCTAGAGGTCCATGTTACCTTACTCGATTGGGATAAAAAGATGAAATCATAGGGTACAAACCACCCCTTTTATTTGTGTGATTTTTATGGCCACTATTCTCACCATTGTCCCCATGTCGAGGACATTTACGACACCCTTGAGGTTTCTCACCAAATATAGGTTGCTTGTATTGGATCCTGTACTACTCTAATTGTGAGTTCTTCTTCAACAGAACAAAAGGACATTTATGCACCCATTGTGATACCTCCTCTCAATATCGAGATGACAGAACCTTCAGCCAATGCCCTCTATCTATCATCATCCCTGATATCCATGGTGGAAGACCCCTCTAGGGCATCCCCTCATGTTTTGACTGAATCTTCTGTAATGATCACCCTGGGCTCAACATCAGTAGATATTTTATCTACTACTTCTTCGTCTACTCCCCGTAGTGATGTGTACGTGAACCATATCTCTCATGATGATGTGTTAGGTAGCACCACCACTTGATGTGGTATCCCTTCCGCCAGTCCTCCCATAGTTCATTCTCATGAAAACATTATGGAAGAAATGACCACCCCTAACTTTCCCTGGGATGATATGGACCATCATAATTCCTTCCACAATAGTCCTATGACCATTTTTTTGTTGAGTCTAATGAATTCATCCATAATCAGGTCAATTGGTTTTGTCCCCCCTTACATCCAACCTATGAATTCAATCCACACACACCTTGTGGCCATTACATTGACACTCAATGCTTGGGCAAGGGGGCATACCACTTATAGGATGTTGAAGAACAATTCCTTCATAACCCTTGCAATGCCCCCTACCTTAAGAGATTTTACTCATAGCATCTCCCATTGAGATGCATGTTTTATTTATTTCATGCATTTAGGTCACTTTCATTGTTCATCATCATCTCATTTATTGTATTATGGTGCCTTTCAGATGGATCCATCATCCACACCATATGTTGGCTATGGCAATGGGGCACGTCGCTTCTCTCAGAATCTAGCCTCGGTAGCTTGGGCCATTTTTACCCCCATTCATTCATTAGTCCTTTCCAATGATGTATGCATTGGATATTCCACCAATAGCAGGGTCGAATATGATGCAGTGATAGTTTTGTTAGTCGATGCCCTTGATCATCCCATCCTTCATCTTCATGTTTGTTTATATTCCTTATTTCTTGTCATGCAGTTGAATGGCATGTATCGTGTAAATAACCATGTCCTTTTTAGAAGATATTTACGAGTGGATTTCTTAGTGTGTGAATTTGAAACCATTACACTCATTCATGTACCTAGAGGCGAAAATCACTATGTAGATTGCATTGCAAACAATATTCTAGATTGACACTTACTACATGCATTTAACACTAGACAATAATCACAAAAATAATGGCAAACCATAAACACATCATACATAAAAAATATGCATATCCATAATATGTATCGACAAAATCATAAATGTTTTGGATTCCACTACTCTAATACATTCGACATGCCCATAACATGTTACAAAATAAAAATAGGGGGCACCACATGCCCCTACATATTATCACTATGTGGAGGGTCTTGAGCCAATGGCTTAGCTGGAGCAGCCCGTAGATCCCGCAAAACATTTCCGACCATCTCCATGCACTGCATGACCCCTCACCACTCTGAGGGTAGCCCTATACCTCCCTAAATCGACTGGTCATCAAGATGGTGCCATCAATGCTTTGATATGTTGGTCATCATAAGTTTACACCTATGGCAAACATCCTCCAACAGAGCCTGATAGTCAAGTCCCTGGTCTCCTCTCGCTCCACTAGACTCTACAACCCGTAGCACTACGGGTCGTCCCATATACCCTCTCCACTTCACCAGTGCTATATATGCATAGAAAATGTAATGAATTAGTACCACACAAATATTATTAAAACATTAAAATGCATTATAATATATAGGAACTTTCACTTACCATCACATCCCCGTGTGTGACCCGACGGAAGTGGCAAGTCAGGGTCCCCCTAAAAATTCATACCACTGTATGGATAGTCATCTATATACATCGGCATCTGATCCTAATGTGTGAATAATTAACATTTGAACACCTGTTCGACTCCCTTGCCTCCTCCTCTCTGCAGTAGCTGCCCCTAGTGGCACACCATGGGCTCCCGTGGCCCCCATCATGGATGTGTACATGAGGCCGAACTGTGGGGATATTCTTGAAGAATAATGAGAACAACACTATACTGAAAGCATAGTCATGGTTCACTTGCCACTTGCATAGTGACAACATGATATGGACCCACCCATAGTAGGTCCCACTTAGTACACTCTCAAATAACATCATCTTTACTCCAGTATTCGATGGAATGACTGGCTACCCAGGATCGTAAGTATTGTTGCAACAAAAAACCCTACCTCTGGCCTCAATAGATCATTGATCGGTATGGGCATTCCCTTAGCATGAAAATCTGGTTTACGGTGTCATTCCATGAACTATGATATTTTCCACCATTGTGGTAACAACAGATGTATATTTCCCGCCACCCCTAATGGCGAGAGTTTGGTCAAGAGATAGATGTCCTGTATGGTCAATGTGTCTTGGTGTCCCGATGCTATAAAGGCCTCCTAGTCTTAATCCCAGTAGCTAACTATCCTAGATAACAAGGGCTCCCTTTCCCTCATCCATGGGTTCCTAAAAAACTTTAGAACTCGGTACCTTGCAAGTTTTCCTCAGACCACTTGATCCCCCTAAATCTTGGCATGAAACGCATCCATATCTCTCTCTCTAGTTGATTTTCAACTCTACCATTCATGCAAAAACCTATCATGATTTTCACCTTAAAGAGAGTAAACTGCATCTAAAATCATGAAATCCCAGTCGTCAACCAAAAAATAGGTCAAAACCCACTTTTTTGCTAACTTGCATTTTTCAAGCACTCTACCTTCAACATCGTATTTTTATTCCCTGGAAAATATGAGTCAAGGCATAGTATAGGGCCTAGGAAGTGTGAGCCAACTGTGAGGATGGGCAGAGTGTTGGTCCTGGGCTTCGAGAACCTAATTTGAAAAATTAAACCACTAAAAAAGTAGAGTAGGGTTAGGCCACCATCCTGCAACTAACATATTTAAATTCAAATGGTTAGTTTGTCTGCTATGATCACCGAAAGATTTAGGGTCTTCTCCTCCTCTCCAAATTCACCAGAACTCCACTAGATAATGAATCAAATTGAAGGGAAATTTCCATATTAAAAGAAAAACCCTACTCTTTATTTTGCTAATTGCTACCAAATCGTAGCTCAGTTTGAAAAATCGTTAGCACCATTGGAAATATCTCACCATTCTCTCACATGGATATCCTTTTGTTTTTGGGTATTTGATACTTCATCTGGAATCCATTTTTCCAAGAAGGGTCACTTCGCTGCCTCCCAAATAATATTTCTTCACTTGCAATGCTTGTACTTGGGGCACCACTTTTCCTTCATACTCATTTACACATGTGTCACTTTTCGTCATGAGTAAACATCTTTTTCTCATGATTTTATGGTACCGACCAGGCCCATTCTATGTGGTAGCCTCATCAAGTCACCCTTGTTCAAAGCATCCAAGTTGAGTTACCATTGCATTCATGGAATCTATCTGAATTCCCTATAACTCTTGTTACATTATTTCGTCCATTTTTTCCTTGTCCCTATTTCATGTCGCCCATTTTGGCCTCGAAATGTACTATCCCTCATCCCCTCCAGTTTCGTGTCAGTTGCTGCCAGTTCATCCATGCTTTTTATGCTCTAACAAGGGAATTCATTCGCTTGCTACTTAGTCCCCCCCATTCCATAATCAGCCTTGGTGTCAGTCCATGAGCCACTTAACTATAATCCCTTGTTCCTTTTTTGAGGATTCCTAATTTCCTCACCTATGATAGACCTCATTTTGTCAACATTAGGACATTCATTCCAGAAGACAAGTCTAGAGGACGATGTACCTTTTTTCCATCTTCCATATTTTTTTGGTGCCTCGGATCAGGCAAAGGGACACATCATGGCCCTTTGACTTGATTTTTTATCATACACTCAGCTTCATCTCTTTATCACATGATCGAGATTCGTATATGTGATGGTTTTGTGATCCACTAGATTGTACCAGGCATGTATGTGATATGTTTCGGACCTCATGAATTGGTGGCCCTTCAGGTAGCCCCCCACATGCTCGGATGACCTGACCTTATGTTATAGCCTCAGGCATAGCTCTACAGATTTTATGGGTTTTGTTCCATCCGTTTGCAGTGCCCATATCGTGCATGTATCCCTCATATGATCCATAAATATCTCTATAGCACTTTCATGTTTATGAGGGCTTCTTTGGTTGTTATTTTGTCTTATGTACTCATATATTATTGTAGTCACTCCTGACTGTTGTCCTAGGTGCAGTATGTATGTGGGATTCATTATATTCTTTCCTGGCCCATTTTTATGCCATCATATCATGTACTTTACAACTCAATCTCATTTAAGGGGCACACCATTATTCTTTGCACTTTTTCATCTCGATGGGCATAAGTATGCCTTCCCCTCCTCATTGAGAACAGGTACCCAAACATTAAAAGAGACTTCTATCGTTCATAGGTCTCACCCCCTCGGTCATTGTCATATCTAGCTTGAATCCTTCTATGTTTCTATCTCTCTCTAACTCGCCTTCAGTGTCTAGTGATTGTGTTCTTATAACATACTTCAGTCATATAATTAGCTCCTAATCCTCGCACATTGTGGGGCAATCTCTTACACAAATTTTTGGTCATCTAAACATTTACAATTATATGGATCAAAGACACCATGTAAGACAATTTTACCATAGAAAAATTTATTTCACTATAACAAATAATTTAATAAACCATATTTTATTAAGTTATTTATGGTTCAAACAAGAAACCCCATCAGGAATAATTAAATAAATCCTTATTTATTTGATTTTCCTCTAGGAATAATTAATTAAACCACTGTTTAAATAATATTCCTTTTCATATTTAACCCAATTAGGAGAAATATTTATATAAATCATTATTTATCTTATTTTTTTCTAGGAATAATTAATTAAATCGTTATTTAATAATTATTCCTTTATAAATTTGACTAAATCACCTACAAATAATTAAAAATAATAATTATTTGTTAAATTATTCCTTAACCCCATTATTTAAATGATAAATAAATGATTTATTTTTTTATTATTTCTAAATAAAGGTATTTAACAAATTTAAATTCCTTTTCCCTCGAAAAAAATATAGTAAAATATTCCAAGCAGTTAGACCTAGATCTTGGTTAATAATATTTTATTATTCACAATTATCAAGGATAACTCAATATTTTGTTATAAATTGGAGGATTTTACATTCATTATTCACATTGATAACTTTCATTATCATTCTTTGATAATTCCCATTGCTCCTACTATTTACTTTTCTTATTGAGCTCCCATAGAGTTCAACAAGTTTTGGGTTTTCTACATCGAGAGAGAGAGAGAGAGAGAGAGAGAGAGAGAGAGAGAGAGAGAATTTTGGATCTCAAGCATTGAGGAAAACCAAGAACCCATGCCATTGAGGGGGACTGGTAACATCATTCTTGTTTCCCTTCACAGGTGTTATAATACATATAAAATTATTTTTATCTTATCTTTTCCGTTGGATGCATGGAGAAACTCTTGTTTCTTTTTACTATTTAGCTACTTTTACTGTATAGATATGTTCTTTTGCCACAACTGGTTCGACTATCTATTGCAGATCTAAGGAAGTTAAGCAACAATATTTGTTGTTAGGATTGTTTGTCACACACAACTAAATTGAGTTATTTTTATACACTTGTGTTGAGAATTTATGCTAACAGTTAGTGCTGGGGGCAGCTCCATCATCATAAGCACCTTAGAGGATGAGTACACCAAATTTGGTAGAGTTAAAATTTAGTTGAAGGAAATTTGGAAAAATTGTACATTAGGCCAAGTGTATCACTGTGGGGTGCACTGGTGTTGTTCATGAAAATTAAATATGGCACTCTTAGACTATGCATTGACTACAGGAAGATGAACAAAGTTACCATCAAGAACATATACCCATTACTGAGGATTGATGAGTTGCGTGATCAACTAAAGGAAACATCAATGGTATCTAAGATCGACTTGATATCAGGCGATCATCAGCTACACATCAATGAGAAGCACATCTACAAGATCAAATTAGGACCAAACACAAGCATTATGAGTTTTTTATAGTTCCATTCAGTTTGAATAATTCCTCAGCTACATTTATGTGTTTCATGAATAGCGAGTTGTGTCCTTATTTAGAAATGTTTTTTATTGTGTTCAGTTATGAAATATTGTTGAATTTTATGAATGAGGAAGAACATTCCCAGAATTTTCCAATAGTGTCGAGGTTGTTGAGAGAGAATCAGTGGTATGGTAAGCTCAACAAATGCAACTTTTAGAAACTGAGGTAAAATACTTGGGCATGTTGTCTCCAAGGAGGGAATTTTTCTAGATTGAGAGAAGATAAGGTCCATCATGTAGTGGTTAGATCCTAAGAATGTAGATGAGGTGAGATCATTAATGGGATTGGCAGGCTAATATAGGAGATTCATCATCATATTTATTATCCTGTTACATCATTGCCAAAGAAAGGAAAGAATTTTGATTGGAAAAATGAGTGGGAGGTTATTTTTGAGAAACTTAAGAAATTGTTGAAACATGCTCCAGTGTTTAAAATTGCAAATTGAGACAAGGAGTTTGTAGTGTGTATTGACGCTTCTAAGATAGAACATGACAGAGTACTTATTTAGGATGGACTGGTGGGATGCTATTGGTCACTAAACAATGTTACTATGGGACAGAGTTATAGGAGATGATTTTGCATGTAAGTCACTTGGATCATAGATACATGGATATTGTGCATAGTTTGTAGTAGAGTACATGTAAAAATGTTGGCACAAGTAAAGGTATAGGTGTTGTTATAGGTATAAACCTTTGTACAGGTAGAGGTCTTGGTACAGCTACAAGTGCTAGTATAGGTATAAGTATAGGTACATGTACAGGTGGTAAAAGTATAAGTACATGTGTGCCAGATTTGGATTATTGTCTAAGAGTAGATGGATTGGTTATATTTCGAGACAAGATATATGTGTTAGATAACGGTGAGATCAAGAAGGTAATATTGAGGGATTTTCATCCAAAATCATATTTGGGTCACCCAGGTCTCCAGAAGACTTTGACTACAGTGAAGAAATTATACGATTGGCCAATTCTGAAAAGGGATATGGCCGAGTTTGTATCTAGATGTTTGAATTGTTAGATAGCTAATATTGAGTGTAGACATTTAGGTGGACTAATAAAGCCAATCAAAATACCAAAGTGGAATTTCTAGGTCATTTCCAGGGAATTCATTACAGGTTTTCCTAGGACAACTAAACAACTTGATTCCATCATGGTTCTTGTGGACATGTTAACCAAGGTTGCACATTTTATACCTGCAAAGAATACATACCTAAATAGTGATGTATCATAGATGTCCATCCGATACATAGTCATATTGCATGGTGTTCCAAAGAATATTGTGTCCGACAAGGATTCAAAATTCACTTCCAAGTTTTGGAAGGATTTGTTTAAGGGTTTGGCCACTGATTTGGCCTTAACCACAACTTCTCATCCAAAGATAGATGGAAACACTGAAAGGGTCAACAAGATATTAGAGGATACGTTGAGTATGTATGTCATGCATTTTCAACGCAAGTAGGAAGAGTATCTTCAACTGGTGGAATTCGTCTACAATAATGGGTATCAGTAATCATTGAAGATGAATCCATTTGAGGAATTGTATTGGCAAAGCTGCAACAATTATATTAGTTGCCATGATATGATTAACACAGTATTGATTAGACTGGACATGTCGGCAGAAATGGAACAAGAAATGTAGGTGATCAAGCAGAACTTGAAAGAAATGCAAGATAGATAGAAGGGTTATGAAAATAGGAACATGATGTTTAAGGAGTTTTAGGTTGGTGATCAGTTATACGTGTGGATCAAGCCTAAGAAGAGATACGTGCAGATTGGGTCGTGTGCCAAGATGACATCAAGGTTTTATGGACCCTTCAAGATCATTGGGAGGATCAGACCATTGGCCTATCGACTTGCACTACCTTCCACGGTGAATGTCGATGATGTTTTTCATATATCGTTTCTTTAGAAACACGTTAAATATGTTGATCATGTTATTTATTGGTATGTATTGCAAGCGGATCCAGAAGGAGAGTTCCAGGTGAAACCATAGTGCATTTTGGAGAAAAATATGCTTATGATTCAGAAGCAAGAAATCGAGAAAGTTAAATTTCAAGGGAAGCACTTTGGGCCTGATGAAGCTACATGGGAGATGGCAGATGAGATTCAGGCCATGTATCCTTCCTTGTTTTTTGACTAAGGCAAAGCAATTTTGGTGTGACATTGGTAAATATTTGTATATGTTTTGATCATATTTTCGTATATGTTTGATTTGATGGTTTGATGTATGTACATATGTATATTTATGAAAATAACGCCATGAGCTATGTTATATAGATTTTATAAGCTGTGTGGTGTCATGTCATTATAGTTGTCATGTTGTTATGATGTCATGTTAGTTTTTCTTTTTAGCAGGGTCATTATTGTAAATACCGCACAAAGATATGCTATGAAGCTCCATGTGCAGTATGTCTTCTTATCAATGGTGTGCTGAAGTATATGTTTGATTGAAAACCAAGGATATTTTTCCCTAAGAGGTAGTTTTCTATAACAAACCTATTGAAAATTCCATGTAATAAAGTTAAAATAATAACCATGATTGATGGGACACGTATTCCAAGATCAATTTTGGGCAAAACATCCTAGGGGAGGCTCACTTAGTTTATTATGGCTAAGGAAATTGGAAAAGGAAAAGGCCAAGGAAAAATATTTGGAGAGGAAAAATGGCATTTTTGGCACATTTATTTACAAAAATGATGGAAATTAGGAGGCAATGGCGATGAAAGGTCACATGTTTCATGTGAGGATGAAAAATGAAAGAAAATAGTGGAAAATGAAGAAAATAGAGGCCTCTTTTATAAAAATTATTCTGAGGATCATTTGGTACATTTTATTAGTGCATTTTTGGAGCTCTCTCATTATTCTATCTCTCTCTCATGCTCTTGGATACTTATATTTTCTTGGATAACCACACTCTATTATCACCTGTAAGGTCCATCACCCCTCACACCTACCTACGTAACCGACTAATCAGGGTAAACATGAGATGAGGGATTGTTAAGAAAGACTCAACCTCCTTGTTGACTTTAAGGAAGTGGAATCAAAGCAGAAAAACATAACACATACCTATACCACTTGTTAGAGGACACCTAGACGTTATACCAGTCATCCATCAGACTTGTCCATAGTCCCACTAAAATTTTATGAAGAAAACCACCAATAAGATCCCACAAGCCTGCATGCATGCGTCCGAGTTGGTTTGGATACACCCACAAGCCTGCATTCCTATGTCCCATGAATAAATTTCCTAGAAATCACTATAAGGAAAAGACCCTCTAGCAAGTGTTTTTGAGGAACCCCATAGAAAAATACCCTATACATCCATTTCTAGCGGAGGTTACTAGAGGAGGTTGGCAGGCGGAGGCTTTTGTAGATGCTTTTCGCTTGGTGCATTCTAGTAGAAAAAAACCACCCATTCTAGTAGAAAAAAACTGCACCAGTGCATCATAAAACAACACGCCAAAACACAAGTCAACCAATGCGTTTGTAAGAAACAAAACCGGTGTGCCTATAAACCATGCACACGGGTAAAGCATTAAATTAAAAAAAAATACCCAGATTTTTCATTTTCCAGTGCTCTTGAGCTCCCAATTACTAGCGCATGCCCTACCATAGAACGCACTGGTGTGCATAAAAAATTGGCGCACCGAACAACATGTGCGATGTACACACCCGCCCGGCGCATCCTATTATAGGCATGCACTAGTGCTTCAGTACTCTTTCGCACCGGTGCATCATGAAACACCACACCAAAAAAAAAATGTGCCAATGCATTCTTATCCAAGACCACTGGTACGCCTATAAAAATCATTTACCGGAATAGCTTTAAATTAAAAAAAATTAAGGTAAAAAAACTGGTGCTTTATGACTATTCCACACCAGTGCTTTACGAATATTTTGCCCAAGTGCATCATCAAAAAATCATGCTAAAACTAAAACATCCAAGTGCAGTGTTAGGGAACCGCCTCGATGCATTATAAACAACACGCCAAATCTGACACCGCCTGCTGCAGTTTTAAGCAAGCGTACCAGTGTGCCTATAAAACCTCATGCATCAGAACAAGGTTAAATAAAAAAAATTACTGCCAAAAAACTGCACTTTTCACTTTCCTCAGTACTCTAGAGCTCTCAAGCACCAGTGCCATTTCCCCTTCTCTGAGCCGCCCTGACATCGATGCTCTCATTACACCCATTGCATGCACTGCTGCTCTGCATTGGCTTCCAATCTCCAACTTACACCTTGAAAAACAGTGGGAAAATTTTCTTTTGAAAATTTTACAGCCAATAAGCCTCCTCGACAATGAAATGTACAGTATTTTTCTAGTTTTTCCATAATTAATCCTTTAATCGGATTATAATTTGAAATAACCTTAAGAATAACCATTAAAAGAGAAAAGAAATTTTTTTTCGCACGGTGTGGTTGAGCTATTCGGCTCGCACCAGTAGTGTTGCTACCTGTAAAATATATAGGGTGCAATTCCACTAGTGCTAATGGTATCCTCACCAATTCTGGGGCGGTACCAAAAGGCGCCCTGCATAATTTTAAATTAAAAAAATAAAATGTGCTATGGTCATTTAGCCAGGCACACCGTTGACCATGGGGATCCTAGTGTGGTGCATTGACGTAATTATCTTCCCCAATGTATGTCAGCACACCACATTCTACATTTAGAGAGGGTCAACAGTGCATCCGGGTAAAAGACCAGACCGTCGACTATGTAATTTTCAAGAAGTCTGTGTGCTAACATGACTATACGCTCGGGGACATATATTCAGTCAGCGCACCACTATTCTAAACTTAGATATAGTCAAAGATGATTGAAAAATAGATAGCTGCAACAAGGTCAGTGCGTTGTATTTCATTAGGGGCACCGAGACCAGTTTGCTACAAACTTAAGCCACACCGCCACCGGTGCGTGACTATTTTGGTGGCGCACCAACTGGTCAGTTTGTTTTTCTTTCAATATATATATATATATATATATATATATATATATATATTCCTAAATAAATGTCTATTCTAATAAAAAATAAATTATTTAATATGTCAATGATTGAGAGAGAAGAGGAGGCACAACAACAACAACAACAGGCTAAACAGTATGACATGATTCACCAATGGGAGGCTCGAGAGAGGGAGGGAGATGCATACCCTCACCCTATTACAACATATACCCACGGGATCCTTAGGCAGGTAAGCCTCCTCAAGTTCTATGAGGAGGCTACTTCCTGAAAGGCCCATAGTGTGTTTTTGAGATATCTTATCCGCAGGTGGAATGCCCACCGATAAGCTTTCCAGGTTGGTCCTGACATTTGGCACACACCCACTGAGGAGGATATTTATTTTATTACAGGACTATCAAGGAGAGGGGTGCATTTTCCCTCATTCCGAGATGTGCCAATTGGTTGTGTACCAAGGATTTAGTTAGTTTACTCCCAAAGATACATTGGAGCACATGTACTGTCTCCTTCAGAGTTTCAGGTATGTGGAGGTCAGTTACGTATAATGCATAACACCAGTGACGAGCAATGCATTAGTTGCTCTCTTTTATATTATGTTCATTCTTTAGTACAGTAGCCACAACTTTTCAGGTGGTCTACCATTTTTTCACAACACCAGTGATGAGCAACGCATTAGTTGCTCGCTTTTATATTATGTTGATTCTTTAGTACAGCAACCACAACTTGTCAAGTGGTCTACCATTTTTTTGCAGTAGTTTTGTACGACCTTAGATAGATGTTGTGCTCATGTAAAAGGGAGGTTCAACTTCCCTTTTGCTTCAAATATATTTTGTTTATTTTTTGAGAGGTTTCCAGAGATGAGACCTAGTTTTTTTCGATAGCCTCGTAGGCCGATGTTCAAGGCCTGGATGCACATGTGGGGGAAGATGATGCCCAATACGGGAGACACTATGTTTCTAGCCAGGATATCGCATAATGCATTGGAATTACTAGCCAGTGTTGATGGGCTACATCCCTTCATTATGATCCCATGTCCTTATGTTGGATTAAATTGGCGAGGGTGTCCCAACATCCTCTTCACAGATGATGAGTTGCTAGATGATAGAGGTAATATTACTATTTTATTTATATTTATTCTAACATGTTCTTTAACTTTTTTTTATTAAATTATGTAATGAAATTGTCTAATTATTGTTGTTTACTTGTATATATTTTGTAGACATTGGCTCTTTTGATGGAGAGGAGATGCCATATCCACCGCGTGATCTAGGCATGGATCCTAATGACAACCAGGACATGGCTAATGCCAAGGATGATCATGATTAGGATGAGGCCGGTGCAACAAAGAGGCATACTCCTGCTCATGGTGCACTAGTACCACCTTTTGCTAGGTGGGGTCAACCTGAGACTAGATATAGGATGGAGTTGGGCAACCAACTCTGTGCATTGATTTTTGATGCGAGCATCAAGCTCTCTCATTACAGAGACATACAAGATGATGATAGGTTGTTACGAATGTGGAGAGGCTTGTCATGTGACATTTACAGCCTAATGCGGCATGTCGTAGGAGCTACGATATTTGTTACGCAACTGAGGAGGATTGTCCATAGCTATAGGTGTAGTTGAGCCACGGCACGTGATGGAAAGTCTGCGAGCAGTGAATCAGATGCATCTAATGATCATTCACCTTGCGCTGCACCTGATGAGCATGAGGCTCCACTCGCAGCATCTAGCAATCATCATGGCAATGAGGCTGGACCATTGGTCACGTCTAGTCAACAACCTACAGCATCCATCAGTACTAGTGATGATCATGAGCAGGCGCCTAGACCATCGACCATCGAGGCTGCACTATTTACTAAGAATGCCTCCACTACTAATACTTATATTGATGTTGTACTACCACCAGTTGATGCATCCATCAATACTAGTGAGCATGATCCTGAGCAGGCTCGACCATCGACCGTCGAGGCAACACCCTTTAGTGAGCAGGCCTCCACTTGTACTGCCATTGATCATGTTGTTATACTACCGCCAGCTAATCCATGACATTTATATTACAATTCTATATTTTTAACATTATTCAATTATATATATATATATATATATATATATATATATATATATATATATGGTCCATATATTTTATATTCATGTTGCAGTTGTACTTAATTTACATGTTGGTGATCATCATGATGTGGCACATATTGTTAGGTCATGTTAGATATGTTAATTTAATTTTTAGCTTACAGATAGATGTGTATATGTGATAGAATGAGTGATTTGACATGAGATGTATATTTGATGTTTATGTTATGATGATGTTAATATATAATGTTAATTTCAGGTTTGAATGTGTTTTTTAGTCGAATATGATGTTTGTACGATTGTTATCATGATCGTGATAATGTTTATTAATTAATTTAATATTAAATAACCATGATATTTATTAAATATTATGTCATGATTGTAATTTAAATTTAAATTTTAATTGTATGTAAAATTGTAAAATTTTATTTGTATTTGTACTAATTGTAATTTTAACTGTAATTGTATGTAAAATATTTATTAATGTAAAATTTCAATTGTAGTTGTAATATTTAATTTATTGTGAAATGGTTGTAATTGTATATATGAAAAATTGTAAAATTGTAATTATAACTCTAATTGTATGTAAAATTATAAAATTGTAATTGTATTTGTAATTGTAATTTTAATTGAATTGTATGTGAAATATTTGTAAAATTGTAATTGTAATTGTAAATGCAATTCTATGTAAAATTGTAAATGTAATTGTATGTAAAATTCTAAAATTGTAATTGTATTTGTAATTTTAATTTTAATTGAATTGTATGTAAAATATTTGTAAAATTCTAATTGTAATTGTAATTATAAATGTAGTTCTATGTAAAATTGTAAATGTAATTGTATGTAAAATTAAAATTGTAATTATTTTTTTTCCTGGCAAGAAGCGGAAAGCGATGGCGAAAGCGACTTTTAGGGTTTGCTGTGAGGTCTATCTGGTTAACGCCGGCTCGGCAGCTCTGAGGGCCGGCTGCCCTCTATACCTGCTCCAGATCGAAGATTGGGACCTGCTCGTCCGCCTGCCACAGCACAGGATCACTTCTGAAGATCATGGCGCCGCCGTCTGGGCGGCTACGCTCCCTGACACTGCTTCAGACAGCTTTGAAGTCGGCGTCCTCACAGAGGCTAGCAATGCCACAACGCTTGCAGCGACGCCTAGGCAAGCCATCCTCATCGTCAAAGCAGCAGATCTGAATCTACAGGCTTCATTACCGCTCAAACTCTCGATCAAGGATGGGCCCCTCGACTCTGTGGCCGCAGCTGTCTGGAAGGCCGTCTTTCTGGCTAATGATCCAGTTCGATCTAAGGCAGCCGCTTTGATAGCAGCTCACAATGTGGGTAACAACAACCCAGCAGATCTTATAGAACTCTTCACTGACAATCGCATGCAGAGGTTATGTTTACCGAGCCCGCTTGATAGGCTTCCAAATCTGGACATGGACCGGTCGGCTGCCTATCGGAAGCAGTCTCATATCCTAATCCAGCCAGACTCGCCTGAAGAATCACAAGCATTCCATATCCAAGTTAATCTCTCAGGTAAGACAATGATGTTGTGGGCTAGCAGAATAGATCTTGTGCAGGACATCCTTCAAAAACTCGAATACCGTCTGGGGATCCCCTCCACTTACCTAAGACTGCTTTATAAGGGTAAGAAACTTATGAATCCCCACCCCCTATATTTTTACAGCATTCATAAAGACGCTTCTATTGTGGCTTATTTTCGTTTAAGAGGTGGTTCCATTGGGAAGACCTCCTCTGCCCCTTCTTTCTCTTATAAGGATGCAGTTCGCAAAGATGCTGCCCAACCGCAGTCTGCCAAACCAGCAGAGGCTCCCAAGCCTTTCTTGGTGGATAGAATGGAGGATACCCCTTCCATTGAAATCTCTCATCCAACTCTGGATGATCAACTTTAGACGCTTGCAGAAACAGCCATTATCTGCAGATTTAACGGACTATGGCCTCGCACGGCCGACCTTTACCAGTGGCTTCACTCCAACTGGACCAAAAACTGCAGAGTCTTCTTCTGCTCGAAAGGATTCTTCATTGTAGTCTTCATCTTCAGCGATGACTACAAGAAAGCCTTAACAGGAGGCCCTTGGTTCTGGGGATCAGCGGGACTTTTCCTCACCCCCTGGTTCTCTGATTTCGACCCCTCTTCGGATGTTATCACCAAGCTGCCCATTTGGGTCCGCCTACCAAACCTCCCTTCTCATCTATGGCATTTCACAGTCTTCCAAGGAATTGGGGATAAATTAGGCCGCTTCTTGGCAACAGACACCACTCGAGGAGAGAAAGGATTATACACTTATGGCAGAATTTGCGCAGAAATAGACATCAGCAAAGGGCTTCCTCATCAGATCAACCTCAAGGTGGGGGACTTTCATTGGACGCAAACTTTAGACTATGAGAACACTGCCTTCAGATGTCGCCACTGCCATCAGACTGGGCATCTTCAGAATACTTGTGCGACGTTTCTCGACAAAAAGAGGAATATCCCACGAAAATCCAAATCCAAGAACTGGAAGCCCTGTGATAGACCTCCAATGGATGACTTAGCTTTCTGTAGCTCTGATGAGGAGGATATAGAGGTGGAGGAGGAGAATCAGAACCCCCCGAGGGAAACGCCTCCAGCATGCCCATCAGATCCCACGGCTCCTCCAACTTCGCAGAAGCGCACTCATGAGTCGTCTTCAGATTCAGACAAGGAGACTCCTCCTTCTGCGTAGATCAGTTTGCAGGTGGTTCCCATCCAGCCATCCCTCAATGGCTGGGTAACAGTCAGAAAAAAGAAAGGGAAAAAATACCGACTGGGAGACCCCACCCACTCTGGGTCGACTCCCTAGCTTTGTTTCTTTAGTTTATGTACTTTCCGCTATCTCTACTTTTGTCATGGTTGTTCATGGGGACCGAAGTTGATAGTTTATCATTTCCGGCTCCCTTGTTCTCTTGCTTCGCTTCTATGCAAGCCTTGATTGTACTATATTTCTTCACTTATTAGATTTAGTCTTACTCAGAAAAAAAAAAAATTAAAATTGTAATTCTAATTCTAATCGTAATTCATGTATGTGAAATTAATGTAAAATTCTAATTGTAATTGTCATTGTATGTAAAATATTTGTAAAATTTTAATTCTATTAATGTGAAAATTTTAATTGTACTAATGCGAAATGATTTAATTAAAATATTTAAATTTGTAAATTTGCAAATAATTATAAAATAACAAATCTAGAGTAATACGAATTTTTGTAACATAATAAAGTTTAGAAAATAAGGAAAATGAATTCACGTACTTTATAATTATCATTATTTTATTATTATCTTACATAAAAAAAAATGAGAACTTTATACTCTATGGTGCGCTTATCATTATAACAAGCACCTGTGTGTCATATTACGAAGATGCACCAGTGCTTCACAACTCTTCTGCATCAATAACAAATAAACGCAAATAAAAAAAGCGTAACTCTATTTTCTTTAGGTGAAAAAAAAACGTTAATTTAAAAAATGGGTAGCAAAATATTTTCGAAAATATAATAATCATAAAAGAATTCTTTAAATACTAAACACTTTTCATTATTTCACAATTTTTGCTAAAATTTTCAGCCAGATATTTGTAGGAGATAGACCTTCAGCAAGAGAGCATGAGGGCACTGTGGAGTAGCGAACTACGTTCAAACCATCAGAAACCAAACCTCTGGTGATTGAACCCTATACCATAGAATTTCAAACCATCTCGTCATTAAATTTGATTAGTTTTTCTACTTTTTTTCTGTAGTTTTTTTTTACTTTTTCTGCAATCTTATCCATTTTTACTCTAAACCCTTCATTTTTTGTTGTTTCCCTTTCTTATCCCTGTTTCTATGATTTTAGAATTAGGGTTTTTCATTTTATATTGATGTCCAACCCATGGGACAACTTTAATAGTTAGATCCCAATCCATTCGGCCATTTCGTGAATTTTTGGAAAAAATGGATTTTTCTTTATCAGTGTGTCCTATGTACACTACCGCATTGGTGCACTATATTATACAGCGTACTGCACAAGTACTATGTACTAAAAAAATTGAAAACATTTTTTCTAAATTGTGTGCCATATCTGAAATAGAGCTCTGGTGCTCCATTTAACGAGGATAGCACAATACGGTGTATTACATCATTTTTGCGGTGCGTTTATAGTATGCCACACACCGTATGGTCTATTAAATTGTTTTTACAGTGCGTTTATAATAACCAATGCACCGTACGATCTATTATACTATTTTACAGTGCGTTTTTAATATCCCCACACACCGGCTGCTGTGCGTACCTCATGAAAGGCGCACCAGTGCCTTGAGATTTATTTTCTACCTGAAAAGTTGAGAATTTATTTATAAATATATCAATGAATGATATGGTATAGGTTTCATATTAATAAATAAATAATTGACAAGAGATCAAGTAACAAAAATACTCTTAACACATCAAGAAAAGAAAAAAGGGGAAGTTCTTTATAAATCCTTTATAAAAAATATTATTTTTGAACTATATGTAAGTTTAACTAATATGAATTGTTTACTATTTATCGTGCAGAGCCATAAAATGATGAAGCTCAATATTATTATTTTTGATCTGGGACCACAAGAGCGTAAAATTTTAATGGAAAAATTGCGAAAGGATGAATTAGCTGAATGAAAAAATACTATCGATTCAGTATGAGTTTCTTTTTCTAATTATCATTAATAATATACCTAAACTTATCTGATCCCATGTGTCAAATAGTCTACTAATTCACATATGTTTAATGTTCTATAGGGACCAACAACTCAGAAAAGGATTTTTTCTCTAAGAAAAGAAAAAGAAAATAGAGCATGAAAATGAAAATGAATTGCTCCTTAGCTCATCTTGAGTGGTGCTGGAAGTTAAAGAAAGGGGGAAAAGCTTTTACAAAAGTTTTAGGGATCTAGTAGAATGAATGTATAGACGTTCTTTTCACTCACAATACAAAAGTTAATCCAATGATTCCAAGAAAAAAATTCTATCTAAATAACAAGAAGAGTTTCAAGAGAATTGGTCAATGAGACATGTCAGACTTTTAATAGCAAAAACGTACAAAAAAAAAAATGAACGAAAAATTAATATTCCTTGAAATGTTTGTCTAGAATTATTTATAAATATCACTTTTGTTATATTTAATTTTCATATATCAATATAAAAAATAAATATTTTATTGTCATATCACATTTTCAGGAAGATTAAGAAAATCTCAAAGGATGAATGAGCTAATATCCGAAATATGCCAGTAGGAATGTCCAAAAAGATGTACAAGGATATGGTCAAATAAATGGATAAAATTTCATCACAGGAGGAGCCATCTCAACAAAAACGTGCTTCAAATGTAATATGTAATCATTGATTTTTTTTATCATTAGGTACAATAAATGAACAATTTAGCATTAAGTATTAATTTTCAAGATTTTTTTTGGAAAAAAGAAAACAAAATGGAACCCATTCGACACATAAAACAGGATGTCAAGGAAGAATAGGGTTGATCTCTAAGTTTGTGAGTAATTGTTACTTACTTATAACAACTTAACTAGAGTTCACTTTTAGATTTATTAAGTTGTTTTACAAAAATCATCATCGAATGTTTTCAAACTGGTTCTAACATACAGAGAAGAACCATCAGACGAATTGATTGAAATTAGATTAAATATGGGTTGTGAGCATATGCTGGCATATCAGAATTTAATTATCAAATTTGTAACCATCTATCGATCTTGTTTTAATTAGCTCCATCTATAATTAATAGAACAGAAACATCTTTTATATTAAATATATGATTTGTTATGGGGTATAAAACTTGTAGGAAACAAAGTATGGAATTGCGCCAACATATGAAATTTTGAAAGATGGCATGGTACATGGTTTGAAAATAATGTGTATAGTTTATGAGTCAATTGTTTCTATGGTACATCATTTTTCTTTTTGATTTACATTGATGTATATTATTTTGTATTGCAATTTTCATCATTCTCACCAATCTATATATACTCATTTCAGTTTATCTTAATGTTCATAGATGGAAGGTGAAGAAGAAGAAAATAATCAATGTCGTGAATAAAACATTCATGAAAATACTAGAAGTCATGGAAGTAGCTCTAGCAGTGACAATAGTTCATGCAAAGAATGATGATCACTACGTTTGGATAGCAAAGCAAGGTGTTTTATTTTTTGTAATATGTTTGTGAAATTAGACATTTTGTTTAATGTAATGGAAATAGTGTCCCAATTGAAATAAAAAGAGATACAAATAACTCTCCCATTTTGTATGATAAAGACTGTATTATTCATATATATATATATATATATATATATATATATATATATATATATATATATATGTTTTAATTTATTCTATTGCGTTCTTCATTGTCATCTTCAAATGCACTAATAAAAATTTAATTCATATGAATATTGTTATAAGATATATATGTGTCGAATTTTGATGAATAATGAACTTAAAACAATCACAATAATTGGATTGTCATACGTCAATGTTTCTAAAAAAGCAAAATGAAAATTGGTGCATGTCAGTAACTATCAACCGATGCGTTTATGTGTCTATACGCACCGATGCCATTATATAATCTATGGGCACCACACAAATATTGATACTAGTTATCAATATCGGTGCATTTGTGTGATACTGCATACTGGGGAATTTATGTATCTATAAGCACCAGTGCATTTTTACGATCAATGGGCACTGTACGAATACCGATACCAATTATAAATCTTTGTGCCTTTCTGTGATATGATGCACTGGTGCATCATAAAGGTATACACACTGGTGCGTTGATACCACCTATGGGCACTGCACAAATCCCAAGAACAATTAGAACAGCCCTGTGTGTTGTATGACCAACATCACGCATGGTGCAATTTTACACTTAAACATCCTGTTGCATTCGTTCAACTGAGATAGCCCCAGGGTGTCATCTTCATCTACGCACTAGTGCATTAAATCTAGAGTAGTGCACTGATGAAAAATCATCCATAATAACCTTCGGTTGCCCATTTTTTTTAGTTGTGTTGAATTTTCATTAAAAGATTTGCTAAAACCTCCGTAACCATAAGAAAATGTTGTAGCATATGTTTTTTTGACAATTTTTGCCAATTTTATAACACTAAAAAACTCCTTTATAACCTCTGCTAGAGGGATCTTTTCCTTGTAGTGACTATTCCTGTTTCCGCAGGATTTAAGGTACTTTTCAAGCCCATAATTCTGTAAACTTCCCAAAACTTTTTGTAACTTCTGGAATCCATTAAACACATGATGATAAGACTAATAAACCAAAACTAATTATAGGACTAGGCTTGACCATCCCCATCTGACTGATACTGCGTACTGGTGGTGATATAAGAAGGTATTAATGACTGAAAACTCTTAAGAAACATTACAATAAGGATCACCACCCTCTTCCTTGAACATATATGACATCAATTAGTTCTTTCATAATTTATATTAACACTTACAAGTAAATATTTGAAGTAATTGTGCTATGAACTAGCCATTTAAATATGCTTATAACCAACATAAAACCATGGAAATAATACTACGATAACTTGCATTAAATACACACATTAATAAATACAAAATAAAGAAACTTATATTTCATTAAACATAGAAAATAACCCACCAGGTTGAGGACTTCCACGTACGACCCGACCATAGGCATGTCTAAGCCAATCTCTCCTCATCCACACACCCTCATGCCATATACAAAGAATGAATGTGGTATCTCATGGATAAATCAATCCAAAATAAACCAAGGGAATCCATAGGTTAAAGCACCTCCACCCTCACCATACTGTGATCACACCAAAACTGGTGCTTCGATCACATCGAAACTAATCTGTGAACACCATATAGAATCCAACACAATCATTGAGGATTTTTCCATCTGCTTGTCTCTTAGGATTTATAGAAATCCAATCCTGGATCACTAGGCCCTAAACTAAGACACCAGCCTCAAAATTTAGCTTTTATCCTTCCAAAACCAATCAAGCAATTCCCAGGCCTTCGGGAATTTTCCTTAAGACCACCTCTGCCTTGGATTTCGAAATTCATTTAGAAATTACAAAGATCATGTGAGATCAAAATCCAAACACACCATGGAATCTAAAAATAGGAAAGGCATGCTTGAAAACCATTGTCAAAAATTGGTAAAAAAATATCACTGATAGTAAGAGAACCAAACACCAACATTCGTAATCCATACATCTCCAAACTAGATAGGAAATAAAACATGCAATATGTTAAATGCAAGTCTTCCTGCTAAACCTACTAGATCCTACTCTTCCTTGATTAATCCTTTCCTTATTTTTCTTTCCTTTTACTTCCTTCACTTTATTTCCTCTTTATTGGCTCAACGATGATTTTTCTCAAAGAAAATTCCAAGTATCTAAGAGCGTGTGTGAGAGAGAGAATAAAAACATGAAAATTAAGGATATGTTTATGATGGAAATTTTTAAGTTACATGTATTGCCAATGGTTATGATCTATAACAAAGATGTGAAATTCACGTCAACATTTTAGAAAACCCTTTTTACTGGGCTAGGTTCTAAGGTTCATTTTAGCATTACATATCACCCGCAAACCTACATGTTGATAGAAAGAGTAAATCAATTGTTGGAAGTTAAATGGGAAGAGTATCTTCACTTCGCAGAGTTGGCATCCAATAAAAGTTATCACAAGTCATTAAAATGGGCCCCTTTGAAGTGCTTTATGGAAGAAGGTGTGGAATGCCCATTAATTGGAATATCCTTGAGGACAAACTAATTTTGGGACAATATGTTGGCAAAGATGGAGATAACTGTGAAATTTTTTTGATATAACCTAAAAGCCTCTCAAGATAGCCAGAAAACCTATGCTGACAAAAGGAAATGTTAGAGGGAATTTAAGGTGGGAGATCATGTTTATTTCACGGTAAAACCAAATAAAATCGCCCTACAATGGAAAGGATGTGAAAAATCGAGTCCTCGATATTGTGGACCCTTCCAAATTCTAGAAATAATTGGCCCAATTTATTACCAACTTTATTTACCCAGTTATATACAAATAAATAATGTGTTTCATGTATCGTTACAAAATAAATAAATGTATGACTCTAAAAGCATTATTATTTGGAATGAGATACACATAAACGAGTGTTAAAATTATTTTTGTTGTTGATACAATTCTTTACTAGTTCATGGTAAACTAATAAGGTATGTATGATGTGAAATAGGTAGAATCACAAAAATAATTCCTTGTAGAGCCTGTGGTTATTCTCGATCGCATATAAAAAATGCTATGGAGTTGAGGCATAACTCATGTTAAAGTGCAATGGAAAAGATTTATCCCAATGGTGGAAACCTGAAAGGATGAGAATTCAATGCCGAAATTGTATCCTCGCCTATTCCAAATATAGGAATAAACATCGAAGATAGCATTTCACTTAAGAAGGGTGAGATCTAACACTCCTGAATGATGCAAATAATCGTTATTTACTTTATTTATTATCGAAAAAATTTGATCATTTACTAAACATTGGTAAATGAACATTAGAAACTAAGTTTATTATTTTATTTTCATCTCATTTTATTTAGTGTTGTTAAAGGGAAGTTATTTAGTGAGTTATATGATGGGAAAGGACTTTAAAAAAAATAAATATATAAAAATAATAATATCTAATATTCAAGGTAGTTATGCATTTAAATTTTTCCTGGAAGAATTAAAAGAAATCTCTAAGCTTCAAGAGGCGTGATTATGCAAAAGAGAGAAATGAAAGAGAGGTTTTGACAAGACATTGTTCGAGTTGCAATAGTATTCTTAAAGAAGACTTCTTATGTAGGATGCAGGCAATGGAAGCATTCTATGAAATTCTGAAAAAGAATTAAGGTCTTGAGGTTAGAAAAGGATTGATCCAAGACATTTATATTACAATTCTATATTTTTAACATTATTCAGTTATATATATATATATATATATATATATATATATATATATATATATATATAGTCCATGTATTTTATATTTATGTTGCAGTTTTACTTAATTTACATGTTGGTGATCATCATGATGTGGCGGATATTGTCAGGTCATGTTAGATATGTTCATTTAATGTTTATCTTATAGATAGACGTGTATATGTGATAGTATGAGTTATTTGACATGAGATGTATATTTGATGTTTGTGTTGTGATGATGTTAATATATAATGTTAATTTGATGTTTGAATGTGTTTTTGAGTCAAATATGATGTTTGAACGATGGTTATCATGATCGTAATGATGTTTATTAATTAATTTAATATTAAATGACCATGATATTTATTAAATATTTTGTCGTGATTGTAATTGAAATTGAAATTTTAATTCTGTGTAAAATTGTAAAATTGTATTTGTATTTCTACTAATTGTAATTTTAATTGTAATTGTATGTAAATTATTTATTAATGTAATTTTTTTTATTTTTTTTTTATTTTTTTTTATTTTTTTAAACTGAAACGTTTATAGGTTTTTTTTTTTTTATTTATCTGAAAGACTGTGGGGTCTTTTCCAGTCTATCCCCATTTACAATGCAGATTTCTAAATTCTGCCTATTTTCTCTATTACAAATATCAGGGCATTTGTATATAATTGTCATTGTTAACAAAAATTAGCCCTTTCATGAGTTTACTGCCTTTATTTTCCATTTGGTCCGCTTCACTTTTTAATTTTCTGAGAATGTGATAAAATTTGAAGCTGTCAAAATCTTGGAGCACTCTTTTCAGTCTATCCACAATTTTGTTGAGACTTGGATTGTTGAATCGAGCTCCCTTGTTTAAATTTTTTATTATTAGCTCTGAATCTCCAAAGACTTGTAGTTTTTTAACACCTTTGTCTCTAGCTATTTGGCAGGCTTTGAGAAGCCCGAAGAGCTCAGCTATTAATGTAAAATTTTAATTGTACTTGTAATATTTAATTTATTGTGAAATAGTTGTAATTGTATATATGAAAAATTTCAAAATTGTAATTATAATTCTAATTGTATGTAAAATTCTAAAATTGTAATTGTATTTATAATTGTAATTTAAATTGAATTCTATGTGAAATATTTGTAAAATTGTACTTGTAATTGTAAATGCAATTCTATGTAGAATTTTAAATGTAATTGTATGTAAAATTCTAAAATTGTAATTGTAATTTTAATTGAATTGTATGTAAAATATTTGTAGAATTGTAATTGTAATTGTAAATTTAATTCTATGTAAAATTGTATTTGTAATTGTATGTAAAATTCTAAAATTGTAATTGTACTTGTAATTGTAATTTTAATTGAATTGTATGTAAAATATTTGTAAAATTTTAATTGTAATTGTAAATGTAATTGTATGTAAAATTAAAATTGTAATTGCAATTCTAATCGTAATTCATGTATGTGAAATTAATGTAAAATTGTAATTGTAATTGTATGTAAAATATTTGTAAAATTTTAATTCTATTAATGTCAAAATTTTAATTGTATTAATATGAAATGATTTTATTAAAATATTTAAATTTGTAGATTTGAAAATAATTGTAAAATAACAAATCTAGAATAATACAATTTTTTGTAACATAATAAAGTTTAGAAGATAAGGTAAACAAATTCAAGTACTTTAGAATTATCATTATTTTATTATGATATTACATACAAAAAAACAAAAAATTTATACAGTCTGGCGCACTTATCATCATAACATGCACCTGTGCGTCATATTACAAATACGCACCAGTGCTTCACAACTCTTCTGCACCAGTGCATTATAAAGGTATACACACTTGTGAATTGATACAACCTATGGGCACCGCACAAATCCGAAGACCAATTAGAATGGCCTTGTGCATTGTATGACCAACATTATGCCCGGTGCGGTTTTACACCTAAACATCCCGATGCGTTCGTTCGACTGAGACAGCCCCAAGGTGTCATCTTCATGTACGCATCGGTGGTTTGAATCTATAGTTGCGCATCGATGAAAAAACATCCGTAATAACCTCCAGCCGCCCATTTTTTTTTAGTTGTGTTGAATTTACGTTAAAATCTTTGCCAAAACCTCTGTAACCATAAACGGATGTTGTAGAAAATGTTTTTTTGACAATCTTGGCCAATTGTATAACATTAAAAACCTCCTTTATAACCTCTGCTAGAGGGTCTTCTCCTTGTAGTGACTATTCCTGTGTCCATAGGATTTAAGGCACTTTTCAAGCCCATAATTATGGAAACTTCCGAAAACTTGTTACAACTTCTAGAATCTATTAAAAACATGATCATAAGACTATTAAACCCAAACTAACTATAGGACTAGGCCTAACCATCCCCATCTGAGACTAACATTCTTTCAAACACTTGGCATGAATGAAGACATAGAATAAAATAACGTATTAATGACTGAAAACTCTTAAGAGACATTACAATAAGGATCACCACCCCTTCCTTGAACATATATGACATCAATTAGGTCTTGCATCCTTTATATTAACACTTACAAGTAAATACTTGAAACAAATGTGGCATGAAATAGCCATTTAAACATGCTTATAACCAACATAAAACCATTGAAATAACATTGAGATAACATGCATTAAATACACACATTAATAAATACAAAATAAAGAGAGCTTGTATTCCATTAAACATAGGAAATAACGCACCGGGTTGAGGTCTTCCACGTACCACCCGACCATAGGCATGTCTAAGCCAATCTCTCTTCATCCAGACAGCCTCATGCCATATTAAAAGAATGAATGTAGTATCTCATGGATAAACCAATCCAAAATCAACCAAGGGAATCCAGAGGTTAAAGCACCTCCACCCTCACCATACTGTGATCACACCAAAACTGGTGCTTCGATCACAACCAAACTAATCTTGGAATGCCATATAGAATCCATCACAATCATTGAGGATTTTTTCATCTCCTTGTCTCTTAGGACTTATAGAATTGCAATCCCAGACCACTAGGCCCTAAACCGAGACACCAGCCTCCGGGAATTCTCCTTGACACCACATCTACCCTAGATTCTAAAATTCATTTAGAAATTCCAAAGCTCATGCGACATCAAAATCCAAACACACCATGGAATCCAAAAAAAGGAAAGGCATGCTTGAAAACCATTGTCAAAAATTGGTAAAATCATGCCACTGATAATAAGAGAACCAAATACCAACATTCATAATCCATACATCTCCAAACTAGATAGGAAATCAAACATGCAATATGTTAAATGCAAGTCTTCCTGCTAAAGCTAAGATCCTACTCTTCCTTGCTTAATCCTTGCCTTATTTTTCTTGCTTAATAAGGCTAACGAAATCCCCATGAGCACTATTTACGTATTGTGTTGGTCATTATATAATATTTTATATGTATATGTTGTAATAATAGTTTCAAATGGGGGAATTTTGTATTGATTGTCTATTTTATTATTATTTTATTATTACTTTATATAGGTTGCATATATATATAATTGTCAAAGTATTAGTAATGTTTATAACATATGGTGGAATTGAATTAAGGAGATATCATTTAGGAATCTTTACTAGTTGCAAAACTATACGAAAGGGAAATTATGTTATTAAGTATGAGTGAAATTTATAGAAGTCCCAATATAAATATCCTTTAAGCTATATAAATATTATACTCTAGTGTAAGTATTTTATAGAAGGAGACATATGGATGTGATAGAAAAAAATTGACGAAGCAATTGAAAAAAAGGAAACCATGAGGGAGAGGGATCCTGATAATTAACTTTTAAAGTTGGTTAAATATAATTATATGGTATTTAGAAAAAAGAAAAAAAAATTACAAGAAATGAAATATAATTACACGGAGTAAAAATCAGGTATAATGAGAGTATGTAAGTTTATAAATGATATATGGTTATATAGTCATATCAATATACAAGTATAAAGAAGAATGTACATGGATAATGTGCCATTGAGGGTGTATATTACAATTGGTTATATACGTGTTTACAATAGAGGTTATAATTTAATATTGATTATAAAGTTAAAATTTAATAGTGGGTAATGTTCCATCCTATTACTTCTTTAAAAATTGTAGGCATATTTATAGAGTTATAAACGTGGAAGAAGTGAAAGTGGAATGACATATTTTACCATATGACTGGAATGTTATTACTCTAATTATGGTTAAAAGAGTAATAAACACTATTGTGTTAGATTAAATGTTAAAAATATAGTATGACAAGGAAAATTGGATGCGAGTAATTGGTAAAAGTTACCAGGATGATTTTCAAGTCATGTATATTTCATTCATGACTAAAGTATTTTATAATAAACATATGTTAGTCCATGTGCCTGGAAATTAATGAAGTGGTAAGCTTAAGTACGAGATATAAATAAGGCCTAAATATTTGGTTAAATAAGTGATGTGGTTAGTAATGGTGGATCATTTCATATTAAATAGTGTAATGTGGACCCATTACATTGAGTTATGAATGAATGAAGGGATAAATCTATTTTTCCCAAGTGAGTTAACAAAGGTAGAATTGAAAACCTATCAATTGTTTTTTTTTTATTCATGGGAAAATAATTATGAAAATTATCATGCATGGATAAGAATCCAATGGAGCACAATTAATTCCTATATATATTATACTCCATTTATCAAGTGAACCATGATTTTAGGTTGTAAGTGGTCTTTGTTAGAAACCATGTGTTGTTTATATAAACCATGGGTAGATTTCTAATGATGAGTGAAATTCACATATAGATATAATTGGTGAATCATCAGTGGAATTAGTAAAGCATGAACATAAAATTAAAAGTAAATGTATAAATTATGGTAATTATTTGAAAAGGGGGAAATTGTGTCAAATTCATTTTTGACATTATCAAGTATTAATACTTGTGAATGTGATGAATTATAGTAATTACATGTATTCACACTATAAAATTTTGTTGGTGTAAATTTTATTAAATTTAATTTTCCTGAGTCTTAAATTCAAAGATAGGGAAATAGTGTGAAATCATACAGCTACAAACCGCGAGAAAAGAGGATGGGTTGTATTTGGACTGGGGTGTGGGGGAAACCCATCAGATCCAAATTTATTCACGTAAGTTTTGAACTAGTGGATACAATTCATAAAAGAGGTTAGAGGAAAAAAAAAAAAAAATTCATGTTTGAAGTAAGAATTGAATTATAGACATTATTAACAAGTCTGGTTATTACTAATTAAATTAATTGGCTAACAAAAGAAAAAAAATGAGAAGGTACTAGAAGTACAGTCATGAACTGAGAAAGGGTAAGCATAACCATGCATATGATACAGTTGATTTCTTTCATTTTATGAGTACTAATGAAAAGTTGTAAAATTGTTTAGCCAAGTGTGTAACAGGAAATTGTACACTCTAGAAACAAGGAGAAAAAAAAGGTGAAGATAAGTGCAGATAAATCACCTAGAAAATCGAGAAAAGCTGAACTAGACCAAGTTTGCGTGAGGAGGAAATCTCACTAAAAAACAAGAAAGGATAAGTAGTGTATTAAAAATGCACTAAACTATTATGAACCTGAACGGTTTGACTAATAACTGAATTTCTTAAGTTTATTGAAATTCAGAATGTTGTTGTGGATTATCAATTGTATGTACCTGATATTACTTACATTGGTATGAATTGTGGACAGAGAAAACAAAATAAAAGATCTTCCAGACGGACTTCTTGCAAAGAAGTAGGAAGAAAATCAACTGCATAAAGTATCATTAAATAGAGTGGGAGCAGGAGAGTACTCTGCTGGAAACTAAGCAAGGATGAAGAAGAAATCTTCGTCAAAGTTGAAAAATCAACGTTAAAGTGTAACACCGAGGAAGGTGTTGGAAAGGGGGGAACTAATGGCTTATAAACTAGCCTTACCCTTGCATATTAAATTTCATGATGTGTTTCATGTCTCCTTGTTGGGAAAAAATAATAATTTTTGTACATGATGCTTCTCACATTATTGATTGGAATGTGATCCAGGTGGAACCAGAAGAGGAATTCCTTCCAGAGCCGCTTCAAATCTGAGAGCGGGAAGAAATTGAATTGCGAAATTGAACAGTAGCTAGAGTAAAGGTGCAGTGGAGCACTTTACTGCTGAAAAAGCTACATGGAAAAGAGAAGCTGAGATGATGGAAAAGCATTCAACTTTATTTTCAAAATAAACTAAGTAGATAGTTGTCAACACCGAGGACGATGTTTGTTTTCAGAGGGGGAATATGTAACACCCTCAAGTTCTATGCTTTTCAAATTAGACATTTGAACATAAATCCAAAGGGGAGTGGACCCCAATGGATAATTATGGTGTGGATGTGGTTAATTATTTATTTATGAAAAAAAAAAAAAATATTGTGTATGCACTATGACCAAATGAGAAATTGAGATCACATGCCTAATCCATGAGGTTATGGAAAAGGTAAAGACTTTCCCCAAAATCTTTCAAAAATCCTTGAAAGAAATTATTTCTAATTTAGATTTTTGAGGAAAAATATAAATTCTCCAATGATGAGGAAAGTAGTTGGGAAGAGGTAAAAAGCTGGAAAAGCTCGAAAATCATAAAGCAGCTTTAAAGTCCCTAAATAAGGGAAGCCTAGGAAAACAGGAATAAAGCATCCTCAAATTCTGGACGCAGAATTGGAAACAGGCTTTGGGGAGAGCATAGCTTAAATAAGCTGCTCGAGAACAGATTGAGGTAAGTCTGTTCTTGGAGGATCTCAGCTCGGGGGTGAGTTCTGGAGATAGACGAACTCTAAGGTTGGGAGGACTGGTCATAGTATCGGTATGCATGCATAAATTTGGAGATTTATTTAAGTCTGTATTAAATATATCCAGGTTTATGAATTGTTATGTTATAAATTCTTATACAAATTTTATATTGAATGGTTGTTCAATACCTTATGCAATTTCAATCTAGATCTAATAGATGAAAATCTAGTATGCTAATAGTAGGGACCAATGGGTTGGTTCTAGGGATAAGTACCTTGCAGTAATACAGTTTAGAGATGATAAGTCATTTTAATGTTAAAAGACATAGAAAAAATTTCAAGGGTAGCTTGTTGTCTTTAAATGAAAACTTAGTTGATGTGTTGTCTAAACAGAACAATTTAATAAAACTGTAGTCAAGAACAACAAGTAAGAAAATAACTAAACCTGTGATAGAGGTATTTATTTCAGTATAACAGCTGTACTGCAATGGCAAGAATTGTAAAATTAAGAATTTAAATTGTTCTATTACATGGAAGTTTAAATATATGAAACCAGAAGTTAAATCCTAACTAAGTACGAGGATCTGAAATTAGGGAGTCTAAAATATCAATTTCGGTTTCATTACTCCCATTTGATTGAGCAAGATGATCTATATCCTAGTTTTCCAATGGAAGAGTTTAATATGCACCAGAGTTTCAAATATGTTGAATATTTGTAACAATAAAATAAGGGAAGAGTCCTATTGAAAATCTACTGGTGTGATAAAAGTATGTGTGAGGGAAGATTGTAAGCCTATTGAAACACTGAGAAAAGAGCATCTACCCACCTTCAATATAAACTGCTGAAAAAGTAGTTGAAGCAACGAAGGTTAAATAATATAGATAGATGTATATGTGGATGTATACATTTATACAAAGATGTTGAAACCTTATAGTTATAGATGCTGGAAAGTCTATAAGGGTTGCAAACTGGAAAGTTTGAGGAAGGGCATATTGGTCAGTTAGAGGTGGATAAAACTCTGAAGAACTAACCTGAGAAATATATACATATATATCTAAGTCGACTAGATTGACTGATAAGAATTGAGGAAATTTCTCATGGGAATTCTTATCTTCGCACTACTGCCTATAATTACTAAAGAGAAATTAAAATACTGGATAAAATTATGAACTTGTAATTGATTCAACAGAAAAATTTTGGATGTTATCTGGTGCATAATGTAGAGTATATCTGAGTTAATGTTATGTGGATAAGAAGCTGGGTATGGGAGACGTAACAGAAGTCAGTTTTGAACAATATCCATAATATATAATTTTTTACTCATCATGAAAGGAAAATCAATTACATAATTTTCTATAATAGAATTTATAATTTCAGATAGATTAATGGCCCAAATACACTTAGGCCATAAAGTTCTCTTAAAAATTTCAATGAAATAACTAAAACAATATTCATAATGTATATTTTGTAGCCACGATGAGAGGAAAATAAATTACATAATTTTAAAGTAATAACTTTCACATGAGGAAAGATATTCGGTTTGATAAAATAGAATAATCACACGGTAAAATCTAAAGTGAGAAAATAATCACAAACGAACATAATTTCTGGTGTCAATTTGATATATTTTTTTGAATGAGACTTTACCAATCTAATACCTTCAATGCTTTGATTCCATGTCATACAACACGTACATCCAATCCAAAATTATTTAAAACTTTTCTAAGATTGAGGTGTATGTTTATTTCCTTATAGGATCCTACCTATTGTTTTTTGGTTTAACATTAATTTTATAAGATTTATAAGATTTATTGTTTCCTCCCCCGATCGGGGTGAACAGATGGCAAATGGGACATCTCGTGGCCGGCCGACGGTGCGCCACTCCCGGGATAATTAAACCACATAATGGTCCACCGCCAAGACTCATCAATGACAGAGGAGATCACTTGTGTGAAGTCTATGATGCCGAGAACTGATAAGGAAAATCTGTCAGCGTCCGTATTGCAAGGTTCAATTAAGGTAAGCTTCCCTTCGCCTTCCACATTATCGCTCATGCAAAGCTTGGCGCATGCAAGAGCTCGGAAGGTGAACTGGAGGTGCGACCAACCCGTTAACTCTGCAACTGAAGTCTGGTATGTATTAACTCTCAGCCTCGTCTTCATGGAGCTTATTTTTCATGGTAAATTCTGGCATGGTTTTTGTTTTTGTTGGATTCGCTATTTTCTGAGCGTTCTAACAGTCTTCGCCCCACCTAAAATACCTGTCCGACCTTGTTTTAGGGACCCCCCTTTGCTTAATTGTTTTTGTCTCAGTATACTGTATACTGTGTGTTTCAGTCTGGCCCTTCTCTGCTTCTGGGGGCTCTGCAATGGGTTTATAATAGTCATTATTTGGAAGAAATGTCCTCAAGAGTTTCAGGGTTTAGTTTATCTCGTCCAGTCTTTTCCTTTCAACAGGAATGCAAATGATACTTTTGTAGGGTGGTCGGGGTTTTTACCGGTTTGGTTTTCTTATGTTCGTATGGATTGCCAGACTGCGCCTGTAGAGTCTGCTTTTCTAATTCTTCCCTGTTGAAAGCCTCTATGATGTTCACGGAGTCTGCATTATGTTATTTGGGTTGGAGGAATTCTCTGCTGTTTATGCTCCGTCTGCAATGTTTTATGGCGGTATGGTTCTACGAATCGCTGGCAGCCTCAAATGGGTTTTGAAACTGACCTTAATGGAAACAGAGGGAATATCTGTATGCTAGTTAATTTCCTGGTTATCATCTGTATGTATGTTTTTCTGATTAGGGATCAAGGCATTATGGGGAAACATGGCCTTCGCTCAGAAACAGCTAAGGGCAAACAGGTGCAACAGGACGCCGAACCAAAAAAATGAGGAAGGAAAACTAGTCAGGAGCATCTGGAAAATCTTGTAGTGAATTACATTCTAGGTAATTCCTCTCCAACCCGCATGCAAATCAATGGTTGGGAAAGAGAATTGCAGACAGACATGGAAGATACTGAGGCTGAGGCTGACATTCTGGATTTTATTCATGACCCTGGGAACACCTGAGGCCGCCTCAGTTTATTTAATCAAACCATTCATATGTACTGGTTGGTGAAGTGCCTCCTTGCAAAAGCAATCCAAAGTGCACATCCTCCTGAGTTCAAAGTGCAACCAAAGACAGAATCCTTCCTTAAAGATTTGCTGGAGAAGATTGAAAGCCACCTGCAGCATATCAAAATAACTCAATATCAGGTAACTGATCGCATTCAGAGAATGGATGATAGGATGGAACGTATGGAGAAATTGCTACAGCAGCTGCATCAGGTGGACATGCCCGGATCGCATGCAAAGGATCCAGCCCCAATCTCATCTTCTGATGGAGAGTTCTTACAGTTACATAGGATTTAGTTTTTTCTGGAAGTATGGCAACTTATGCTAGGTTTTATACCTGAACTTATTTTTTGTTACCTGTTTAAACATGGTGGAATAGTAGGTCAGCTAGTAAATGCGTTATATAGGTTAAGAATACAATATCAATTTTGGCAAGCATACAAAGCACTCAGAAGGCCAACAGACCTGGTTTCCTACGGGCAGGTTGAGGCCAAGTATATATATTCTAATGTAGCCTGTCTTGCATTTATATATGGAAAATAGAAAAGGTACTACCTAACTTACAAAAAAAAAAGATTTATTGTTTCTTTTTACAGGATAATTTATAATTATCCCAAAGGTTTGTAATTTTTCATGTAGGCGTGTCAACGAAAGAAAACAACTAACAAGTTTTTATAGACTTTTATATTTTGTAAATTAATGAGAATATTTAGTCTTTTTTAATACTTGTTATCAATAGGAAATTCCAAAATGTTATAGCTATGAGTATACTTAAACTTTTTCTTTTGACACACTTATAATGGTCAATATATTGGGAAATTCAAGAAATAGTTTTTTTGTATTTCTTGTTTATTAGCTTAGCTAAACCTTTTAAAAAACTAAATTCTTCAATTCATTAAAAAAATAAAAAAATCAATCAAACGTCAAATTTTAGAAAATTGAGTTTTAGCTAGTGTAAGTATCTCATATGTGTTGTTATTCTTGTACTTGGCGGAACTACTCCATCACACCATTAGAATTTTAATTTTCTAAGTCAATTAAGTGATCTAGTTGTAAAAATGAAGTAGGGAGCCTAAATGGTTTTCTTCTGTATTTCTCATAATAATTTGTCTTATTTAATCCCTCAGAATATAGGGCTTATTATTCTAGTCCTCCATCTTGTGACACAGTTCATTACTCTACTTGTTGATAATTATAATTAACTCACCATATGCTTGGTGGTAATAATATATTTTAATTATAAAAGTATATTCTACATTAATGTGCATGTTACTTTTTGAGTAGATAGATCCAAGTTAATCATGAATATTTTTTTATTTCGCTAACACACTGTGTGCATAAAAAGAAACTTGATCTTATGACACCTAACATTGTCTACATAATCCACGGCACATTGTTAACAATCTAGATGTCTACATAAATATGTAAGAACATTCCTTGTAAGCTAATCTAATAAGGTATTAATGTAATCTATTTGAATAGATCTATCCACTCCGAGGAATTCAAGAAGGATAGAAAACCTTTTCCTCTTGATATTCGTCTTCCTTTGCATGCTTTCCCGTCTCCAAAAAATTTACCACTTCCTTTGGACCTGAATTTACCTCCTTTCCTTGGATCATTGTAAAAATGAAAATAAACAATGTTGTGACCCTGAAAGTTACGAGGAAGAGTTGAAAATAATAATATAATTCACAGTAAGCACCACTAAAACACTTTCTTCTAATTATCATTGAAACGAACCCTTAAATATTAAATATTATAAATTATGAATAGGAACTCTTAACTATTAAATATTATAAATCATGAATAGGTTGAAATTCTAAATTGAGCACATAATCATGGTTCAAATATGTCCTTTTGTGACTAAGCAAGATTTTTCAATTTTTTTAATATAAAAGTATTCAAAAGTAACACATGCAATTTCTTAAAAACCATGTGCTAAGCGAATCAAAGTCATGCTTACGTCGGTTTCACTTCCTCAATGTCATATAGGTGGTTGAATGTCATATTAGTAGCATCTCTTCACATGTTTACCCTGGTTTGCCTGTTATTTGGGTATATATGGGAAGAGGGTGTTACACAGTGGTATCAGAGGATGGTTCAAACCTTCGACTTCATGGGTAGTTTGTTGATCATTTTTTTCTATTGCTTGCTTATGTGTTTCTCATGCCTATCGTATATGTATTTGTGCATACATGTTGTTCTAGCCATGGTGCCAGTGGCATCACCATGGGTGGGCTGATGGTGTTTTTGTCAACATGTTTTCATCGATTTATGATTGATTGTATTTTTTTCTTGCTGATGTAATGTATGTGCATTCTTGATTAGATATTGTTCCATATTGTATGTGCATTTCTTTTTTATGCTAGTTCACATATTGATCATGCTTATGTATTTTATGTGTATGATTTCTTGTGTAAGTTTGTATGTTGAGCATGTATTGGTCATTAACGCTTAGTTACATGTCGCTTATGCTTGTGTATGGTCTATGCTTGTGGGTGTGTCTGGTGAAGCTCTCATTGGTGTGCCTTTGGTATGGTCATGCATGGATGATTAGACTCTAACTAGAATGACATTTATATGTTTTAATTCCTAGACATTTTGTTTTTATAGGTTGTCATGATTATATCTATACATGTATTACCTAGATTGGTTGATCTTACAGGAAGCATCCTCCCCAAATTACACTTAGGTACGTTGGTTTATTTATGAATTGGATTAGCTCACATATTGCACATGTCAGGAAGAATTCAAAGATGAATAGCATAATGGTAGAGTTCATAGATTCTCCCTATAATTCATATGACAAACATGGTGTTGGACATTCATCTAATTTGGTAGATACACTAAGAAGTATAAATGAGGAAATAAAGAGTTGCAAGACACATAAATACAGACTTATGCAGGCACAGGAAAATAAGGTAGAGGTTAATGCAGCCATCACTCAAATTCTATCAGAGTTGTAGAACAGGGGCCACTTAGGATCAGTTATGGGCAAGAGGAAAGAACTAATGGTGTATATGGTAGTAGGTATCGTGGGAGGCACAATTCAGTGAGATTTAATATAGTGCAATATCAAAAGTTGTTAGACACTCCGAATAGGAGGAGTGATGAGCACATGTATCATTCTAGCTCTGGTTCAGATAGACTTCATGGTTTTCATTGGTATCATCCTTATAGGAGGAGTAATAGGGGCTATTTTTCAAAAGAGTTTAAAAAGGTAAAGATATCTACATTTGATGAAGATATGAAGAAACTATAGGATGTAGAGGCATGGTTGCTTTGCATGAAATTTTTTTTCAGATTGCATGATTACTCATAGAATATGAAATTTTGGATAAAAACCTTAAGCCTCATAGGTAGAGCATACATTTGGTGGGAATATGTGAAAAACTTCATAGATATTTCTAAGGAGTATTTGACTTGGAGTGAGTTCAAAAGGCTATTCTATAATAATTATCTATCAGATATATACTACAATGACATGGAAAGGAGTTTTATGAGTTGAACATGGGTTCCATTATAGATGAGGAGTAAAATAGCAGGTTCTTGGAGTTACTGAGATATGTGCCTTACCTAAAGGAGCAGAAGGTAAAGATTCATATATTTATTAGTGGGCTTCTGATTGCATTCAGAGATATGGTTGAGTTTGATGAGCCCAAATCATTTGAGGAGGCCATATGAAAACTCAAGCATTGTTATGAGCAATCGAAGCACATATTAGAGGCAAAACCATATTGGAGGGTTAATGATAAGAATAAATGAAAATGAGAAAAGAAGTAAGCAAGGCCTCAATATGTAGGTAACATGGAGAATATTGTCCCAAAGAAGAAGTTTAATACATCTGGCAGAGGACAGGGATTCCAATAAGAGCATCAAAATAAGAATGAGAATAGGGAGCCAATAATATACTGGAATTGTGGAGGAGATCATTGTAGGGGGGATTTTCCACAACATGAGGGTGGGAGGCCATAAATATATAGTGTACAGAGGCACATACGGTGGGAGATTTTTTGCATAACATTCCTCGGATTTATGTATTTGTAGATAATGTGTAGGCATATCATCGGGCTTCTATGATTCAGATGGACAGTAAGATTTGGGATCAAGTTGTTTCTTTTTTTATTGACCCTAGGTCTAACTATAGTCAAATTAATCCTAAATTGGTGGATATATGTGGTTTGAGTAAGGAAATGAATGTAGAATATTGGTTAGTGTAGATGACCATGGGTACAAAGAAAATATTTCACCATTGGGTAAGAGCTTCTCTATATCTTCACAAGACCAAGGTAGATTGCTATGAAAAAACTTTTGAATGCTTGGATGATAATGGAGAACCAAGAATCCTACAAGGAAAGAAGAAAGCCACATAAGTGAGGATGGTGGCAACCATGCAGGTGAAGCATAGTCATAGGAAAGGATGTGTACTATTTGCAGTTCATATTTCTAGTGACAAAGGTAAGGAGGTTGAGGATGTATATCTTTTGAGTAGGTATCCATCTTTGTAGCAGTTTCAACATGTGTTTCCAATAGAGATTTCTGGTTTCTCACACCACAGGGAGGTATAATTTTCTATTGAGTTGGTGTTACACCAAATTTTGGTCATCTAACCATTTAAAAGTAGATGGATCAAAGTACACCATGTAGTAAAACTTTTACCATAGTAAAATTTTTTTCACTATAAGAAATAATTTAATAACCCATATTTTATTAAGTTATTTTTGGTTCAAACAAGAAACCCCATGAGGAATAATTAAATAAATCCTTATTTATTTGATTTTCCTCTAGAAACAATTAATTAAACAACTGTTTAAATAATATTCCTTATCATATTTAACCCAATTATGAGAAATAATTAGATAAATCATTATTTTTCTTATTTTTTCTCTAGGAATAATTAATTAAATCATTGTTTAGTTATTACTTATTGTTATATTTGACTAAATCACCTAGAAATAATTAAACAAATCATTATTTATTAAAATATTCCCTAACCCCATTCTTGAAATGATAAATAAATCATTTATTTGTTTATTATTTCTAAATAAAGTTATTTAACCAATTTAAATTTATTTTCCCTCCAGAACAATTTAATAAAATATTCCAAGAAGTTAGATCTAGATCTTGGTTAATAATATTTTATTATTCACCATTATCAAGGATAACTCAATATTTTGTTATAAATAGGAGGCTTTTACATTCATTATTCAATTTGGTCACTTTCATTGTCGTGCTTTGATCATTCTCAGTGAGCTCCCATAGAGTTCAACATGTTTTGGGTTTTCTACATCATCGAGACAAAGAGACTTCAAAATATAAATCATTGAGGGCAACTAAGAAGCCTTCCCATTGAGGGGATTTGGTAACATCATTGTTTGTTTCTTTCGTATGTGTTATATATAAAAAATTCTTTATATCTTGTCTTGTCGATTGGATGCATGGAGCAACTCTTATATATTTTTACTCTTTAACTTCTTTTACTGCATAGATATGGGTTTTTGTAATATTTGTTCTCATTAGTTGTTGCATATCTAAGGAAGTTAGGAAATAATATTTGTTGTTAGGGTTGTTTCTCACACACAACTAAAGTGAGCTTTTTTCATACACTTGCATTAATAATTTACGCTAACAAATGGCATCTCCATTGGGGCTTTTTAATTACATATTCTCATCAGAAAATGGTGACTATATTGTTGTAAGTACACATTTTCATCAACAAATGGTGACTACATTGTCTTAATTACACATTGTGACCAACTCCTTTAGTAACTAGGGTTTTTCTTCAGGTATTTTAAGTCTCTTGATGTTTTTTTTCACCTTTAGTGCCCTAAAACAATAAAAATTTTAACCTATGTGTTCTTTCAGTTGTTTTCTGCAAGTAACAAGTATCAATCGCGCCAGAGACGAAAACATTATCCATAACCTGCCTCGTGTAGATCTCTGATATGGAACTTGTGCTTTCTGGCTCACAACCTATGATTTTTTCCTAAAATTGCAGCTATTAGTCGAGAAACTGCAATTTCCACAGTTTAGAGATCAGTACCTGTTTTGACGGAAGCACTATTTAGGGTTGTCTGACCTCTATATAATACCATATTAGGCCTGAATATGCTTCTTTTATCTCTTTGAAGTAGAACCAAGCCCCTTAGGGTTTCAATATACATCCACCTTTCCAGTAGGGGTTTAGCTGAGTAGGTAGTCTAATATTTTGCGGTGCTTTCAACCATTCTTTTGGGTATGATCTGTCCTTCTTTCAGGTCCCTTTTGATTGGTTATTATTCCATCCAAAACCCCCTCTTGGGTTTTTCTTGGTCCCGCCCTTAGTGTTACATTATTTCCTCTAGGGTTTTAACCTTTCGCCTTCCATTTTGCAGCAATTCTCCCTCTCGTTTCTTGTTGTTTTATGCACCTTTTCCAACATATTTGAGTCATTATATCCCTGTCCATTAGACCTTAGATCTTGTGGTTGTATTGTGTGATTTGAGTCAATTTCACCTGCCTTTTAGATCTTTTGTTTGGAAATCCTTATTTTTGGTTGAATTTATGCATCTATAGTTGTTTATTTTATTCTCGTTTCAGTCTTATTTACAATACTTCAACTTTTTTTCTTTTCTTTATAGAATTGTCTGGGCTTAGTTAAAATGAACACATGTACTGCATAGATGCACACCTAAAGCGAAGAGTTCTTGGTTTACACTGCTAGACCAAGGCATAAACATCGTAATTAATTTATCAGCCTCACTCGGCCTTTTTTTATCACTCTTCACCTTTTTCGTGTCATCTGTAACTTGGCATCATTTCTCCCCCATGGAATTTATCTCAGAGACTCGAAGGCCTTCATCGTCATTTTCCGTTAGGAAGACTTACTCCACCATGTAGTATCCAAGTTGGTCCTCCACTGAGTCCCCATACCGACTCTGATTTTGGTTCATCGAGTTATTCCTCTGATTTCAAACCCGTTCCCCCTCCACCTCATTCTGTCACCATGGGAGGCACCAATGTAGGTGTTGGTCCTCAAGCTGGTGGTGGACCTAGCCATAATTCTGGTGCTACTATTGGAACCATTCTGGCTACTCCTTTTCTACCTTTTATTGCAAGTTTAATCCTTCATGATTTCAGCAAGTTAACTAGCTACCCTATTCTGTATGACCCAGGTTTGCCTGCTATGCCAACTAAGCTTCTTTGAAAAATTCATAAGTTTGAAGGAAATTATGGAGAGGACCCTATTAATCACATCCACTCCTTTCTCATGTGTTGTTCCTATAATTGTATTACCAATGACTACATCCACCTTTAGTTATTCCAACGTACACTCACTGAAGAAGCTGAAAAGTGGTATGTCGACTAGGTTGTTGCCTCTCATTCCAATTTTGAGACTCTTGTTAAAGATTTTCTATCCTACTTCTAGCTACCTCTCTACTATGATACCAGTACCATTTTATTGACTGCAATAGCTCAAAATTCTATTACCCACCTTTCTAATCATGTCCAAGAATGACATAGAAGGAGGAGCTTTTGTCGAGCTCCTACATTCGACAATCGTGTCTATATGGATTGGTTTCTTAAACACTTTTTCCTTCTATTGGTAAAGATTTAATGTATAACTTTCCTCGGGCTAAGGAAGAATCTCTCCATGTCACGTTGAAATATGACTTGATCTACGCAGAGTCTGGTTATGTTTATAAATTTTTACCAGATCTTCCTAGACTTAGTGTTGCCAACACACTGGGGGAATATGACACCACCAAAAATATCGTTGGATGTATTTCACATCCATATACTCATCCTTCCATGATTTATGGTTTTCCTTAAGGAAGGAATAACTCCTCTAGCACTTATCTTACTCCCTGCAGCATGTATCAAGTACAAAGTACAACTTAAGCATTTTCCCAATTGCATCAAATGCTGCGAAGGCCAGTTGTTGCTCAACCTATTTAACCCAATGTTTCTCAACCAACTTTCTACCCTTATCCACATCCTGGTGCTCCATCCCCTTTAGCATCAGTGCCCCAACCTACCATGCCTTCTCAACCATTACCACACTAGCCACCTCCCCCTCAGGTTCAAGTGTATCTATAGCATAGTGTGACTAATCCTCCTAATTCGAAGAAAAAGATGAAAGGAAACCAGAACCAACCAGAGTAGGGTAATCAAGGGTTCCAATTTAATCAACCAAACACACCCAAAGGGAACTAGCATAACACTACAAACCAACAAGAAGGCGATCAACCGAATCAGAACAAGCCTTGTTCTTCTTGTGGTTTCCATGGCCATTTTACTCGTGACTGTCCCATTTTACCCTGGATGCGCTAGTTTTGGGAAGCACAAGAAACATATAGAGGACAACAAGCCACCACTTCGGTTCCTCCAAATACTACACCAGTTCAACTGGTTGTGTTCACTATTCCTTTCCCTGAGAAAGGATATGTTGCTCCCCAACCCCATCTAGGTTATGTCGCCCCTCAATCTTCATAGTATGGTACCCCAGAATACCATATTCTCATGATGAATTATGAAGAGCTCAATGCCGCCGATGTCAACTGTCAAACTCGTTCGTGCCAATATAACAAGCCACCTACAACATCTACAAGCAAGTCCCAAACCAAAATTTCCACATAGTCCATTTTGATGCCCAACTCCCCCTTACAGATACCTCAGCCTTGGGCAGAGTTCATTCACAATATTCCCAAAGGGCCATTATGTCAAAATCTTGCTTCTGCCAAAGCCTCCTAGACATACAACATAGCATATGACTTAGCACAATCTCATGTTTCCATGTCAGTGCTAGAATTCCTCGTGTCGTGAGCATCTCAATGAAAATATATTTATTGTTTTTGGGTGTTTGCGATCGTTCAAATAATTATTTAATCGTCTTTGATGTTTACAAATTAGAAAATCCCCGCTTACCTTCACCATTCGCCTTCCAAATACAAGTCAATTTTTTTAATGCCAATTTCTAGTGATGTATCATTAATGAGGGTGCATCCACCTATGTGATGTATGCCGCTATTTGGAATAAACTCATATCAACCGACTTAGCCCCATCCACCATGACTTTGCATGATTGGGATAGTCACAGTTCTAATCCCCTTGGCATGTTTTGCTATTGTCTCATAATTTTTGCAAGCAAGATTGTTTGTGTTGACATTGAATTCATTGATGTCCCATTGGATTACAATATACCCTTGGGTCATAGCTATAAATATGAAATTTCTCCTGTCACATTTACGGTTCAATGTAAGATGTGCTTTCATCACAATCAAAAAATCATCACCATCGATCAATTGAAATATTACGAACTAAAGTCTCTGACCTCCCCCCATTCTATGATATCTTCAGTGGTTGATAAAAAATTAGTGGCTCCTCTCATGAGTGTTTCACTAGGATTCTATAAGGATTATGCCTTACTTGGTGTATTCGCTGGTCACTCCCCTCTTAACACTAACCCTAGCATGTCAAATGTTTGCATGATGCAAGCAACTCGACCTAGCCACAAGCAGTCTAGTTCGACAAACAAGCATCCTACACCTTCGCAACTTGCTGCTGGTCATTTGATGGAGCCTCAAGGACCTTATCCTCAAAGACCTTATTTTTTTTTGGTGTGTCTTCTAGCTTTTTACAGCCAGTAATGGTTCCCCCAAGCCTTAACCCTTTGGGAGCCATTTTTCCAGCCATTACCCTTCTGGTAAAATACCATATCTAGCTCCCTCCTCTGGAGTCTTGTCGATGCCTCTTATGGCTACATTGAGCCTTCCCAATTTGACCCTGGGGACCCCAATATGGTACATCAACCACCCAGCAAAAAAATTGTCTTGTAAGCTAAAACCTTATAACATTTTGATACGAGTCCACCTGATCACTATGACCCCTCCCTTTTCTTTGGTTCCTCATCCACCTCAGCAGGAATCTACTCTTATTACAAAAGCATATGGTGAGGGGGGTAAAGCCAAAAAGAAGGAACCTATGGACAAGGCCCACAAAACAACTCCTCCTCCTAAGCCTCCAAATCAATCACCTCCATGCACTTTGTGTGATGTTTATCGGCATGCCACCCATAACTGTCCTAAGCTTCCATGTGTCAAAACTATGGTCAATGATACATTTCTTGAATTTGAACTCTCAAATTTCCATGTTACATTTTACTCGATTCGGATAAAAAACTCAAATTGTTGGGGAAAAACCACCCCTATGATTTGTGTGATCTTTATGGCCACTATTCTCACAATTTTCCCCATGTCGATGACTTTCGTGACATGCTTGAGTTTTCTCATGAAATATAGGTCACTCATAGTGGATCCTCTACTACTCTAATTTTGAGTCCTTCGTTAGCAGAACGAGAGGAAATTTATGCACCCATTGTGATACCTACCCTCAATATCGAGATTACAGAACCTTCAACTAATGTTCTCTATCTATCATCTCCATGAAATCCATGGTGGAATACTCCTCTAGGGCATCCCCTTGTGTTTCGACTGAACCTTCTGCAATGATCAGCCTGGGCTCAACATTGGTAAATATTTCATATACTACTTCTTCATCTACTCTTCGTAGTGATGCGTATGTGAGCCATATCTCTTATGATGATGTGTTAGGTAGCCCCACCACTTCATATGGTCTTCCTTCCTCCAATCCTCCCATAATTCATTATGATGAAGACATTATGGAAGAAATTAGCACCCCTGACTTTCCGTGGGATGATATGCACCATTGTACTTCCTTCCAAAACAGTCTTCTAACCAGTTTTCTATTGAGTCTAATGAATTCATCCATAATGAGGTCGATTGGTTTTGTCCCCCCTTACATCCAACCCATGAATTCGATCCACACACACCTTGTGGTAATTACATTGACACCTAATGTTTGGACAAGGGGGCATACCACTTATAGGATTTCAAAGGAAAATTCCTTCCTAACCCTTGTAATGCACTCTACCTAAAGGCATTTTACCCATAACATCTCCCATTGAGATACATGTTTTATTTCTATCATGAATTTAGGTAGCTTGCATTGTTTATCATCATCCCATTTGTCGTATTGTGGTGCCTTTCAGATAGATCCATCATCCACACCATATATCGGCTATGGCGATGGCGAAAGTCACTTCTCCCGAAATCTAGCCTCGGTAACTTGGGCCATTTTTACCCCCATGCATTCATTAGTCCTCTCCAATAATGTATGCATTGGATATTCCACCAATATTGAGGCTGAATATGATGCAGTGATAGCTTTGTTAGTCAATGCCCTTGATCATCCCATCCTTCATATTCATGTTCATTTATATTCCTTTTTTCTTGTCATGTAATTGAATGGAATGTATTGTGTGAAGAACCATGTCCTTTTTATAAAAATATTTACGAGTGGATTTATTAATGCGTGAATTTCAAACCATTACATTCAGTCATGTACCTAGAGCCCAAAATCACTATGTAGATAGAATTTCAAACAATATTCTATATTGGCACTTATTACATACATTTAACACAAGAGAATAATCATAAACAAAGTGGCGAACCATAAGCTCATCATATATAAAAAATATGCATATCCATAATATGTATTGATAGAATCATAAATGTTTTGGATTCCACTACTCTAATACATTTTCCATGCCCTTAACATGTTACAAAATCAAAATAGGGGGCGCCACATGCCCCTACATCTTATCGCTATCTAGAGGGTCTTGAGAAAATGGCTCGGCTCAAGTAGCTCGCAGATCTCGCAAAACCTTTCCAACCATTGCCATGCATCGCATGACCCCTCGCCACTCCGAGGGTAGCCCTATACATCCATAAATCTACTGGTCCACAAGATCGTGCCATCAATGCTTTGATATGTTGGTCATCATCAGCTCACACCTCTCGCGGACATCCTCCAACAGAGCCTAATATTCAGGTCCCTCATCTCCTCTCTCTCCACTAGACACTACAGCCCCTCACACTACGCGTCATCCCATATACCCTGTCGGCTTCACCGACGCTATATCTGCATATAAAATGTAATGAATCAATACCACATAAATATTCTTAAGACATTAAAATGCATCATAATATATAGAATCTTTCCCTTGCCATATCATCCCCATGTGTGACCCGATGGAAGTGGCAAGTCAAGGTCCCCCTAACAATTCATAGCACTGTATGGATAGTCATCTATATATATCATGATTTGATCTAATGTGCGAATAATTCAGGTCAGAACAGCCGTTCGACTCCCCTGCCTCCTCCTATCCACAATAGCTTCGCTTAGCGGTGCACCATGACCTCCCGTGGGCCCCCATCATTGATGTCTACATGAGGCTAAACTATGGGGATATTCTTGAAAAAGAACGAGCACAACACTATACCGAAAGCACAGTCATGGTTCACCTGCCACTTGCATAGTGACAACATGATATGGACCCAGTCGTAGTAGGTCCCACTTAGTACATTCTCAAATAACATCATCTTTACTCCAGGATTCGACGGAACGACTGGCTACCTACGATCGACAGTATTGCTGTGGTGACAACCCTTGTCTCTAGCCTCAATAGATCACCAATCGGTATGGGCATGCCCTTAGCACGAAAAATATATTTTACAGTGTCACTGTTTGGTCTCAATCTAGTCTCCTAAACTGAGCTCATTTAATTGTCAACCAGGATTTGTAAACTGCTGAAGTGAAGTGTACCATATGTACCTAGGTGCTTATTTCCTAATGCGTTGTGTGTAGTGTTTTGTGATGTTTTTGGTCTTTTATGTTGATTTATGATGTTTTTGGTCTTTTGGTGTTTTATGTTCGCAATGAAAATGCCTAGAAAACTAATAGAAAGGGGTTGGTGATCAAAACAGAGTTAAGTCTAATGTGTGGAATGGCCAATGCAATTGGAATCACTAAAGCAGAATCTGAACTATGACTAAATAAAAGCAAAAGCTTGATAATGACTTCTTAGGCAAATGACACAAACTAAGCTTGAAAAATGATCACTAAATATGCAAATCCTCTAACTAAACAATTAAACACTAATCTTACCATGATGCAACATTTTGTTCTAAGCTCATCTATTCTATGACTAATTCTTAGTTCTATTTTGCAATTTAATTGAATATCACAGAACCTTTACTCAAAGAGTTATTGGTTTCTTTTTCAAAGTAGTTCTTTTGAGGAAGAGCTCTGTTTATAAAATGATGAGGAGATTGCAGAGAGATTTCAGACCTTATAGTGATGTTATCTTTTGGTTCCTATGGCTATGGATCATTTGTAGTTTTTAGAACAAGAAGATGTTTGTGAATAATGAAGGCTGTCTTGTTAATCCTAACAACTAGAATAATCTATTGTGCAATGGATGACAATTTGAATATGAGATGCAAGTGCAATGAGTTAATCTAAGAATGAACCTAAGATGCCACTAAACTAGAACAATGTTGAACTATAAGTCATCATCAAACTTGAAACAAAGTAACTGAACATGAATTAAATGCAATGAAACTCCGGAGCATTCTAACTATACTAACATGCATTATTCTATGAAGTTACACAATCTATTTGTTCATCATTAGTGATATTTTGGAAGAGTTCCTTCTTTTGGAAGGGGTAGAACAATTCTGACTGTGTAATTAAATGCAATTGTAAGCAAATGGACTGAAAGAAAATGAAAAACTAAGTTATCATACCCATACCCTACTCGTCATTATGATGTCTTGGGCAAGCGTTTAAGAGCAAGAACAGAGATGATACTTAGTAAAAACACACAACTAAATCATTCATTATCACAGTCATGTCTTGAACTTCTTAAGGATGTCTTGGAAGAGTTTCTTCTTGTGGAAGAGTGATTAGAACAAGTGTAACTGTGATAGTGAATAGCAAAAACTACAACTAATTCTTACAATACTATAGCTATTCATCATTCATCATTATAATCTGTTGGAAGAGTGTCTTCTTGTGGAAGAGCTGGAATGAATATAACTAAAGTAGCTAGTTAAAACAACTACAAATTCAACTCCTAATCCTACAATACTATAGTCATTCAACATTCATCATTATAGTCTTTTGGAAGAGTATATTCTAGTGGAAGAGTTAGAATGAGTACGACTACAGTAGCTAACAAAAACAACTATTAATTCAAATGCAAAGTGTAAAGGCAGCTAGAAAAACTTATCTAATTTACGCAAAATAAATCCGTGCAAGAGGCAGGGGCCCTCTACCACTTGACGGCATTCAACTCCAAATTAAATCACGCCTTCAAAATAACTTTGTCTGCTCCATTAACGATGCAATAGTTTGAACATAACACTCTGCGTTTTCAGGAATGTATCACAGAGTTTGAACAAAATCTAGCAGCAAATCTAACATAAAATCTCTAACTTAGCTCTTGGTCTCCCCAAGAGTTTATAAAGCAAATGCACGTAACAATAATTACAACAATTTAGGGATAATGTCTTTCCTTATCCGAATCACGTTAGGACTCTTTGAGGTGGCTACGTGAAGGAGAAAAGACATCTGGACTGAGACAGTCCTAATAGAAGTCTTCCTTCATAAATGTGTTCCCCACGTTCAAAACCATACCCAGAATTCATTTCTTCCTCCATGATGAGAAACGAACCATGTAGACATGACATGGATCATGCCCATATGCGGTTTTTCTCAAGAGGCCACCTGGAACATACTCAAACATGAAGGCAGCTGCAGAATCGTCGGTTAGCTATGGAATGTCTGCATTCTGCAGCTAGTTCCGGTCAAAATGCTTAACAATGGCAAAAATCACAAAATTCAACAAGTCAGTCATGTAAATCATTCTAGAAGTAATTTTAACTATATTTATTGATCAATTGGGTTTAAGATAGAAATGGACAAGGAAAAATGAGGTAAAATGAGGTGAAGGAAAGCACAATTTTGAGGCTCAACATACCCCCACTGCTGTCTCTTTGCATGTCCTCATGCAAATTATCCTATGAATTCAGAGGCTTCTGCAAGGACATCTAATCCCCTTCTTCTCCTTTGTCTGGAAGCTAGAGGTCTTCTGGGTTTTCTGATAACAAGTTTGAACCTGAGGTTGGTGAGTGCCCTGATTAGCTTTTTGTTCCTTGTCTTCAACTTTTCATTGGTCCTCTCCACTTTGTCTATATGCAGGGATAAGGTTGAGTTCATATCAGTTTTGAGCTTGATTTGATCTTTGAGAATTTCATTCTCATTTTTGATGTGTCTATTTAGTAATTCCAACTCATACCTATCCCTTCTTAATATATCTATTTCAGACAGTGGAGGACTGGGGGTTCTTTCTCTGCTTTCTGAAGCTGTCCTCTCTAAGGTTTCCACATAGTCATAAATTTCCTCTTGAGCAGGATCAATTTCAGGGGTTCCTTCATAAAAATCCTCTTCATCATCCTCTTCAATGGGTGTTTCTTCATCTTCTATATTGATTACCCCTGTTTGTTTGATTGGTGTTTTCTTCAGTTTTCCCTTGAATCTGTGGCTTCTCCTAGGCTGAGAGGATCCCTCTCATTTCTCTGTGGCAGATTCCTTGATTATCTTCTCTTCCTTAAGTTGCCTCTTGATTCGAGTCAACTTCTCTAAAATGATTTCCTCACTGCTCTCTTGAACTGGTTTGTCAATTTCAACTTTTGAAGCCCTCCATTTCCTACTTCTCTTTGTAGGTTGTGGTTCAGGTGATGGTTCTTTTGCTTCTTCAAAATGATTTCTTATTAAGAAATCATCCCATGTATCATTTTTTTTAGCTAGATGATGCTCAATCAAAATTTTGACCAAACCATGATGATACAGGGTTGTCTCTAAAAACTGAACTCTTCTCTAAACACAGGAAGCCATCTTCTTCAGACTTTGAAGCAAGAAATATGGTAGGTTTAAGTCTTCTCCTAGGAAATGCATCATTAGTCTGATGTGGTAGACATAAAATGTCCCATATCTACCCTCACATGTAACAAATTTTTGTAAAAGAAGTAGTATGTTTCTCCATTTGTTTTTCAATGCAGTACTAGGAATTCCTTTCTTGAATACACTAACATCCATATTTGGTGATTTTAAAATTTGTTTCCAGGAGTCATTGTGGAATTCTCTATTTTTAAACCATCTCTCTCCAGTTCTGAGCAATCCTGTAGCCTTTGCAATAAAAACTTCAGTGACAGTAAACTTGACATCCCCTACTTCAACTTCGGTTCCTTGAAATGATCTTGCAAATGTTTTAGTGACTTCCTTATGGAAGCCATTAAATTTTTCCAAAAATTGAAGCCATCCTATTTGTTGTAACATTTCGTTGCATTGTGGGTAACCTTCTAAATATTTTGAACCCACAGGTTCAGTCCTTACGATGAAACCCATGATTTTTTCAATATCAAATTAACACTCTTCTACCCACAAAACAATGACTTTAACTTCCGGATTGAAATGGCTTCAAGATCTAAATGAAAATGGCTTCAATTTTGGAATGACATACCTCTGATTGATAATGACAAATGCCTTCAAAACCTCGGACTGATATGCTTCTGTTTGATCATGAAAGCAATTTCAAATTTCGAACTGATATGTCTTTGATAGACAGTGGGAGATGGCTTCAAATTTCTTTTTGTGCAATACCTCTGGCTCTTAGTAGCAAAAGACTTCAAACTCAATCACTGCAACACCTCTGTCTTTGGTAACAAAAGACTTCAAACTCAACACTGCAACAATTCTGTGTTTATAGTGAAAATACTTCAAATTCCGTCCACAGTGATATTTTATCTGCCCACGGAATCAAGTGGCTTTAAGTTCTCACACTGTTATACTTCGAAATTTACCCTTCTTCTCTGCTCTCCGTTTACAATGCTCAATGCTATTCAAACTGATATTCTTTGGCTCTGCTCCTGGTGATAATAATATCTATGTCTTCGGAATGGGATACCGGCTACGGAATGAAGTTATGGCAGTGGTCACGGAATGGAGTAGTGGAGTGAGGTGGAGGGATTGTATTAATGATTGAGGAGACGGCGGAGGATTTTACGACGGCAGAGGGGATCATCATCATTAAATGATTTGGTTAAGAGACGTGGAAAATTCAAATACCTTGGCCATTTCACCGCTTAAATGCTATCGGATATGAAATTTGAAATGGAAGATTTTAATCTAGAGTCTGTAGAGGGTTTGTTGGTGTTTGATCAATAAAAAAAATTAAAATAATCTTTTCGAATAATCCATAACTAAACTATGCTAAACTTTTATGAAATGCCATTGTAATTTTGAACTTGTTACCTCTGCCCTTTATTTGATTTTTGTAGCCTTTGTCTTCTCTGCTCATCTTTGGAGGAATCTTCATAATTTTCTTGATGCTTTTGATTCATGAATACACTGGGTCACTTTGTTGTAATTATGATGTCTTCTAGTTGATGCCTTCAGGATTTGTGGCTACGGAAAGACTATCGGGCTGCAGAAAGGCTGATCAGCTGCAGAATGTCCACTGAGCTGCAGAATGTTCCTGTAGAACACTTTAATTATGAAAATGGAATGTTTTTGGAGTATGGGTGAAATTTTATGTGGTATGAATGAAAATGGATGATGGATTATGATATGTATGAAGTGGATAGTGGAATGAAATGGATTCAGTTCATGAAATGGAATGAAGGAACATAAGGGCTGTACTGCAATTCATGACATATTTTATTCACTTACATCAAGATATCAAATTTTGTGTTTTGACATGAAAATGAGATGGATGGAAGATGGAATGAGATGGGTGAAGTGTGGAATAGAGTGAAATATGAATGATGGATGAAATGGAGTATGGATGAATAAGTGAATGGAGTGAGATGAAATGAATCATAAGCACTATGGAACTGAACTTATGATTTTTATAACAGTTGCTTAAAAAAAAAAATGGGAAAAGTTAGAGTGTCAGAGAGACTCTGATTTTCACCCTATCTTTTCTATATAATCATGCCAATCAATGATTGGTTTTCATGTTTATACCTTTATTTTTATTTTTATTTATTTTTTTTAGAAGAGAAATGCTTCAGAAAATTTAATCAAGTTGATGAAGAAGAGAGACCCTTCTTCATTAACTTCACATTATTGTCTTCTTGGAACTTCTTGACAAACTCTTCTATTGAGAGTGGCTTATGGTATAGCTTCAGTCTATGACCATTCACAAGAAAAGCGACCTCCTCTTCATCTATAGTTCTGATTTTTACTGCCCCATTATCAAAAATTCGAACAATTTCATATGGCCCAAGCCAATGTGTCTGAAATTTCCCTTGAAAATCCTTGAATTTTGAATCAAACAAGAGAGCCCAGTCACCCTCTTTGAATTTCTTCTCCTTGATGTACTTGTCATACCATCTAGCCCTTTTCTGTTGGACTAGACTTGTTTTCTGAACTGCATCTTGTCTGATCTCATCCAATTCATTAATTTGCTCCAGTCTATGCTTTTGTGCCTCCGTTAGATCAAGTCCTAGCTGAACTGCCATCTTGAATGTTTGAATTTGGAACTCTATGGGAAACAAAACTTGCTTTCCATAAACAAGCTCATAAGGAGTATGGCTTGTTGTGTTTCTCCATGTAGTTCTATAGGCCCATAAGGCTTCAGGAAGCCTATCTACCCAATCTCTTCTATGTATATGAACAGTCTTTGTTAGGATCCCTTCAATGACTTTATTAGTGGATTCCACTTGACCATTTGCTTGTGGATGATAAGGAGTAGATGTTCTATGTCTGATTTTGTACTTCTCCATCATTTGCTCCACTAGCCTTGATGTAAATTGAGCTCCTTGATCTGTAACAATTTCCTTTGGGACACCAAAACGAGTAAAAATATCCTCAAAAAGAAAAGTAACTACAGATGATTCATTAGCAACAAGTAATGGCTTAGCTTCTACCCATTTAGTAACATAATCAGTGCAAACTAATATATATTTCTTTTGTCTTTATGGAGGACTAATAGGTCCTACAAAATCCAAAGCCCATTTTTCAAAAGGTTCAATGTGTACCTGAGGTTGTAATGGCATCTCACCTGAAGGAGAAGGTTTCCCTATCCTTTGGCAACTGTCACACCTTTTTACATACTCCCTTGCATCTTTAAACAAAGATGGCCAATAATATCCTAAATTAAGTATCTTATAGGTTGTCCTCTTATCTGCAAAATGTCCGCCACAAGGTTCATCATGACATGCCTTGAGAATTTCAGGCATCTCATCTTCACGAACACACCTTCTAATGATCAAATCTGGACCTGTCTTGTACAACTCATTAGCGACCCATGAATATCTTGCACTATCATTAATGATTTTTCTTTTATCCCTTGCATTCATAATTGAAGGAAATTTTCCGGAAACCAAATAATTGGCAATATCAGCAAACCATGGAGTTTGAGTAGAGATTGCAAAAAGATATTCATCAGGAAATTGATCTTCAACCGGAGTGTCATCTTCGATATTTTGAATTCTAGACAGGAAATCAGCCACAGTGTTTTGTTTTCCAGGCCTATCTAGAATAGTAATGTTGAATTCTTGCAATAATAATAACCATCTTATAACTCTGCCATTAGTAATTGATTTATTCATTAAATATCTAATTGCACAATGATCAGTGTGAACAAAAGTTTCATAGCCTGTTATATAGTGTCTAAATTTGTTTATGGCATGAACAACAGCTAAAAACTCTTTTTCAGTTACAGTATAGTTTAACTCTGCAGGAGTCAAATTTTTACTGGTATAATAGATGGCATAAGGAATCAAATCTTTTTGTCCCAATACTGCTCCTAGAGCTGTATCGGAAGCATCTGTCGAGATATGAAAAGGTAACTTCCAGTTAGGTCCCCTTAATATAGGTGCTTCAGAAATTTTGGTTTTCGGGGTTTCAAAAGCTAACTGGCAATCAGAAGTCCACTTAAATTCACAATCTTTGGTGAGTAATTTGAAGAGAGGAGATGCTATTTTGGTGAAGTTTTCTATAAATCTCCGATAATACCCTGTAAATCCTAGAAAACTTCTAACATATCTTTGACAACTTGGAATGGATAGGTTAGAAATAACTTCAAATTTTGCCTCATCAACTCTAATCCCATCCCCTGAAATGTGGTTCCCTAAAACAATACCTTCAGTGAACATCATAAAACATTTTTCATGACTAAGTGAAAGGTTTGCTTCTTGACATCTTTTTAAGACTTTTTCCAAGTTTTCTAAAGCCTCTTCAAATGTGTCCCCATAAACTGTAAAATCATCCATATAAACCTCTACACAGTCATGTATCAGATCAGAAAAAATTCCTAATACTGCCCTTTGGAATGTTGCAGGTGCATTGCATAACCCAAATGGCAATACTCGGTAGGCATAAGTACCCCAAGGACAAGTAAATGTGGTTTTATCTTGGTCTTCAAGTGCTACTTGGATTTGATTGTAACCACTAAATCCATCCAGGAATGAAAAGTACTTTTTACTTGCTAATGTATCTAATACTTGATCTATGAAAGGTAAGGGAAAATGGTCTTTAAGAGTAGCTTTATTCAGTTCTCGGTAGTCAACACACACCCTCCATTTTCCATTTTTCTTGGGCACAATCACTAAAGGAGAAACCCACTGACTATCTGAAATAGGATAGATAAAATTAACATTTAGCAATTTTTGTAATTCTTCCTTGACAATTTCCCTAAGATTTGGATTCATCCGTCTTTGAGGCTGTCTGATTGGTTTGCAATTTGCCTCTATATAGATGTGATGAGTACAAGTCTTGGGACTTATCCCTTTCATGTCGGTGTATTCCCATGCATATGCAGAAGAATGTCTCTGTAATACTTTGACTAACTCTTCTTGTTGAGATTTTTCTAGGTTTTTGTTTATGTTCAAGGTTTTGCCTGGAAAAATTTCACTTGTAGAGCTGCCAAATTTGTCCATAGAATGAAGAGACATCTTCCTAGATGACAAGAACTCAATATTGGATCTCTCTTGAAATGATTCATGTTTATGTTCTGGAGAGGATTCAAAGTTTTCTAGAGTATTCAGAATTTGATTATCTTCACTAATTTCTGAAATTGTGAAGAGTGGTTGTAAATATTCTTCATCCTCTATCCATTGAGTGTCATCTAGTTCTGTAATTGTCCTAGCTGGAGGATATAAAGTGAATTCCTTTGTTGAACTACCATCAGAAATATACATATCACCAGACCTACAACTAATAAAGGCATCAGCTGTAGCCAACCAAGGTCTTCCTAGTATAACAGGATGGCCTCCTAGATTATTCTTGGGTGTTAGGATCATGAAATCCACAGGGTACTCCCAAGAGTCTAGGGACACTGGAATGTCTTCTATTACCCCATCTGGTCTGATCACAGATCTATATGCTAATTGTAATAGTGTGGGTGTAAAGAGAAGATTAGGAAGATTCAGTTTGTCCATGATTTGTCTACTCATGATATTTATTGCTGCTCCTAAGTCAATGAGTGTGTTTTGAATTTCAATTCCATTGATGTGAATTTTGACAACTGGATTTCCTGGGTCAAGATACTTTGGAATAGTAATCTTACCCATCATAATGTCTACTATTTGTCCTACCAGTTGAATTTTCTTGGTTTCTCTTATTCTTTTTCTTGTTGTCTTCATACTCAACTCCTTTATTGTTTTGGCTAAAATTGGGATTTCCTTGATGGCTTGCAATAATGGAATTTTAATGCAAACATTTCTCAATTCATCTAAGAAATCATAATTAGACACCATTATTTGTTTTTCTATACCTCTATCAATTTGTAATCTTTCCGGAAAGGGAGGTATAGAAGTAGATGTGGATGGTTGCTCTAATACTGGAGTTGGATTTATTGGATCTTTTTGTTTCAGTTTTTCAATGTTTTGGTCTTAAAAGGATGTATCTTCCTCAAGACTTTTATTAACCCGTAGGGAGTCTTCCTCAGAATTGTCTTGTTCTTGTATGATCACAGAAGGTTTCCTCTTCTCAAGTATTCTTCCAGACCTAAGTTGAACATCACTAAGGTCTAGAAGAGTAATTAAATAAGTTGGAAATTGTTGTCCTTCTATCATGTATGTATTCTGAGGGTTCTTATTATTGGGGTTTGGTATAGGCTGAGCTGGCAATTGATTGGATTTTTGAGGGAATGGTAATGGAAGTGGTTGATTTTGATGAGGTTGGTTCGGATGATGTTGTTGAGGATTTTTTTGAAAATTTTGTTGAAGATTTTGAGGAAAATTTTGTTGGGAATTTTGAGGATAAAAATGTGGAATTGGTGGATAGGATGGTGGATACTGATAATATGGAGAGTATCTTCCATAGGGACCTTGTGATCCTTGTGCCCAAGCTTGAGATTGATTTTGAAATTGGGGCCAAGGTTGCTGCCAAGAATTCCAAGGTGGAAGTTGATTATACATTTGATCATGGAATCCTTGTGTCTGAGATCCCTGCCAAGGTCTTCTAGATACAAAGTTAAGAGATTCTGTGGAATCTGTAGGAGTTTCTTCCTGAAAAACAGCCTTGAGACCAGGAAGAGAAGGACAATTCTTGGTCTCATGTTTCTCGGAACAAATAACACAGGTTTCTACAACTTTTACATCTAGAGGACACTCTCTCAAGGCATGTTTCTTCCTACATTTGGGACAAAAGATTGCCAAGGCATCAGATTCAACCTTTTGCTTGTTTTGTATCTTGAGGGTGTCTATTTGTTCACTAAGACTCCCTAAGATGTCAGATTTAAAATCATCAAGCATATGTCCTATTTCTGATCTACTTACTGTCCCAGAAGCAAATTTACTTGCCCTTGCAAGAGCAGGATCTCTTGGACCTTTGGCAGTTTTAGATTTCCCTCTGGAAAGGTTGATACATAACTCGGATATTTCAGGTAATGTGAGTTGTGATATATCCCCTTTTCCCATCATGTTAAGGATATCCAACCATTCATCCCTAATGGTTTTCAACAAAAGAGCTTTTAAAGTGTCTTGATCTAGGTTTTCCATTTGTGCCCTTTTTATGTTGTATTCAAATCTTTCCAACAAATCTTCTAAGTTTTCATCTTCTTTTTGTAACATCTTGAACACTTCTTCCTTATGATTAACCGGCATACAATAATCCAAGTATCTCTCTAGAAATGCTCGTTTCATGTCTTCCCATGTTCTAATAGAACTATTGTTTAAACTCATAAACCACTTCAATGCTGCTCCTTTCAGAGTTGAAGGAAATAATTTCAATTTTTGAGCATCTTCAGTTTTTGAGCATCTTGTAGATAGTCATAAGTTCTACACAACACTTCAAATTCGAATAAGAAAGTTTCAGGATCTTCAGTTTTAAGTCCATAGAAGTTTGGAAGGACAGAGGGTGAAATGTTTTTCATGGTTGTATTGGTTTCTTCATCAATTATAGGGAACCCAAAAGAGCTTCCTATTCTACTTCTTCCTCCATCTGCACCTCTACCTCCTTCTCCTCTACCTCTACCTCTACCTCCAAATAGTGTGTTTTCTCCATTAAAAACTCCTCCTCCTCCTTCTTCTGCCATGGTTGACTCTCCTGTGGAAGTGGAAAGGTTTGTGTTCCTAACAGGAGTTTTTAGATCTTCTTCTATGGCAGGTTCAGTGGATGAAGTGGAAGGTTTCTCTAATGGAATAGTTGACCTTAGATCTTCTAGAAGTCCAGGATCAAGAGAGGATGGAATATGGGTATGAGTTGAAGGTGTACTAGCTCTGGATCTAGATGAAACAAGTGGTGTTCTAGAAATCAAACTTCTGCCTCTGCTGCTTATAAATCTTCCCCTTGAATCTCTCTCCCTACGCATAAAATTGTTTTTGAATGCTAAGAAACAAAGGTTACCTAGTTTTCACTTCCCCGGCAACGGCGCCAAAATGTTGGGTCTCAATCTAGTCTCCTAAACTGAGCTCATTTAATTTTCAACCAGGATTTGTAAACTGCTGAAGTGAAGTGTACCATATGTACCTAGGTGCTTGTTTCCTAATGCGTTGTGTGTAGTGTTTTGTGATGTTTTTGGTCTTTTGGTGTTTTATGTTCACAATGAAAATGCCTAGAAAACTAATAGAAAGGGGTTGGTGATCAAAACAGAGTTAAGTCTAATGTGTGGAATGGCCAATGCAATTGGAATCACTGAAGCAGAATCTGAACTATGACTAAATAAAAGCAAAATCTTGATAATGACTTCTTAGGCAAATGACACAAACTAAACTTGAAAAATGATCACTAAATATGCAAATCCTCTAACTAAACAGTTAAACACTAATCTTACCATGATGCAACATTTTGTTCTAAGCTCATCTATTCTATGACTAATTCCTAGTTCTATTCTACAATTTAATTGAATATCACAGAACCTTTACTCAAAGAGTTATTGGTTTCTTTTTTAAAATAGTTCTTTTGAGGAAGAGCTCTGTTTATAAAATGATGAGGAGATTGCAGAGAGATTTCAGACCTTATAGTGATGTTGTCTTTTGTTCCTATGGCTATGGATCAGTTGTAGTTTTTAGAACAAGAAGATGTTTGTGAATAATGAAGGATGTCTTGTTAATCCTAACAACTAGAGTAATCTATTGTGCAATGGATGACAATTTGAATATGAGATGCAAGTGTAATGAGTTAATCTAAGAATGAACCTAAGATGCCACTAAACTAGAACAATGTTGAACTATAAGTCATCATCAAACTTGAAACAAAGTAACTGAACATGAATTAAATGCAATGAAACTCCGGAGCATTCTAACTATGCTAACATGCTTTATTCTATGAAGTTACACAATCTATTTGTTCATCATTAGTGATATTTTGGAAGAGTTCCTTCTTTTGGAAGGGTAGAACAATTCTGACTGTGTAATTAAATGCAATTGTAAGCAAATAGACTGAAAGCAAATGAAAAACTAAGATATCATATCCATACTCTACTCATCATTATGATGTCTTGGGAAAGCGTTTAAGAGCAAGAACAGAGATGATACTTAGTAAAAACACACAACTAAATCATTCATTATCACGGTCATGTCTTGAACTTCTTAAGGATGTCTTGGAAGAGTTTCTTCTTGTGGAAGAATGATTAGAACAAGTGTAACTGTGATAGTGAATAGCAAAAACTACAACTAAATCCTACAGTACTATAGCTATTCATCATTCATCATTATAGTCTGTTGGAAGAGTGTCTTCTTGTGGAAGAGCTGGAATGAATATAACTACAGTAGCTAGTTAAAACAACTACAAATTCAACTCCTAATCCTACAATACTATAGTCATTCAACATTCATCATTATAGTCTTTTGGAAGAGTATCTTCTGGTGGAAGAGTTAGAATGAGTACGACTACAGTAGCTAACAAAAACAACTATTAATTCAAATGCAAAGTGTAAAGGAAGCTAGAAAAACTTATCTAATTTACGCAAAATAAATCCGTGCAAGAGGCAGGGGCCCTCTACCACTTGACGGCATTCAACTCCAAATTAAATCACGCCTTCAAAATAACTTTGTTTGCTCCATTAACGATGCAATAGTTTGAACATAACACTCTGCGTTTTCAGGAATGTATCACAGAGTTTGAACAAAATCTAGCAGCAAATCTAACATAAAATCTCTAACTTAGCTCTCGGTCTCCCCAAGAGTTTATAAAGCAAATGCACGTAACAATAATTACAACAATTTAGGGATAATGTCTTTCCTTATCCGAATCACGTTAGGACTCTTTGAGGTGGCTACGTGAAGGAGAAAAGACATCTGGACTGAGACAGTCCTAATAGAAGTCTTCCTTCATAAATGTGTTCCCCACGTTCAAAACCATACCCAGAATTCATTTCTTCCTCCATGATGAGCAACGAACCATGTAGACATGACATGGATCATGCCCATATGCGGTTTTTCTCAAGAGGCCACCTGGAACATACTCAAACATGAAGGCAACTGCAGAATCGCCGGTTAGCTACGGAATGTCTGCATTCTGCAGCTAGTTCCGGTCAAAATGCTTAACAATGGAAAAAATCACAAAATTCAACAAGTCAGTCATGTAAATAATTCTAGAAGTAATTTTAACTATATTTATTGATCAATTGGGTTTAAGATAGAAATGGACAAGGGAAAATGAGGTAAAATGAGGTGAAGGAAAGCACAGTTTTGAGGCTCAACAGTCACTCCATGAAGTATGATATTTTCCACCCTTGTGGTTACAACAGATGTTTATTTCCCACCACCCTTAATGGTGGGAGTCTGGTCAGGAGGTAGATGTCATGTATGGTCAATGCAATCTGGTGTCCTTGCACTATAAAGGCCTCCTAGTCTTGATCCTAGTAGCTGACTATCTTGGATAAAAAGGGATCCCCTACCCTCATCCATGGGTTCTCAACAAAATTTAGAACCCCGTACCTTGAAATTTTTCCTCAGACCACCTGATCCCCCTGAATCTCGGCATGAATCGCATCCAAATCCCTCTCTCAGTTGATCTTTAGTTGAACCATAGATTCCCAAACCCATCATGTTTTTCACCTTAAAGAAAGATAAACTACATCTGAAATCATGAGGTTCCAGTCCCCAACCAAAAAATAGGTCAAAACCCACTTTTTTGGTAACTTACATTTTTCAAGCCCTTTACCTTCAAGATCGTATTTTTCCACTCTAGAAACTACAAGCCAGGGCATAGTATAAGGCCCAGGAAGTGCGAGCCAACTGTGTAGATTGTTGGTCCTAGGGTTTGGGCAGTTATTTTAAAAAATTAAACCACTAAAAAAGTAGAGTAGGGTGAGGCCACCATCCTACAACTGACAGATTTCAATTCCAATGGTTAGTTTTTCCGCTACAATCACTATAAGATTTAGGGTCTTCTCTTCCTCTTCAAATTCACCACAACTCCAGTAGAAAATGAATCAAATTGGAGGGAAATCACCATACTAAAAGAAAAACCCTACTTTTTATTTTTATAATTGTGACCAAACCATAGCTCGGTTTGAAAAATGGCTAGCACCATTGGAAAGCTCTCACCATTCTCTCAAATGGGTATCCTTTTGTTTTTGGGGATTTGATACTTCATTGGGAATCCATTTTTCCAAGAAGGGTCACTTCGCCACCTCCCAAAGCGTATTTCTTCACTTGCACTGCTCGTACTTGGGGCATCACTTTACCTTCATACTCGTTAACACGTGTGTCACTTTTCGTCATGAGTAAACATATTTTTCTCATGCTTTTATGGTACTCACTGGGGTTATTCTGTATGGTAGCCTCATCAAGTCACCCTTGTTTAGAGCATCTGATTTGAGTCACCATCGCATTCATGGAGTCTGTCTGAAGTCCATATACCTCCTGTTACATTATTCCATCCATTTGTTCCTTGTCCCTTTCATGTTGCCCATTTTTTCCTCCAGTCGTACTGTCCCTCATCCCCTCCAAAGTCGAGTCAAATGTTGCCAGTTCATCCATGCTTTTTATTCTCTAACAAGGGAAGTCATTCACTTGCTACTCAGTCCCCCCCATTCCATCATCATCCTTAGTGTCAGTCCATGAGTCACTTTATTATGATCCCTCGTTCCTTATTTGAGGATTCCTCATTGACTCACCTATGCTAGACCTCATTCTGTCAACATTAGTACATTCATTCTAGAAGACAGGTCTAGAGGATGGTGTACCTTTGTTCCATCTTCCATTCTTGTTTGGTGCCTCGGATCAGGCAAAGGGACAAATCATGCCCCTTTGACTTGATTTTTTATCATCTGATCAGCTTTATCTCTTTATCACATCATTGAGATTAGTATACGTGATGCTTTTGTGATCGACCAGATTGTACCAGTGATTCCTGCGTGTATGTGATATGTTTTGGACCTCATGAGTTGGTCGCCCTTCAGGTAGCCCCCCACATGCCCATATGACCTCACCTTATCTTACAGCCTCAAACGCAACTCCAGAGATTTGATGGGTTTGATTCCATCCGCTTGTAGTGCCCATGTCATGCATGTATCACTCATATGATCTGTTCATATTTTCAGAGCCCTTTCCTATTTATCAGTGCTTCTTTGGTTGTTATTTTGTCTCATGTACTTAGATATTATTGTACTCAGTCTTAGCTATTGTCCTAGGTGTAGTATCTATGTGGGATCCATTCTATTTTTTCCTGGCCCATTTTTACGCCATCATATCATGTAATTTATAGCTCAATCTAATTTAAGGGGTGCACCATTATTCTTTTCACTTTGTCATCTCGGTGGGCATAAGTATTCCCCCCCCCCTTCCTCATTGAGAACGGGTACCCAAACATTAAAAGATACTTAAATAATTCCTAGCTCTCATCCCCTCAGTTATTGTCATATCTTGATTGAATACTTCTATGTATCTCTCTCTCTCTCTAACTCACCTTTTGTGTCTACTGATTGTGTTCTTACAATGTACTTCGGTCATATAATTAGCTCGTAACGCTCGCATATTGTGGGGCAATCTCTTACACCAATCTTTGATCTAACCATTTACAATTATATGGATCAAAGTACACCATGTAAGGCCAATTTTACAATAGAAAATTTTCATTCACTATAAGAAATAATTTAATAAACCATAATTTATTAAGTTATTTATGGTTCAAACAAGAAACCCCATGAAGAATAATTAAATAATTTTTTTTTTATTTTATTTTCCTCTTGGAATAATTAATTAAACCACTGTTTAAATAATATTCCTTTTCATATTTAACCCAATTATGATAAATATTTAGATAAATCATTATTTACCTTATTTTTTTCTAGGAATAATTAATTAAATAGTTTTTTAGTTATTATTCCTTGTTAAATTTCACTAAATCACCTAGAAATAATTAAACAAATCATTATTTGCTAAATTATTCCTTAACCCATTCTTGAAATGATAAATAAATGATTTATTTGTTTATTAATTCTAAATAAAGGTATTTAACCAATTTAAATTCATTTTTCCTCGAAAAAAATATAGTAAAATATTCCAAGAAGTTAGATCTAGATCTTGGTTAATAATATTTTATTATTCGCCATTATCACGAATAACTCAATATTTTGTTATAAATAGGAGGGTTTTACATTCATTATTCAATTTGATCACTTTCATTGTCGTATTTTGATCATTCCCATTGCTGCTAATATTTTCTTTTCTTATTGAGCTCCCATAGAGTTCAACACATTTTGGGTTTTCTACATCATTGAGAGAGAGAGAGAGAGTTTTGGATCTGAAGCATTGAGGACAACCAAGAACCCATGCCATTGAGGGGGAATGGTAACATCATTCTTGCTTCCCTTCACAGGTGTTATAATACATATAAAATTATTTATATCTTGTCCTTTCCATTGGATGCATAGAGCAACTCTTGTTTCTTTTTACTTTTTAACTACTTTTATTGCATCGATATGTTCTTTTTCCACAATTGATTCGACTATCTATTGCATATCTAAGGAAGTTAAGAAACAATATTTGTTGTTAGGGTTGTTTGTCACACACAACTAATGTGAGTTATTTTTGTACACTTTTGTTGAGAATTTCTCTAACAGCTGGTGCCAGGGGTAGCTCCAGCATCATAAGCACCTTACAGGATGAGTACACCAGAGTTGGTAGAGTTAAAATTTAGTTGAAGGAAATTTGGAAAAATGGTACATTAGGCCAAGCGTATCACCATGGGGTGCACCGGTGTTGTTCATGAAAATTAAAGATGGCACCCTTAGACTATGCATTGACTATAGGAAGTTGAACGATGTTACCATCAAGAACATGTACCCATTACTGAGGATCGATGATTTTCTTGATCAACTAACGGTCTCTAAGATCGACTTGATATTGGGCGATCATCAGGTACACAAAAAAGAGAAGGATATCTACAAGACCACATTTAGGACCAAATACATGCATTATGAGTTTGTTATAGTTCCATTCACTTTGAATAATGCCCCAACTACATTTATATGTTTCATGAATAGTGGGTTGCGTCTTTATTTGGAAATGTTTGTGATTTTGTTTAGTTATGAAATATTGGTGACTTTTATAAACGAGGAAGAACATGCTTAACATTTTCCAGTAGTATCAAGGTTGTTGAGAGAGAATCAGTTTTATGGTAAGCTCAACAAATTCAACTCTTCGGGACTAAGGTACAATACTTAGGCATGTTGTCTCTAAGGAGGGATTTTTTTTAGATCTAGAGAAGATAAGGTCCATAATGTAGTGGGTACATCCTAAGAATGTAGATGAGGTGAGATAATTCATGGGATTGGCACACTACTATAGGAGATTCATCATCATATTTATTATCCTATTACATTATTTCCAAAGAAAGGAAAGAATTTTGATTGGACAAATGAGTGGGAGGCTAGTTTTGAGAATTTTAAGCAATTGTTGACACATGCTCTAGTGTTTAAGATTGCAAATAGAGACAAGGAGTTTGTAGTGTGTATTGATGCTTCTAAGAGAGGACATGACAGAGTCTTGATGTAGGATGGACAGGTGGGATGCTATTCGTCTCTTAGCATTGATGAGTTACAATGGGACAAAGTTATAGTAAAGGATATTGCATGCAAGTAAGTTGGATCATAGATACATGGAGATTTTGCATAGGTGGTAGTAGAGTACATGTACAGATGTTGGCACAAGTAACGGTACAGGTGTTGTTATAGGTATAAACCTTGGGAGTCAAATCAACCAAACATTATATATTATATTATATAAATTTCAAAAAGTTAAAACCGAAGATCAATGACCCCACAATACAAAGGTCAACGCACTTCAAAATCCATTCATCACTACTTGAATAAATATGATGTGTATGAGATTAATACATCACATGTGGTTCTATGCAATTTTGATACACATTGTTTCATGTGTAGCAGTCACCACAAACATCATATGTTATATGTTATATTCCATTTGGAAATATATTAAATATTTGTTTAAATTATATTAGTGTAACATGATCTATACATCGACATATTTTATGAGGAAAATTAAAATGGATTTTTATTATTAACATATTATTAAGTATATTTCAATATTAATTAGTATAAAAATATTTTATCAATAACCAAATTGTAATACTTAAAAATATTACCCATACATATTTTTTACTTCTAATTAATTTACAACATATTGGTTTTTATTAAATTAATTTTCTATTTAGAACACAATTTTTAACATTTATTTTTATTCTGAAGAGGAAGTGAGAAACAGACAAAAAAATACACAGCCCCTCATATTAGGTTCTAGAATGAGCCTCTAAACTCAATTAAATATTTTTTTAAATTATATATTGAGAATGGAATTTCAATGTACATAATTGTAAAGGCTAGAAGTTGGAGCTTTAATGAAATAAGACATTCCTACAACTCGAGACATGCCTATACCTATCAAATTCATGGATGAAAATTCAAGGTTTCATTGTATTTTAGTGGTGAGAAACGGTTGTAAAACTGAGAACTCTATGGACACCCTCACCTAGAGCATTTAAAGGCTTCAAAATAGTTACCTGTAACCTAATCCTCACTATGTATAATTGCAATAATTGAGGTATGGATAACTTCTACTCTTATTTGAATAAGTTAATGTTAGTTCCAGCAAGTGATTTTCACATCTATGTTTACTCTTTGTATTTGCAAACGGTTAACCCTAAACCCATTACACTATTTCCTTGCATCATATCCTTGTGTTATGTTTATTTTTCTCTACATGCATAATGATATACTATAACCACATTCCTCCCCATTTTTGTGTGGAAAATTGCATTACATAATTGTAGCTCCTATTTATGAACGTACTAACCCAAAGCTTTTCTTGATGCTACATATCTATGACTACTAGTTGTCTAAAATCCATATGACCCCATTATTTAGCACATTTTTAAATTCTTAATTGTGACCATCATTGAAATTTATCTAGAATTCATGGGTTATTGGGGTAAATTATTTACCTATTTTAAAAAATATCTAGGATTTAATGAAATGAAAATAGGATGGTAAATACTTAACTCGATCACTGATGCCATGCAAAATTTATTATTGATACAGGCCAAATTATTTTATTATTTCAATAGCCTCTTTCTAAATCATTGTGGCATTGTGCAAGTTAGAAGGTATTGGAAAATCAAATATATTGTATATTATGTATTTTTGATAGTCTTTATTTACTTTCTTATTTCTTGTTCATAAAAAATTATACAAAACAATGAAAATGGAAAAGAGACAAAATACATAAGATATAAGGTCTAGGCCAAGGAAAAACTGGAAAAAATGCTTCTCATATTATAGAATTAGTTCTAGATGAGACATCCAAGACCAAAGCCAAATTTGTGTCACATTCTCCAAGCCAACCCAATAACAAGATATCTTCCAAACTAACCAAAGTCTTCCAAATTCAGTGAAGGACAAACATAGTCAAAGAACCTTCCCTAGAAAACTTATTAGGTGTGGACAAAAAATAAATTTTTCCAAAGAGAGATTACTTTCCTTAAATTATTTCTTTTCTTCTTGTCTCCCTCATTCTTCTTCCTTCTTTGTTATTGTCGATCGAACTTGATTGAGTGAGAGTGCCAAGTGAATCGAATTATTTCTTATTCATATACTTCTTGAGGGATATAATAGGCATATTTTGGCCCACTTGTCCTTATTGGGGCCAATTTGGTCTTGGAGTGAATGAAAAGATTTTTTTTTTTTATAATGAGTGTAAAATCACATTATAGTACATGAAAAAAATTATTCGTTAACCTAGAAAGCCCTAGAATCATGATAAATATGCTTTGGCTTAGACTTAATAATGAAACCCAACTAGTTCTTCACAAAAAAAAATTCTTTTTATCTTTTTATATACAACATATACAATCTCATGGTCACTTTGATGACCTAATCTAGTTACATTCTCCAACACTTCCTCTTAAATAGAGAGATAATTATAATCCCATGATGAAGTAAAAGGAATATCAAATTGAAGTATTCTCATAAGAAGAGTTAGATTGATAAGCCATATATTAAGCATCAATATCATTAACCCCATTCTTGAAATGATAAATAAATGATTTATTTGTTTATTATTTCTAAATAAAGGTATTTAACCAATTTAAATTCATTTTCCCTCGAAAAAAATATAGTAAAATATTCCAAGAAGTTAGATCTAGATCTTGGTTAATAATATTTTATTATTCGCCATTATCACGGATAACTCAATATTTTGTTATAGATAGGAGGGTTTTACATTCATTATTTACTTTGATCACTTTCATTGTCGTATTTTGATCATTCCCATTGCTGCTAATATTTTTCGTTTCTTATTGAGCTCCCATAGAGTTCAACACATTTTGGGTTTTCTACATCATCGAGAGAGAGAGAGAGAGTTCTGGATCTGAAGCATTGAGGACAACCAAGAACCCATGCCGTTGAGGGGGACTGGTAACATCATTCTTGCTTCCCTTCATAGGTGTTATAATACATATAAAATTATTTATATCTTGTCTTTTCCATTGGATGCATAGAGAAACTCTTGTTTCTTTTTACTATTTAGCTACTTTTACTGCATCGATATGTTATTTTTCCGCAATTGATTCGACTATCTATTGCATATCTAAGGAAGTTAAGAAAAAATATTTGTTGTTAGGGTTGTTTGTCACACACAACTAAAGTGAGTTATTTTTTTACACTTGCGTTAAGAATTTACACTAACAGTTGGTGCCAGGGGTAGCTCCAGCATCATAAGCACCTTACAGGATGAGTACACGAAAGTCGGTAGAGTTAAAATTTAGTTGAAGGAAATTTGGAAAAATGGTACGTTAGGCCAAGTGTATCACCATGGGGTGCACAAGTGTTGTTAATGAAAATTAAAGATGGCACCCTTAGACTATGTATTGACTATAGGAAGTTGAACAAAGTTACCATCAAGAACATGTACCCATTACTGAGGATCGATGATTTTCTTGATCAACTAATGTTCTCTAAGATCGACTTGATATTGGGCGATCATCAGGTACACATAAAAGAGAAGGACATCTACAATAACAAATTTAGGACCAAATACATGCATTATGAGTTTGTTATAGTTCCATTCAGTTTTAATAATGCCCCAACTACATTTATGTGTTTTATGAATAGTGGGTTGTGTCTTTATTTGGAAATGTTTGTGATTGTGTTTAGTTATGAAATATTGGTGACTTTTATAAATGAGGAAGAACATGCTTAACATTTTCCAGTAGTGTCAAGGTTGTTGAGAGAGAATAAGTTGTATGTTAAGCTCAAAAAATTCAACTCTTCGAGACTAAGGTAGAATACTTGGGCATGTTATCTCCAAGGAGTGAATATTTTTAGATCTAGAGAAGATAAGGTCCATAATGTAGTGGATACATGCTAAGAATGTAGATGAGGTGAGATCATTCATGGGATTGGCACACTACTATAGGAGATTCATTATCATATTTATTATCCTATTACATTATTTCCAAATAAAGGACATAATTTTGATTGGACAAATGAGTGGGAGGCTAGTTTTGAGAATTTTAAGCAATTGTTGACACATGCTCTAGTGTTTAAGATTGAAAATCGAGACAAGGAGTTTGTAGTGTGTATTGATGCTTCTAAGAGAGGACATGACAGAGTTTTTATGTAGGATGGAAAGGTGGGATGCTATTCATCTCTTAACATTAATGAGTTACAATGGGACAAAGTTATAGTAAAGGATATTGCATGCAAGTCAGTTAGATCATAGATACATGGAGATTGTGCATAGGTTGTAGTAGAGTACATGTAAAAATGTTAGCACAAGTAATGGTACAGGTGTTGTTATAGGTATAAACCTTGGCACAGGTAGATATCTTGGTACAGTTACAAGTGTTGGTATAGTTATAAGTATAGGTACATGTATAGGTGGTAAAAGTATAAGTACATGTGTGACAGATTTGGAGTATTGTCTGAGAGAAGATAGGCTGGTTAGATTTAGAGACAAGATATATGTGTCAAATAATAGTGAGCTCAAAGGTAAGATTGAGGGAGTTTCATGCAAAATCATATTTGGGTCACCCATGTTACGAGATGAATTTGACTACAATGAAGAAATTATACGATTGGCCAAATATGAAAAGGGATATGGCCAAGTTTGTATCTATATGTTTGGATTGTTAGATGGCTAAGATTGAGTGTAGACATTTAGGTGGACTGTTAAGTCCAATCACGATACCATAGTGGAAATGATAGGTCATTTCCATGGACTTCATTACAGGTTTTCCTAGGACAATGAGACAACATGATTCCAATATGGTTCTTGTGGACATGTTAACCAAGGTTGCACATTTTATACATGTGAAGACTACATACTTAGCTAGTGATGTATCATAGGTGTCCATCCGGTACATATTCATATTGCACGATGTTCGAAATAATATTGTTTCCGACAAGGATTCAAAATCCGCTTGCAAGTTTTGGAAGGATTTTCTTAAGGGTTTGGCCACCGATTTCGCCTTAACCACAACTTATCATCCAAAGACATATGGAAACACTTAAAGGGTGAACCGGATATTAGAGGATAAATTGAGGATGTATGTGATGCATTCGCAACGCAATTAGGAAGAGTATCTTTGACTAGTAGAATTTGTCTACAATAATGGGTATCAACAATCATTGAAGATGAGTCCATTTGAGGAATTGTATTGGAAAATTTCCAAGAATCCTATTAGTTGACATGATCCGATTAAAATGGTACTGATTAGACTAGACATGTTGGCAGAAATGGAACAAGAAATGTAGGCAATCACGTGAAACTTGAAAGAAATGCAGGATACATAGAACGGTTATGAAAATAAGAACATGATGTTTAAGGAGTTTTAGGTTGGTGATTTGGTGTACATGTGGATCAAGCCCAAGAAGAGCTACATGTGGATTGGGTCATGTGCCAAGATGGAACCAAGGTTTTTTGGACCCTTCAAGATCATTGGGAGGATCAGAATAGTGGCCTATCGACTTGCACTACCTTCCATGGTGAATGTCGATGATGTTTTTCATATATCGTTGCTTCATAAATATGTTAAATATTTTGATCATGTTATTTATTGGTATGTATTGCAGGTGGATCCAGAAGGAGAGTTCCAGGTGAAACCATAGTGCATTTTGATGAAAAATATGCTTATGATTCAGAATCAAGAAATCGAGCAAGTTAAATTTCAACGAAAGAACTTTGGGCCTGATGAAGCTACATGGGAGATGGCAAATGAGATGAAGTCCATGTATCCTTCCTTGTTTTCTGACTAAGGCAAAGCAGTTTTGGTGTGACATTGGTAAATGTTTGTATACGTTTTGATCATCTTTTAATATATGTTTGATTTTATGGTTTGATGTATGTACATATGTATATTGATGAAAATAACACCATGAGATATGTTATATAGATTTTATAAGTGGTGTGGTGTCATGTCATTATATTTGTCATGTTAGGTTTTCTTTTCAGCAGGGTGATCATTGTAAATATTGCACAAATATATTTTATGAAGCTCCATGTGCAGTATGTTTTCTTATTAGTCATGTGTTGAGGTATATGTTTGATTGAAAACCAAGGATAGTGTCCCCTAAGAGGTAGTTTTATATAACAAACATATTGAAAATTCCATGTAATAAAGTTAAAATCATAACCACGGTTGATGGGACATGTATTCCAAGATGAATGTTTGGAAAAACATCCTAGGGGAGGCTCACTTAGTTTATTATGGCTAAGGAGATTAGAAAAGGAAAAGGCAAAGGCAAAAGCTTTGGAGAGGATAAATGGAATTTTTGGCACATTTATTTACTAAAATAATGGAAATTAAGAGGAAATGGAGATGACAAGTCACAAGTTTCATGTGAGGATGAAAAAGGAAGGAAAATAGTGGAAAATGAATAAAATAGTGGAAAATGAAGAAAATAGAGGCTTCTTTTATAAAAATTATTCTAAGGATCATTTGGTACCTTTTATTAGTTAATTTCTGGAGCTCTCTCATTATTCTATCTCTCTCTCATACTTTTGGATACTTATATTTTCTTGGAGAACCACACTCTGATATCACCTATAAGGTCCATCACCCCTCACACCTACCTACGTACCTGACTAATTGGAGTGAACATGAGATGAGGGACTGTTATGAAAGACTTAACCTCCTTGGTGACTTTAAGGAAGTGTAATCGAAGCAGAAATACATAACATAGACCTATAACACTTGTTAGAGGACACCTAGACGTTATACCAGTCATCCACCAGACTTGTCCCTAGTCCCACTGAAATTTTATGAAGAAAACCACCAAGAAGATCCCACAAGCCTGCATGCATGACTCTGAGATGGTTTGGATGTGCCCACAAGCCTACATTCCTATGTTCCACAACTAAATTTCCTAGAACTATTCCTGTGTCCGTGGGATTTAAGGCACTTTTCAAGCCCATAATTCTAGAAACTTCCCAAAAGTTGTTGTAACTTCTGGAATACATTAAACATATGATTATAATACTAAAAAACCAAAACTAACTATAGGACTAGGCCTGACCATCCCCATCTGAGACTGACATTATGTCAAACACTTGGCATGAATGAAGGTCTAAAATACAAGAAAAGCATTAATGACTAAAAAATCTGAAGAAACATTACAAGAAGGATCACCACCCTCTTCCTTGAACATATATGACATCAATTAGGTCTTGCATCCTTATTATTAGCACTTACAAGTAAATACTTGAAATAACTGTGATATGAACTAGCCATTTAAACATGCTTATAACTAACATAAAACCATGGAAATAACACAGATAACATCCATTAAATCCACACATTAATATATACAAAATAAAGAGAAATTATTTTCCATTAAACATAGGAAATAACCCACCAGGTTAAGGACTTCCACGTACCACCCGACCATAGGCATGTCTAAGCCAATCTCTCTTCATCCAAACACCCTTGTTCAACATTCCAAGAATGAATGTGGTCTCTCATGGATAAACCAATACAAAATTAACCAAGGGAATCCATAGGTTAAAGCACCTCCACCCTCACCATACTGTGATCACACCAAAACCTGTGCTTCGATCACAACCAAACTAATATTGGAATGCTATACAGAATCCATCGTAATCATTGAGAAGTTTTCTATCTCCCTTTCTCTTAGGATTTACATAAATCCAATCATGGATCACTAGGCCCTAAACCAATATACGACCCTCATGATTTATCGCGTATCCTTCCAAAACCAATCAAGCGCTTCCTAGGCCTTTGGGAATTTTCATTGACACCACCTCTTCCCTAGATTTCAAAATTCATTTAGAAATTCCAAAGTTGAATCGAGATCAAAATCCAAACACATCGTGGAATCCCCAAAAAGGAAAGGCATGTTTGAAAAGCATTGTCAAAAATTGGTAAAACCATGCCACTGATATTAAGAGAACCAAATACCAACATTCATAATCCATACATCTCCAAACTAGATAGGAAATCAAGCATGCAATATGTTAAATGTGAGTCTTCCAGCTAAAGCTACTAGATTATGCTCTTCCTTCGTTAATCCTTCCCATTTTTTTCTTTCCTTTTACTTCCTTCACTTGATTTCCTCGTTATTGGCTCAACGATGATTTTTCTACAAGAAAATTCCAAGTATCTAAGAGTGTCTGTGAGAGAGAGCATAAAACCATGAAAATTAAGGATATATATATGAAGGAAATTTTTAAGTTACATGTATTGCCAAAGGTTATGATCTCTAACAAAGATGTGAAATTCACGTCAGCATTTTTGAAAACCCTTTTTATTGGCTTAGGAACTAAGGTTCATTTTAGCATTACATATCACCCACAAACCTACATGTAGAAAGAAAGAGTAAATCAATTGTTGGAAGATAAATGGGAAGAGTATCTTCACTTCATAGAGTTCACATCCAGTAAAAGTTATCATGAGTCGTTAAAAATGAGCCCCTTTGAAGTGATTTATGGAAGAAGGTGTGGAATGCCCATTAATTGGAATATCCTTGAGGAAAAACTAATTTTGGGATGATATGTTGGCGAAGATGGAGACAATGGTGAAAAATGTTTGACGGAACCTAAAAGCTACTCAAGATAGCCAAAAAACTTATTCTAACAAAAGGAGAAGTTAGAGGGAATTTAAGGTGGGAGGTCATGTTTATTCCAGATTAAAACCAAATAAAATTGCCCTAAAATGGAAGCGATGTGCAAAATTGTGTCCTCGGTATTGTGGAGCATTCCAAATTCTAGAAAGAATTGGCCCAATTGCTTATCAACTTGATTTACCTAGTTATATACAAATACATAATGTGTTTCATGTATCCTTAAAAAAGAAATAAATTTATGACTCTAAAAACATTAATGTCTAGAAGGAGATAAACATAAACGAGTGGGAAAAATAATTTTGTTGTTGATACAATCATTTACTAGCTCATGGTAAACTAATAAAGTATATATGATGTGAAACAGGTAGAATCACGCAAATAATTCCTCGTAGAGCCTCTGCTCATTCTCTATCGCATATGAAAAATTCTATGGCGGTGAAGCATAACTCATGTTAAAGTGAAATGGAAAACATTTATCCCAACGGTGACAACCTAAAAGGATGAGAATTCAATGCAGAAATTGTATCCTTGCTTGTTCCAAATACAGGAATAAACATCGAGGATGGTGTTTGACTTAAGAGGGGGGAGATCTGACACTCCCCAATGATGTAAGTAATCGTTAATTGGTAAATCAACATTAGAAACTAAGTTTATTATTTTATTTTCATCTCATTTTATTTAGTGTCGTTAAAGGGAAGTTACTTAGTCAGTTATTTGATGGGAAAGGAATTTAAAAAAAATATATATATATAAAAATAAGAATATCTAATATTTGAGGTAGCTATGCATTTAACTCTTTCCCGGAAGGATTAAAAAATAAATCTCTAAGCTTTAAGAGGCGTGATTATGCAAAAGAGAGAAATGAAAGAGAGCTTGTGACAAAACATTGTTCAAGTTGCAATAGTATTCTTAAAGAAGACTTCCATAGTTGGTTGCAGGAAATGGAATCATTCTATGAAAATCTAAACTAGAATTAAGATCTTGAGGTTACAGAAGGATTGAGGTTTAACTATCTTGGAAGCTAAATAGGCTCAGGGGAAGGAATCTAGACATAATCGCCAGACTTTGGTTAGGTGGAACAAAAAATTCTTATCGGTGTCCTAGTCTATGACAAGTAAATGATCATATAAGTATTTATTGTCTAAGTTCTGACTATGCTCTATATTATTTTTTAACCGAGATTAGAAACGATTTTGTTACGTAAATTGTTTAGTGCAAGGATTTAGCTGTTATCTTATTGGTTATATTTTAACGTATCTATTAATGGCGTGTTAATTTCCAAAATATGTAATACAAATATATTCATCAAATTGTTGTTAACTTGGGAACAAAAAGATAAAGTATTTTTTATCAAAATGAAACTTATTAAGGTTTAACTCGTTTACTTGAGAGAAAATTAATCTAAAAAAAACCTATTTGTCGTAAATGATAGAAAACTTGAATCTTGGCAATAGGCTGTGAAGGATACTTTACCTAGAACTACACCAATATTCAGTTGTGGCAAAGAATGTAGATAACTATAGAATCGTTATATAACTAAAATAAATTATAATATTAGTTAACCATGATGGAGTAGGATGAAACAACATGTGACTGAGTCCATAAGGGTTAGTTTCATTTGAAAGTTAGGCATTCTGGAGAAATAGTCCCTTACAAATGTTGGAATTTTACTCCCAACCACGGCCACGAATGCAAAGCAGAAGCAGCCCACAATTCCAACAATTTTGAGTAGAGAAAGGACAAGCATATCCAAGAAGTCGGAGGTGTCTTCACGCAATCCATGAAAAATATCAATAGAGTATCTAAGCCTTTTACTCTGCATTTATTTCCTTCTACTACATTGACTTACGTTTTTCCCACAACATGAAATCGCAAGTCTTTTAATTTACCATCTAATCCATTCACCATATGTTATGCAACCACCGATGCGATATCTCATGAGACCCACCTGATCCTTACCGCATGGACTAAACCTTGCTTTTTGTTCATTTCCTTTGTATTTCGCTTACCACACTTACCTTTGTTTAGCCGCACCATAGAGTGCATTTTGCATTGTTTATGACTTAACTCTCCACAACCGCAAGTTAAGTTATTTGCCATTAGATGCGATTGTGCTATCGCACATCGCATTTGCAACTTTTTATTTTTTCCCATAAAGTGTGGTAGCATATTTTGTTTGATTTGCGACGTGATTGTGCCATCACACATCGCACCCACAACATTTTATGTTTATCCATGTTCGCGCGACATAAAAGTTAAGCTTGTATATTTGCGATCTGCAATAAGGAGCCAGATGAGATGAGGACTTAGAGTCGAAATAATTAAAGTTTGATATCTGCCAGTTTTATGTTTTGAATGTGTTTGCGAGTGTTGTAGTGTATAAGCAAAAATATGGCCCGTGTGTCATTTTAATCTAGAAATGTGTCTTTTGACAGCCGAAGGACAATTGGTTGTTGAACATTCATTTGGAAAGTGAATTGCATTGATTAGGATTATGTTTTTATAGGCTTCGACCAATTTATATATAATCAATTTAATTTCAATTTTTACAGAGCCAGAGAGAGAGTGATAAAATGAATAAGATGTTTCAATCCTCTCATGTGTTTTTATGCTGTCTTCCTGTGTATTGAGTATTTTTTGTTTAATTTCCTCATATTGTTTGTAGTCTCTGTGTTGTGGGGGAAATGCATCACTCTATTTTATTGTATCCAGAAATTCCAAAATGGTATCGGAGCAGGTCTAGGCTCTCAGTGAAAGAAGCATGAGCTCACTCTCTTTTCTGTAGAATATGTAAGATTGGTTTGAGAAGCATATTTCTCTAGCAGTGAGAAATATTATGTTTTACATAGTCAAGAATATTTTTTGTTTGACACAATCAGAATAGCTGCAACATGCACAAGCTTGACAAACCCATTATTACTACAATTCAATGGTGAAAATTATGATTACTGGGCCATCACAATGAGGGCCCTATTTGCTTCATAAGATATATGGGAGTTGGTCGAACAAGGTTTCCAAGAACTAGTAGATGCAACAACGTTGGCTGTTTTGACAGTAGCAGAAAGAGAGTTGTTGAGAGATAATAAGAAGGACTCACCCTCTTTTGTCTTTTTCAGGCAGTACACAAGAGTATTTTCCTAAGGATTGCAGCAGCAACAAAGTCTAAGTAGGCATGTGATATTCTCAAAACAACCTATCAAGGCATGGTTAAGGTGAAGATAGCAAAGCTACAAATGTTGAGGAGATATTTTGAAAATCTCTGTATGAAAGAGTCTAATAACATAGACTCATTATTCACACATGTGATTGGGTTGGTTACACAGATAAGGTATCATCAAGAGACACTTGAGCAATGAAGAATAGTGGAGAAAATCTTGAGAAGTCTGCCCTGGAGATTTGATGCCATAGTGGTGGTATTAGAAGAGACAAAGGATCTCTCAAAATTTTCAGTGGATGAGATTTATGCATCACTCATGTCTCCTGAAGGTAGACTGAATAGAACAAAGAAATCCTCATTGGAGCATACTTTCAAAGCAGAAATTTCTTTTGGTCAAGGTAGAGGTCAAGGAAGATGAAACTACCAAGGAAGAGGAAGACGCCCACAGAGAGGTGGAATAAACAATCCTGCAAGCACAAGTGGAAGTGGCACCAATCAGAATCAAAGTGAAGGCTTGAGCCAACACCAAGCACAAGGAAAGAGGTATGATAAATCCCAAGTCCAATGTCATTATTGTAAAAAGTATGGGCATTATGCCAATGAATGAAGAAAGAAACAAAATGACATGAATAATAGGAAAAATGTTAATTTTTCAAAAGAAGATAAGAACTAGAGTAATTTTCTTCTAACATGTAATGTAGCATAAGAAAAACAAGAATATGTATGGTTCTTAGACTCGGGTTTTAGTAACTACATGACTGGAAACATAGCAATGTTTTCCAATCTAGATAAAATGTGAAGTCTAAAGTGACAACGGGGACTGAAAGCAAAGTCTCTATCATGGGAAAAGGAAGAGTATCAATACTCACAAGGGAGGGAGAAAACAATTTTTTTCTAGATGTCCATTATGTACCTGGCCTGGAATGTAACCTTCTGAGCATTAGACAACTCATGAACAAGGGCTACAATGTACTTCTTAGGAATAATGTGTGTACTATCATGGACATACCTCCAAGTAAAAGGGTCATTGCAGAAGTGGATATGACGAATAATAGGATGTTTCCTCTCAAGATTAGAACAAACTTGAAGGAAGGAGGTGTGGTAACAACAGTCACACAAGAGGTCTTTCAAGAAGAAGTGAAAGAAGAAAACTGGTTATGGCATTTCAAATTTGGACATCTCAATTTTGGAGGTTTGAACCTCTTGCATAGAAAATGGATGGTAAAAGGATTACCACTCAAAGAGAAACCACACAACTTATGTGAAGGCTACATCTTGGCAAACAACACAAGGAATCCTTTCCAGCAGGAAAGAATATAAGGGCAAAGGCACCCTTAGAGATTGTCCACTCAGATTTGTGTGGACCGATGCAAACACCATCTTTACCTGGAATTCACTATGTCTTGACATTTATAGATTATTATACAAGAAAGACAGGGGTTTACTTCATGAAATAGAAAAGTGAAGTGTTTGAATAATTGTGCCAGTTCAAAGCTCATGTAGAGAACCAGAGTGGGCATTACATAAAAGTGTTGAGAACTAACAGAGCTGGAGAATATATCTCTAAAGACTTCCTATGTTTATGTACGGAGAATGGGATACAAAAGCAGCTTACCACAAGGTACACACCACAACAAAATGGTGTTGCAGAAAGGAAGAATAGATACATCATTGACATGGTCAAAAGTATGTTGAAGGCAAAAAAATTTCCAAATGAGTATTAAGTTGAAGTTTTCAATTGTGCAACATATATTTTTAATATATGCCCAACCAAAGCTGTTATGAACAGAGCTCCGGAAGAAGCATGGAGTGGAACAAAACAGTTTGTCACTCACATGAAAATATTTGGATGTGTGGCATATGCACATTTCTTAGGTCATTTAAGAAAGAAGTTGGAAAATAAGAGGGAGAAGTGTATATTTGTTGGATACAGTGATGAATCCAAGCCATAAACACTCTATAATCCATCAACCAAGAAGGTTATAATCAACGAAGATGTGAAATTCATTGAAGAAGAAGCTTGGGATGGAAGCTTAGAGAAAACAATGAATGTGAAGACATGTGTCTCACAAAGAACAAGAGGAATGCACAACAAAAAATGATTCCTCCATGGTGGTTCCTCCTCCACCTACACAAGCACGGTAGAGAACACCACAAGCACGAAACAGAACAACATTGAGAAATCAAGGAAGTGCTTCTCCATGCACATCACAGGGATTAGAAGCTCCTTTGAGTTCAAGTGGAACTCCAAGCACACCGAAGACTAGGATTCAGAAATTTGAGTGAAATTTATAAGCAAGAAGCTGATAATAATAATGGTCAGAATTCTTTATTTGCTTTATTTTGTTATGATGATGACCCAATTAATTTTTAATATGCTGTAAAATAATAAAAAAGGATTCAAGAAATGAATTAAGAGATTGGTGCAATGTAAAAGAATGACACATGGGAGTTAGTAGACCTCCCACAAGGTAAAGAAGTTATTGGAGTAAAATGGGCCTATAAGACCAAGAGCAATGCTGAAGGAAAAATAGAAAGGCATAAAGCAATACTTGTTGTCAAAGGCTATAAGCGACAACAAGGAAGAGATTATGAAGAAAATTTTGCACCAGTTGCAAGGATGGAAATAGTGCAAACAGTGTTGTCCATTACAGCACAACAAAAGTGAAAATTCTACCAAATGGATGTGAAATCAGCATTTCTGAATGGATTTTTGAAAGAGGAGGCATATGTTGAGCAACCTCCAAGCTATGAAATTGAAGGGCAGGAGCATAAAGTGTGCAAGTTGAAGAAAGCTCTTTATGGGCTGAAACAAGCACCAAGAGCATGGTACAACGGAATTGCTGCTTACCTGATAGAAAATGCATTTGAACAATGTGATGGTGAACCCACACTCTACATTAAAGAAAATTATGGTAATATTCTTATTGTTTTTTTATATGTAAATGATTTAATTTGTACTAGAAATTAATTTTCTCTCATTACAGATTTTAAAGTAGTCGTGAAGAGTGAATTTGAAATGTTTGATTTGGGTTTATTTAGATACTTCATGGGCATAGAAGTAAATAGAAATGAAAATGGAATTTTTATTTCCCAAGGAAAATATGTTGCAAAATTTTTAAAGAGATTTAACATGCAGCACATCAAAGGAGCAGTAACTTCAAATGTCATGGGGTTGAAGTTAAGCAAAGAAGATTGTAGCAAAAGTGTCGATCCAACATTGTAAAAAACATAGTTGGTAGTCTAATTTATTTGACTCCAACTAGGTATGCTATTATGTATGTTGTAAGTTTAATTTCTAGATTCATGGAGAAACCAAAGGAGACACATTAGCAAGCAACCAAGAGCATTTTAAGGTATCTAAATGGAACGAAAGAGTGTAGTGTTCTATAATCCTCAACTGAAAATTTTAAGTTGATAGGTTACACTGACAGTGATTGGGCTGAAAGTGTAGATGATAGGAAGATAACATCTAGTTATGCTTTTCATTTGGGATTGGGAGCCATTTCATGGGCTTCTGAGAAGTAACCAATAGTTTCTTGATCAACAGTAGAAGAAGAGTATGTAGCAGCAATAGCAACAGCATGTCAAGATATTTGGATGAGAAGTATGCTGAGAGATTTGTGTCATGAGCAAGAAAAAGGAACCACAATTTATTGTGATAATAGCTTTGCTATAACATTTTCAAAGAATTCTGTTTTCCATAAGAGAACAAAGCATATTGATGAAAAATATCATTTTATAGGAGAATTGGTTAATGATGGTGAGACTGTTTTGCAACATTGTGGGACAAAGGAATAGTTTGTTGATATCCTCACAAAGCCATTAGCACAAAAGAGTTTTGAGTATCTGAGAAAATGTCTAGGAATGACCGATGACAGTAATTATGATTAAGGGGGAGTGTTGGAATTTTACTCCCAACCACCACCATTAATGAGAAGCGGCAACCTCCCACAATTACATCAATTTTAAGCAGAGAGAGGACAAGCAAATCCAAGAAGCCAAACGTGTCTTCACGCAATCCATGAAAAATATCAATAGAGTATCCAATCCTTTAACTCTGCGTTTATTTCCATCTACCTTATTGACTTACCTTTTTCCCGTAGCGCGCTATCGCAAGTCTTTTGATTTACCATTTAATCCATTCACCATATGTTATGCAACCGCTGATGCGATATCTAGCGATACCAATGTTATCTTTACCGCATGGACCAGAGCTTTTCTTGTGTTCATTTCCTTTGTATTTCGCTTACCACACTTACCTTTATTTAGATGCACCGTAGAGCACATTTCGCATTGTGTGTGACTTACCTCTCCATATCTGCAAGTTAATTTTTTTGCCGTGTGATGCGATTGTGTTATCGCACATCGCATTCGCAACCGTTTATGTTTTCCCATAAAGTGCCACAACATGTGTTGTTTGATTTGCGACGCGATCGTGACATCGCACATCATGCATGCAACCTTTTATGTTTATCTGTGTTCATGCCACATAAAAGTTAAGCTCACCGATCTGTGATATGCGATAAGGAGCCCAATGTGATGAGGACTGAAAGCCATAATACTTAAAGTTTGAGATCTGCCAGTTTTATGTTTTGAACACATTTTCGCGTGTTTTAGTGTATAAGCAGAAATATGCCCTGCATGTTGATTTAATGTAGAAATGGGTGTTTTGACAGCCCAAAGACAATTGGTTATTGAACATTCGTTTAACAAATTGAATTGCATTGATTAGAATTATGATTTTAGAGGCTTCTTCCATTTGAGATATAAGAAATGTACTTTCAATTTGTTGAGAGATAGAGAGAGAGTGATGGAATGGAAAAGAAGTTTCAATCATATAATGTGTTTTTACACTGTCTCCCTATGTATTGATTGTTTTTTGTTTAATTTCTGCATTTTGTTCGTACTCTCTATGTTGTGGGGGAAATTCATCCCTTGCAACCGTTTATGTTTTCCCATAAAGTGCAGCAGCATATGTCGTTTGATTTGTGATGCAATCGTGCCATCGCACATCATGCCCAAAACCTTTTATGTTTATCCGTGTTTGCGGTAGATAAAAGTTAAGCTCGTTGATCTACGATATGCGATAAGGAGTCGGATGTGATGAGGACTTAGATCCGAAATACTTAAAGTTTGAGATCCGCCAGCTTTATGTTTTGAACGCGTTTTCGCATTTTTTAATGTATAAGCACAAATATGGCCTGCATGCCGATTTAATGTGGAAATGGGCATTTTGAAAACCCAAGGACAATTGGTTGTTGAAAGTTTGTTTAGTAATTGAATTTCATTGATTATAATTAGGGTTTTACAGGTTCCGACTATTTTAGATATAAGCAATGTAATTTCAATTTGTTCAGAGACAGAGAGAGAGAGGGATGGAATGAAAAAGAAGTTTCAATTCTCTCCTGTGCTTTTATGTTGTTTCCCTGTGTATTGACTGTTTTTTTTTTAATTTTCGTATATTGTTCGTAGTCTTTGTGTTGTGGGAAAATGCATCCTTCTATTTGATTGTATTCAGAAATTTTAACAACAAATGATTTCAGGAATAGGATGAGATGGAAAAACTCAACATCGCTATAAAAAGCTTACAATAAAGCACCGAAATCACCAATTACCATCAAAACCTATGATATTTTCTTTATATAAGAAAAAATAAATAAAACAATAGTTTTCCAACCGAATTTCAATAGTGTAATAAGAAGCATGCGTCAAATAAAATTCCAAAACCAGCGAAATATTGTGGGTTAGGCCATTAAAGATAACTATATGATTTATAGGAGTGGTAAATTTAATTTCAAATACAACAATGGATAACACATCCAGCGCATAGTAGCTAATAACAAAATTTAAACTAGAAAACCCCTTTAAGAAGAACACGATAACATTCTTTAGGAAAAAATCCGAGAGAATAATCAGTGACTTAATCATATATTGAAATACTTATATATGTATATCGTGGTGTCAAAAACCAAAAACAAGAACCATAGGGTTTCAAAATTTAAAGTATAGATTCATGAATACAAATGTCCAATAACCTTGATTGAAATAACCAAAACCCAAAGGGCTTTTTTGATGCAGGGGCATTAGAGTCTAGTCAACAATGTGAAGAGTTGTTCACATGTTGTGACTAGAAGGGCTCGAGAAGTTCAAAGAAATGTACCAACAAAGGTGTGAATACCTTAGTTGTATGTTACACTTAGAGAAGATAGGGTTATTTTAGTAACTGAAGAAGTCGAATAGTTGATTCATGTCAGTCTATTTAGTTCCTATCGATAGAATTAGAGAAATATTCTCTAATTAGGCTTTATTTAAATAAGAAGGAAGCGAACATTCATGTCAAGATTTATAAATATAACCCTGACATAGAGTAAAGCAAGGTTGGCCATAGAAGACTGGGATCGAGAGGTTTTACCTCTGTTCTAATAAGATTAGCAGTGTTTCATAAAATTTTGTTATGTTGGAAATCCCCAGAGGATTCCACCTTCGTGACTTATTTGCTTTTATATATGCTATGGAGAAATCGTTTGAATGGGTTCCTGTATAGAAAACTCAGAGGAGGTCAAAGAGATTTATTACGTTAATTTGAGCATCGCAATAACAAATCTCTGTTTGTGTAGACTTACTTAAACTCTGCATAAAATGCGTGGCATTGAATCTGATTTTCTTTGTTGATTGAAATTGATTGAAACAATTTATTTGTTGGATCATAACAATAGAGAGGGTTGTAGCATTATATACAGAACTGAATGCATCTGAATACATGATCTCTATTTTTAAGTTACCTGCGTGTTAATCTTGTATGGAGGGTTCGATAGAATTCGAACATGTTTTGATCTTTTCTTCTATAGAACACAAGCAATACCAGATTCTTTGATATTGAACGTATTTGAATCGGTGGAGAACTCTGTTTGTTGGAATCAATGAAATAGAAACGCTGATGTTTGAATCAATGCGGTGAAGTGAAATTCTAATTCCGACTTCAACACAAATTGAGGTCGATTCATAGTGTTAACATAGGAAAAGACGTGCTTTGAAGGAGCAATTGAACTCTGAGCTGAATCAAATCAAAATTCTGTTGAAATCCGACTCCAATGCGTTCAAAGGTTGAGGTTGTTGATTGAGCAGTTTTGTGTAATAATACCACCAGTATCGCATGCTAATTTTCCAAGGAGTGGTTTTCAATTTATCAACATGATCCAATGATTTTCTAACATGTCAACACTTAAATACTGCCCATATCGCGTAATTTTTGTGTGCTAAACTTCTGTGGTGGAAGCAACACGATTTGCGTTCGATCTTGAAGGCAGAAGATCCAATGGCATTCACTTTGAAAGCTACACGAGAGTTAATAAGAGGTATGGCCAAGCTTCTTTCCAATTGTAAATGTTATTGAACATTGGTTTCGTGGGGCCAGAAGAGTTAAGTGTTGTTTGAAGTGTTTTATGTTGGAGATTAAATAGTAACTCAAGTGGATTAATATCATAAGCTCAAAGGTTCAATAATTGTTAAAAAGGATCAAAATGTTGGTTCAAAACCATTTTTATGCCATGTTCAAAAAAGGGTCTCAAGCAATAGTTTAAAGTGCTTTTAAAAGTTGAGATATAGTTAGGAGCACTTTATTTAGAAAAAAAACCAAAGATCATATTATTTGAATGTTTATATAACATTGGACTATTCTAATTTCATTAATCAAATTTTCCAAATTTGATGAATGAAAATGAAAAGAAAGATTTGAATCCAACTCCTCCGGAGTTAGAAACAAATGTGGGCAAATCAGAAAGGCTCTCCTTAACGCCTGCACCTACACATACCATCATTTGTGGTATCAGAGCAGATTTCAAAATATTTTGCAGAGACTGAGCCAACTTCCAAAAGATAGAAGAAGAATTCCAGCATGGCTGTCCGAATTGCTAGAGGTGCTGCTGGTAGAAGAAGAGGTAGGCTAGTTTCCAATGCAGAAGTATTGGAGACCATTTAGTAGTTCCGAACCAGATTGGAAGAAATTTAATTAGGACACCTAAGAGATCCTGAGGATGTCAGTGAACCTAACACTGAAGAAGAGGCAGGAGAGAATGTTGATATTACTCCGGATATGAGACTCCTTAAATCAGTTCTGGGGTCTACATCCAAGCCTAGACTTGAAGTGTCAAGCTTTGTAGGAGGATTGAATCCAGAAGAATTGATAGACTCGATCAATGAGATGGAAAAATGCTTTGATTATGAAGAAATGGGTGAAGACAAGAGAGCTAAGTTTGCAGTGACAAGGTTGAAGGGACATGCATCACTTTGGTGGGATGGAGTGCAAGAAGAGAGAAGGAGAGTTGGTAAATAACCAATCAAGAGTTGGACCAAAATGGTGAAAAAGATGAGAGGTAAGTTTTTTCCTAGTGATTATCAGCTTACATTATTTAGACAAATGTAGAATCTTAGACAGAGATTTATGACAGTGAAAGAATACACAGAAGAGTTTTACAAAGTAAGTATAAGAGCTAGACAAATATAGGACACAACAGAGAAGGTTGCTAGGTATGTAAATGGTCTCAAGTTGGATATCTGGGATGAGATAGGTATTTTGTCTCCCAAGACAGTAGAAGAGGCTTACCAAATGGCCTTAAACGCTGAAGAAAAAATCCTAAGAAACCAGTTTGCCAAAGGAGGAGGTACTTTCCAAGGAAAGGGAAGTCAAGGTGGCAGAGGAAGGTCTACAACACCAAGAGATGGAGCTAGCAGCAGCTCACCTCAAAATGCATCCACAGAAGGTGATGCAAGGGGCAGAAGGAGTTCCTATAGAGGAAGAGGAGGCAGAAATAGAGGAAGAGAAGTGAGATTTTACAGATGTCACCAATTGGGACATAAAAACTATGAATTCCCAAAGAATATGGGTACAAGTCAAAGAAATGCAGCTGTTACTCAGATTGGAGAAGAAGCAGCAAGGTTGTCTGAAACAGAGGAAGAAATTCCGCCAGAGAAAGGAGAGTCTTTGGTGGTCAATAAGGTTTTGTTAAAATAAACAAAAGAAATTGGTGAACCAGCATAGAGGAAGATTTTGTTCAGGAGTGTGTGCAAAGTCCAAGGGAAATGTTGTCAATTGGTCATTGATAGTGGCAGCACAGACAATTTGGTCTCTACAGAGGTGATAGAGAAACTGAAGCTGAAGACAAGGGAACATCCAATACCTTACAAGGTGTCATGGCTTCAGAAAGGACACCTGTTGATTATGAAAGAGAAATGTGAGATAGAATTGCAGATGGGCAGCTACAAGGACAAAATCATGTGTGATTTTATGCCTATGGATGTGTGTCACATACTGCTGGGTAGACCCTGACAGTATGACAGAGCAGTAGTACATGATGGTAAGAAGAACACTTACAAGTTCTTTAAGGATGGAATACATCAAAAATTGATACCTATGGAGGAAGGAGAACCATCAAGCAGAAACTCAGATCCAAGGAATTTATTACTGAGTGGGAAAGAGTACTTACAAAATATTGAAGATGAAGAGGTAAATTTTGCTTTAGTTTGCAAACTTAAAGTAGTGCTTACTTCTACAAAATTTATGATTTTCCAATTGAAATTCAAGAAATGTTGGAAAATTATTGTGATATTTTTGTGGATGATTTGCCTGATGAGTTACCACCGGTAAGAAAAATCAACCATTAGATAGATTTTATTCCAGGATCAAATCTGCCAAACAAAGCAGCCTATAGAATGACTCCCACAGAGAGTGAATAAATCAGAAAGCAAGTGCAGGAATTAGTTGACAAGGGTCTGATCAGAGGAAGATTGAGTCCATATCAAGTACCTATAGTGTTGAGTCCAAAGAAATATGGATGTTGGAGAATGTTCATCGATTCAAGAGAAATCAACAAGATAACAATCAGGTATAGATTTCCTTTGCCTAGGATTGAAGATTTAATGGACTGTTTGAGTGGAGAAAAGTATTTTTCAAAATTAGATTTGAAAAGTGGATATCATTAGATTAGGGAAAAGGAGGGTGATGAATGGAAAACAACCTTTAAAACAAATTAAGGATTGTACGAGTAGTTGGTAATGCCTTTTGGGTTATCAAATGCACCTAGCACTTTTATGAGGCTCATGAATGAAGTTTTAAGGGAATTTATTGGTAAATTTGTAATAGTATATCTAGATGACATATTAGTTTTCAGCAAAACAAAGGAAGAACATTTAAGGAATCTTAATTATGTCTTGAAGAAGTTACATCAAGAGAAGTTGCTGATAAATCTAAAGAAGTGTTCATTCATGAAAGAAGAATTGCTATATCTGGGTTTTGTTGTCTCTGCTGAAAGACTGAAGATGGATCCAGAAAAGGTCAAGGCAATTTTGTACTGGCCTTCACCAAGAAGTGTTTTTGAGGTAAGAAGTTTCCATGGACTTGCCATCTTTTATAGAAAATTCATAAGGAATTTTAGCAAGATTAATGCACCTATCATTGAAACTATAAAGAAGGAAAAACAACCATTCAAATGGACTGCTGAAGTTGAAAAGAATTGTCACCTTTTGAAAGAGGAGATAACTAAGAAGCCTGTTCTAGTTTTGCCAGATTTTATTAAGCCATTTCAAGTGAAGTGTGATGCCAGTGGAGAAGCCATTGGGTATATATTGAGTCAAGAAGACAGACATGTAGCATACGTCGGTGAGAAGCTAAATGAGACAAGAAGAAAGTACTCTTCTTATAAAAAAGAATTTTATGCAATTGTGCATTCATTGAAGAAGTGGAGGCATTATTTACTGTCTAAAGAATTTGTGCTATACTCAGATAATCACACTTTATAGTATATCATGCAGCAGCCTAAATTGAATCACAAACATGTCAAATGGGTTGAATATCTCTAGAGTTTTAACTTTTTTTTGAAGCATATAAGTGGCCAAGAAAATAAGGTAGCTCATGCTTTGAGTAGGAAAATCTTGCTTGTTCAAGAAACCCAATTTGAAGTGGTAGGATTTGATTTTCTTAAAGATCTCTATAAAATAGATTTGGATTTCAAGGAAGCATACGAAACATGTTGCAACCCTTTTTTGATAGATAGAAGTCAGTGGTTGGATTATTTCTTGCAAGAGATTTTATTGTTCAGAATAAATCAATTGTGAGTGCCAATTTGTTCCATGAGGGAGAATTTAATCATAGAAAAGCATAGTTGTGGAATTGCTGGACATTTTGGTGTTGATAAAACTTATGAGTAGCTGAGTCATTTTTATTACTGGCCAAGGATGAGATATGAGGTGGAAAAATTTGTGAAGAATTGTAAAATTTGTCAATGTGCAAAGGGGAGAAGCCAGAATGTAGGCTTGTACATTCCACTGCCTATTCCAGACCGGCCTTGTGATATGGTAAGTATGGATTTTGTTTTAGGACTGCCTAAGACACAGAGAGGAAATGATACAATTTTTGTTGTAGTTGACAGATTTTCCAAGATGGCACATTTTATTCCATGTTATAAAACTAGTGATGTGACTCATGTTGCCAAATTGTTTTTCAAAGAAGTTGTAGATTACATGGGTTGCCCAAGAGTATTGTTTCTGATAGAGATACCAGATTTGTTGGTCATTTTTGAAGGACATTGTGGAAGAAGCTTGGTACTACACTGAGTTTCATCTCAGCTTATCATCCTCGGACTGATGGGAAAACTGAGGTAGTAAATAGAAGTTTGGGTAACCTTTTGAGAATTCTTGTAGGAGAACAGCCTAAGTAGTGGGATCATCTCTTACCACAGGCAGAATATGCATACAATGATTCATCGAACAGAAGTACAAGACAGAGCCTGTTACATATTGTTTATGGAATGCACCCCAGAGGAGTCCTTGAATTGAGAAAATTGGGAAAAGAAAAAATGAGGAGTGCCGATGGAGAAGAATTTGCTTCAGAGATCCACGCCATACATGAGTAGGTAAAACAGTAGCTACGAGGTAGCAGCATCAAGTACAAAGGCAGAGCAGATTTGAGCAGAAGAGAAGTAAATTTTGAAGTTGGTGATTTGGTTTTGGCTCACTTGAGGAAAGAAATATTTCTAAAGAAGCAGTATAATAAGTTGAAGTTCAAAAAGATAGGGCCATGCAAGATACTGAGAAAATTTTCTGCTAATGCTTATGAGATTGAATTGCCTCATGATGTTGCGATATCTCCAATATTTAATGTTGCAGATTTATACCGGTATGAGGATGGTGGCACAGATGAAAGACCAGTAGATAGAGAGCAGATTGAGTGGGTAAAAAAATTACCTACAACACAGCCATTACAACCAGAGAAGATCTTAGACAAGAAGGTGTTTAAGAGAACCAGAGGACAGGAATATTTCCAGTATTTGATCAAGTGGAAGGGCCAGCGAGATGAAGATGCTACTTGGATGATGGAAGTTATGTTGCAAAAGCTAGGCAGTTCTGTGATAGAGCTCATGGGCAGGAGCCCATGAAGAAAATTGCTCTCGGGAGTCTGATGCAAGGGCATTAGAGCCTAGTCAGCAATGTGAAGAGTTGTTCACATGTTGTGACTAGAAGGGCTCGAGAAGTTCAAAGAAATGTACCGACAAATGTGTCAATACCTTAGCTGTCTGTTACACTTAGAGTAGATAGGGTTAGTTTAGTAACTGAAGAAGTCGAATAGTTGATTCATGTCAGTCTATTTAGTTTCTGTTGATGGAATTAGAGCAATATTCTGTAATTAGGCTTTATTTAAATAAGAAGAAACTGGTCCTTAAGAAGGAACTGAATAGTCATGTAAAGATTTATAAATATAACCCTGATACAGAGTAAAGCAAGGTTGGCCGTAGAATACTGGGATCGAGAGGTTTTACCTCTGTTCTAATAATATTTGCAGTGTTTCACAAAATTTTTTTATGTTGGCAATCCCCGGAGGATTCCACCTTCGTGACTTATTTGCTTTTATATATGCTATGGAGAAATCGTTTGAATGGGTTCCTGTATAGAAAACTCAGAGGAGGTCAAAGAGATTTATTATGTTAATTTGAGCGTCGCAATAACAAATCTATGTTTGTCTAGACTTACTAAAAGTCTACATAAAAGGCATGGCATTGAATTTGATTTTCTTTGTTGATTGAAATCGATTGAATCAATTTATTTTGTGGGTCATAAAAATAGACGCTATCTGATTTACAGAATATTTTTAAATTAAATAATTTGAAGCGAAAATGCTATCAAATATAGTGAATACTTTTACCTTTTCTAGTAATAAGTCGCAATCCGATCATTTTATTTCTGTTAGGTATATATTTGACTCTTAAAAAACTCGATAACTGCTACTATATTGAGTCCAAAATTGTTTTCCTTATGTAAGGAGGTTCTGGGCTCCCTTTTTGATTTCTTGCTGTTAGTTTTTATGGGGCTGGGATAGTTTCTACTGCCAGCTCCTTTTTGGTGATAGTAGAGCTATGGTCTTTTGTGCTTCTTTTCTTTCTACTCTCATCTATATTTACCGGGCGATGATGAGCTAAAAGAGATGCACTGATGATTGCTCTGGCTATATTTTGGTTTTTTAGGGCTGCTATCCATCTGCACAGGTGTATAAGTAGCTATGCTTCCACTTCCTTTTGCAAAAGGGAATGGCTCTGTTTTCAAAATGCTTTCATATGTTCTGAAACTATCTATTTAATAGAAATTTCGTTTTTTCTGTTGGAAAAAAAAAAATTCGCAATCCGAAAAACAAAATATAATTAAAAAAGATTAAATGAAAAGAGAAAAAAATTAGTTAAAAAAAAAGAAAATGCTCCCTCACATCATCTTTCTTAGTAAGTTGTTGCAATTTTATTTCTACCCTCCACTAAACCCTGCTTGTCAACTTTTAGCCATTGAATTTCTCTATTTAATCTTGTAAGAACTAGTCCGAGTTTGGTAACACATGGTTTCCCATTAATATCTTTTGGGTTTACGTGTAAAGGAAATGGTCCTTTTTGGCCCATAGTTTATTTATTGTGAGTTTCACAACAAGAAAAGCTCTCTTTTAGCACCATAAGTTAGCACCACTTACGTTATGTGGTGTTAATGTGGTGTAAATGTTTATGTATTATATTAAAAATGGAGTATATCACAATAAGTTAGCACCACTTAAGTTATGTGGTGTTAATGTGGTGTAAATGTTTATGTATTATATTAAAAATGAAATATATCACCATAAGTTAGCACCACTTAAGTTATGTGGTGTTAATGTGGTGTTAATGTTTATGTATTATATTAAAAATAAATTATATCACCATAAGTTAGCACCACTTACGTTATGTGGTGTTAATGTGGTGTAAATGTTTATGTATCATATTAAAAATGAAGTATATAATCACCATATTTGATGGACAAGTTAGCACCATTCTTACTATGTGGTGTTAAAGTGAAATAATTTTTTATTGGTCTCATTCGATGTGGAGTATATCACCATATATTTAAAGAAGTGGTGTATGCTATATTGTCAAGTTCTATAAAGTAGGGTAGTTAACTTTGTGTTTTCCATGTTGGCATGTACAAGTGGATTTATTAATGTGAATTGTCACCATAACTATAAAAAAATTACAAATATTTATATTATGAATATATAAATTAGAACTAAAGTCACAAATATTTATTTTATAATATTTATTTGTTTGTCATGTTTACATGTAAAACTAAAATTCAAAGTAATTGTTTTCTAAATATTTTATTTCAATTATTTACTTTTTATATTATTCTTATGAGAAAATAAATACACAAAACCATATTACATAATTATTTATTTTATGAATAAGCCAATTAAGATAAATATTTTTATATTATTGTAATTTCAAAATAAAATAAGGGTGAATTCGATGGAGTTGGGTTACTCTTTTTTGGAAGAACTTCTGACGTTCCAAAGGTTGAAAATGTATCTTTGTGAGGGTATTTTTTAAGCCCTCCATCAAAGCTTTTAAAAGGTCCATCTAGGACTAAATAAAACCCTTAATTAAACTACATAGCTCCATTGTGCTATGGAGCTTGACGGAGACACATAGCTTGATAGAGCTATAATATGTACATGTGCCATTAAATTTTTCTTCAACTTATTGATAGTGTTTTATGGGCTTTTGGCATTGAGAATCCAATAGTATTGCACATGGTATAGTATGGTTTGCATTTTTATATTATACTTAGTATATTTTTTATTATTTCATTACATATATGTATGTATGTAATTTTAGAATTTGTTATTATTATTAATTTTATACATTTTATAGCGTTTTTTTTGTAAGCTTGGTAGGACTCCTTTTTCATTCATTTTATAAACAACAAACAACTAGATTTACCAGTTTGGTGGTGTAAACCCGTCTTGAGCGAGGAACCGAGTCTGTTGGCCACCTGATGGCGTGGTATGCCATCCAAAAAATAAGATTTTGAGTCTGTCATGCCAAACAAACAAAGCCTGGATACTAACACATATAATATACAGTTTCTCACAGATTGAATAACATATTTATTGGATCATTGAAATTTAAATGTTAGCTGCATATAAATACTAAGAAAAAAGGCAGATTAAAATAGTCATGAACTACTCAGCCTCGTCTAGAACCGAGGCTGACTCCACCGGTGTCGGATCCTGAACCGAGGTACCAGCCTGCTCAAAAGGCTTGGAAATACATGGGAGGTGGTAGTCAATATGCTCGAGGCACCCATCCTATTTCCTCAGCTGGAACTTGATCTTATCAAACTCACTCTTGTAGTCTAGGAAGTCTTGGGCTAATTTCACCAGGCTTATAGAGATCTGCTCCAAGGATTTTCCAAGGATGCTCTTCATAGACCAATAAAGATATAGTGTCTGCTTGAATTATGTTAGTCTTCCCCTTGTTTGTACCAAATCTGGTATTAAACCTCTCCATTCCTTAGTATCCATCTTTGTCTCTGCATGTCTATTTATGTCAGCTTCCCATTTTTCAATGAGATTTTGAATTTCCTCTGATGTGTTCTCGTGGTATGCTTTTGTTGCCTCTTGGATCAAATCGATTGCAGGCCTCCTTCCTCTCAGCTTGCTTGACGGTGAGCTGGGTTGGGTTTCTACCGCCTTCCCTTTATCTTTCCAGCCATGGCCTCAAGCCGCAGAGCTCTTGGAATGGTTGTGAGCTGCAGGACTCTTGGAGCATGTCATCCCACAATATTTGACTAGGTTTCTGAGTAGGTGACCTGTCCGCACAATAAAAAAAAGGAATAATTCCATATAATGAAAATGATAAAAGGTCCATTCATCCCAGTTATCAAAAGAAAGGTGACCCAGGTGCCTCTTCCTAGGACTTCTCCCCTGCCCATCCCTCTGCAGACCCATCACCCTCATACCCTGTTTAATTTCTGCCACCCCCTGTCCCTGACGGTCGCACGCACCCCATAAATTATCCCCATAACCCAAAGAGCTCATGCCTTCCTTCAATCTCCTGACCTCACTTCTGGTGTCCTCTCTCTTGTCATACCTCCCACCCTCAAAATTGAAAAAGGAGGCGTCGCTACCCATTGCTCGAGCCTGGGTGGAACTCCCTCTCCCATTCCTCATGCGCACTCAGCCTAAGTCGCTCAAGGTGGTATAAAGCAGCAAAGCCTTTGACCTAAACACAACCCATGACTTCTCCTTAACTCTATACCCTGGCAGGATTTCCTGACCCCTCACCATTCCATATAGTTGGCATCCCTTACCTAACAGACTCACACTCGGGTGCAAGTTGAGGCCATTCCCAATTCTTACTCTGACACAGAGGCAGATACCCAAAATAACCCCAACCTTCCCCCAACTAAAGTCATAATGGTTCCGCTCTCCCCTACCCAGCAGAAGACTATAACAGTCTAACTTAATCACCTTAGGCTCCCATAGAGACCGGCCCAAATCATAAAACATAAACATGGCATGAACAAGGGAGAGGAAACCAAGCACATGGAGGTTTCATCGTGGTGGAAGTGCAATGGAGGTTTTTTATCCCACTGTCGTGTCTGCACCAAAGTCTTTCATCATAACAAAACCCCCATGCCTTCCTCCACCGTGTTTTAAGCTCCATGCACGGGCCTCTGTCTCGCTACCTCACCTCGTGCTACATGCGACAGTACAACCTAGCGCCCTTACCACTCATGTGGAAGGTGGTTGGATTCAACCCCAGGGACACTACCATTAACACTGATGGGGGGGCTGATCTTCTTCGTTACACCCTGATCAGGGACCTGAGTCCGAGAACTGTGGGTGAGCTTTGCCCTCTGACCTGTCCTGCTCTTTGATGCTCTGCAAATTGATCCATCGTTCCTCCCCAAGATTAGGAGGCATGCTTAATTCAATAGGTTCGTTCAAGTGAGCACAACCACAATTTTCCAGGAGGTCAACTGCTCTATTTCCTTCACTCCTTACATGGGTGATAATGATATAATCAAATTTCTTGTTTATATCCTCCAATCCCTGTACATGTGAAGAAGTATGCCATCTTTGGCTTAGTTTTCCCCACTTTGTTCCTTGATTAATTTTTTTGAGAGTGTTCGTAACCAACTGAGAGTCTCGTTCGATTACTAACTTTCTATATCCTAGCTTGATGGCCAAGAGGAGACCTTGGTGAACTTCTATGAATTATGCCTCATTGTTGCTGGCAAAGCCACAAGATTCATCATATATGAATCTTGTTGTGCCATGATGATCTCTAAAAACCCCTCCGACCCCTGCTTGCCCCGGATTGCCTTTCAAGGCTCCATAAAGCTGAGTTTGATGAATCCTTCTAGAGGAGGTTTGAAGATCCTGATGGTGTCCCCTATGTCAAGGATAACTTTCCAAGAAGTTGGGGAGACCATGCTAGGAGCTAGGTGGAGGCCCTAAAGAATTCTTTCTTCCTGAGCTTTCCTGTTCGTGTGGCCCATTCGTCATTTTCTCCCTTGTGCCTTCGTTCAGTTGAGCGCCCGCTCAAACGTGTTCGAGTCGGGTCAGGTCATTTCATTTGAGGGTGGTCATATCAAATTTGCTAAATTGTGACCACATGGGTGCCTTTTTCATGTTCGTGCGACCCGTTTGTTGTTTGCTCCCATGTGCCTTCATTCAGTCATGCGCATCGTATCGCGGTGTGTGAGGGCGCCTGCCCAAACGCGCTCGGGTCGGGTCATTTCATTTGAGGGTGATCGTATCAAATTTGCTAAGTTGTGATCGCACGGGTGCCTTGTGCACGTTCGTGCGACCCGTTTGTTGTTTGCTCTCTTGTGCCTTCGTTCGGTCAGGCACATCGTGTCGTTTCATTTGAGGGTGCCCGCCCAAAACCATTTGGGTCGGGTTGTTTCGGTTGAGGGCGCCCACCCAAATGCGTTTAGGTCGGGTCGTTTCGGTTGAGGGCGCTTGCCCAAATACCTTTGGGTCGGGTCGTTTCAGTTGAGGGCGCCCGTATCAAATTTGCTAAGTTATGACCACACGGGTGCCCTGTGCACGTTCGTGCGGCCTGTTTTCCATTTGCTCTCTTGTGCCTTCGTTCCCTCGTGTGCGCCATGTCACATCATGTTAGGGCACCCGCCCAAACGTGTTCAGGTTGGGTCATTTCGTTTGAGGGCGGCTGTATCAAATTTGCTAAGTTGTGATTGCACGAGTGCCTTGTGCACATTCGTGCAACCCATTTTCCATTTGCTCCCTTGTGCCTTCATTCGGTCAGGCGCGTCATATCATTTCGTTTGAGGGCACCCGCCCAAACCCGTTTGGGTTAGGTCGTTTCGATTGAGGGCACCCGCCCAAACGCGTTCGGGTCGGGTCGAGTCGTTTCGGTTGAGGGTGCCTGCCCAAACACATTTGGGCCAGGTCATTTCGGTTGAGGGCGCCTGTATCAAATTTGCTAAGTTGTGACTGCGTGGGTGCCTTGTGCACGTTCGTGTGGCCTGTTTGCCTATTTCTCCCTTGTGCCTTCGTTCAGTTGGACACGTCGTGTGAGGGTGCCCATCCAAACATGTACGGGTCGAATCAGGTCATTTCGTTTGAGGGCGGCCATATCAAATTTGCTAAGTTGTGACCGCACGAGTGCCTTTTTCACGTTCGTACAGCCCGTTTTCCATTTTCTCCCTTGTGCCTTCGTTCAGTCGTGCATGGCATGTTGCATCGTGTGAGGGAGCCCACCCAAACGTGTTTGGGTCAGGTCGTTTCGTTTGAGGGCAGCCATATCAAATTTACTAAGTTGTGATCGCACGGGTGCCTTGTGCACGTTCGTGCAGCCCGTTTGTCATTTGCTCCCTTGTTCCTTCGTTCGGTCGTGCATGTCGTGTCACGTCGTGTGAGTGCGCCTGCCCAAATCCGTTCAGGTCGGGTTGTTTCGTTTGATGGTGACCATATTAAATTTTCTAAGTTGTGACCGCATGGGTGCCTTGTGCTTGTTCGTGCGGACTTTTTTCCATTTTTTCCCTTGTGCCTTCATTCAGTCGGGTGTGCCTTGTCGTTTTGTTTGAGGGTGCCTACCCAAACCCGTTCCAGTCGGGTCGTTTCAGTTGAGGGCACCTGCCCAAATGTGTTCAGGTCAGGTCATTTCGGTCGAGGGCACCCGCCCAAATGCGTTTGGGTCGGGTCATTTTGGTTGAGGGTGCACGTATCAAATTTTCTATATTGTGACCACACGGGTGCCCTATGCACATTTGTGCACCCCGTTTTCTGGTTACTCCCTTGTGCCTTCGTTCGGTTGTGTGCGCCTTATCACGTCGTGTGAGGGCACCTATCCAAACACGTTCGGGTCCGGTCGTTTCGTTTGAGGGTGGCTGTATCAAATTTGCTAAATTGTGACCGCATGGGTGCCTTGTGCATGTTCATGCGGCCCATTTGCCGTTTTCTCCCTTGTGCCTTCATTCGGTCAGGCGCACCATGTCGTTTCGTTTGAGGGTGCCTTCCCAAACCTGTTTGGGTCGGGTCTTTTTGATTGAGGGCACTTGCCCAAATGCATTCAAGGCGGGTCTTTTCTATTGAGGGTGCCCGTATCAAATTTGCTAAGTTGTGACCGCATGGGGTCCTTCTGCAGGACACGTGCAAAACAGTGTTCAGGGCGGGCGCGTTTAGGTCGAGTCGGGTTTATGCAATGGGTCCGTGTTCAGGACGTGTGAAACAATGTTTGAAGGCGTGAAGGTCATTCATCAGGGTCGGGCCAGGTTGAACGCAACCCGAGTGCATTCAAACATTTTTCCAACATAGTATCAGAGCTAAGGTGCAAGAAAGAGATTGAAGATCACATCCTAGTTTGCATTATGGCAAGGGTTATAAAAAAGGGTTTCAAGTTTGTTGGGAATCTCACTACATTCATCAAGGGTTTCATTTTGAATATCATTCCAAGCTAGAAGTAATGGATGGAAGTTTATTTTCTTCTTTGTCTAGGACTTTCCAGAATGAGAATGTATGGATTATTGATAATGGTGCTTCTAGACATATGATGGTAGAATGCATCCATCTTCAGACTTTGTCAGAAGGAACCTACATATCCTAGCTCAATCTGAGATTGCATGTCCTTCTCGTTCAGGTAGCTGAAACACTTCTTGTTCTTGGTCATGTGGAAGGATGCTCATGAATCAATATACAATACACTATTGTTTGATGAGCTTGCCATGCAATATATCAAAGGGAAATATTTCTCGAACCAGGCAGAAAATGCATCTACCTCCGCTGATGCACCTACATGATCCTTACTAGACTCCTTCCAACTAGGGCAATTGGTGGCATAATGTCCGAACTCATGGAAATGGAAGCACTTGATCTTTCTTAGATCATCCTTCTTCTTCTCGCCCTTCCGACTGGACTCGGCCTCTCCTTGGCCCTTCTTTCCCTTGGATTTGCTACCTTCACCTGCTAGGGAAAATTTCTCCTCATCCTCTACAGGAGCTTCTTTACCAGCTCTTTCCCTTCTCCGGATCTCTTCTTGAACACAATTACTCCATAACCTTTCCCAACTAGGAATATTCTCGCTGCCACTTACTGCATCTTGGAAATTATACCAAGACTTACGGATTCCCAGTAGCGTAGGACTCACAAGGTCATTGTCTACTACAGTCATGCCCACACCACCTAGCTCATTTTGAACCTGAGTGAACTTTGAAAGATATGTGATGATGGGCTCATCTTTGCTCATCTGCTTACTTCTTAGCTTCTCTTTGAGAGCAAGATTTGTGACATCACTAGAAGCCTGAAACAAATTGAAGATGGTTTTAAATTTAAACATCTCATACACTATCTTCTTCTCATTGATATGAGGAATAATATGATCTCTGACCCCCTCTAGAATGATCCTTCTTGCCTTGGTTTCATTCTTAGTATGCTGGGCCAACTGTTGGGGATCTTGAGGTGGCACTATTTCCTACTTGACATACTTTGCTACCCCATTATCTTCCAACACTACTGTGATTTGCTTCTTCCATGCACGTAAATTTGAGGCTCCATCTAAACTGTGATTTGACCTTAGCCCTGGGACCGACATATTGCTATCCAAGGAATTGCTCTGCTCTGCTCTTCAAACTATCACCGTGAAAACAATCTTGTCCTCATGTTGTCCTAGCTGGACTAATCTTGCAAACACACAGACCCTTTCTCCTACTTTCTTGCGCTCAGATAGTCCCTATTTCCCCGTGCACATGTTTCCTAATTCCTAGTGTAGAGGACTTCCTATTCTTTAAGGCTTGACTCCTATTTCCTAGCGCATAATTGCCCTATTTCCTAGCGCAATTCTGCCACAAGAAAAGCTCTCTTCAATGCTGCGTATTGGCTCCTCCAAGATCCGCACTCACAACAAAGATCTCTCACACAATTTTGTGCTCTCTCTCACAATCTCGTGAGCTATGTCTTGTCACAGTCCTTTGTGCACAAAACAACTATGAAACTTTGTGCCTTTGTCATCCTTTATTGATTTGATCCATGCTAAAATTGGCAAGTTACAAATTTAGAACATGTGTTTTGATTAAATAGTTAATACAGTCTAACTGGTTCTCTAACTCGTCCTTGCTTCAATCAAGGATTGAAGCTCCCAACTCGTCCTCTTCTAAATTTATAACTGCCTCTCGAACTTGTAGTCAAACTAAAGAAGGTCCATGTAACTGATCCTCCAACACTACACATGAATTCACCATCTCCATGAACTCGTCCATGGGAAAAGGAAGACAAATCATGATCTTTTTGTCTAAGGCACACACCAGAGAAGACCTTCTCTCACTACACTTTACAACAATCCCATTGTCCATCTTTATTACATACGATGTCATTGGATTCATGGTCTTCATATCACGCTTGAATAATTGTGGGTTTTGCTCCTAACAACTATCGATTAAGATGATTCATTGCATCCTAGGGTTGACAGGATCATAGTTATGCCATCTCCATGAGATCAAGTTTAACGATCACTTTTTTGAGGGAGGTTTTGTTATTTGTTTTGGGACTCAAGAGGTTCTCTTGTGAATTTCTCTCATCGGTATGATTAGAGAGGCCTAGATTTATCTGTTCAAGGGTCAATTCTCTCTATATAGGAGACTTTGGATGGCCTCTCCAAACTCAGTACCACTAAGAGCATTGCTTGTTTATTTCAACCTCTCCAGATTCAAATGGTCATTAACACCTAGGGTCTAGGCCTTGGTTCCCCATGAGACCTCGCTTTAAAGGGGCATGTTAAAAGTAACCTATGAGAGCATATATGCTTTCATCGTCGTTGGGATTTGGAGATCATGATATCAATAGCAGAGTTATGTTGTTGGTTAGAGCTTGTTAGGTGTGCAGGGTTATGCTATTTGTTTGATCTTTCATACTATAGAGTTAGAGAAATGTTGCTAGCATTGGTTAATTGTTCTTGAGATATGATAATATAGATAATTTAATCTTAATAAATGTCCACAAATAACTAGAAAATTAAGTCAATGGGATTAAAATATTTATATTTTATTGAATTTATTAAAATATTAATTATCAATATTTATATTTTATTTGTTTTAATTATATTATATAAAATTAAATTTTAAATATATTATGATTTTATATTTAATTAATAATTAAAATAATAAATATTAATATTTTAATTATTAAAAAAATTTGTTTCAAGATTTGTAAAAGTTTGATGGCATACCACATAAGTCGAACATTGGCATTGGTTGGTTTCATTAAAATTAAGGGTATGAAAGCTGAAAGTGTAAGAAAGCCCCTGTTCGATTGTTCAAATCTTCGGGAAGGGGATGTTCAACTGTTCAGGAAGATGCATGGGTTGATTTCATTAAAATTACTGGTATGAAAGCCCGAAGTGTAGGAAAGCCCTTGTTCGACTGTTCGATTGTTCAGGAAGAGGATGTTCGATTGTTCAGGAAGATGAGGTTGAGGTAATCGTTGTTCAACTGTTCAGGAAGACAAGGTTCAGTTTTTGAGGGCATGCTGAAGTCCCAAAAGTCGAACTTAACACCGTATGAAAGCTCAAAGTCGAACTTGACATTGTAAGAAAGCCCAAGAAAACTCGTTGTTCGACTGTTCAGGAAGACAAGGTTGAGGTTTTGAGGGCATTTCGAAATCCCCAAAGTCGAACTTGACACTGTATGAAAGCCCAAGAATAGAGGAAAGCTAGGTGTTCTTACCCAAACTAGATGTGTTGGTTATTTGGCGCCAAATTTTTTGCTCTCGGGGCTGGGAATTTTTTCTATATAATTACAGAATTCATCCTAGATAAAAACACATTACACAGAACTTGGAGGCTTTTGAAGAGGCGAGCAGCAGCAAATTCATAATTGAAGTTTGCATACCCAGAGGCAAAGGTTAGTTTGATTTTATATTTTTCTATTTCCTGGCTTTGTATTTGCTCTGTTCAACACCACAGTCGGCTTATTGTCATGAATGTTTTCCTCCTTTTACCTAGAGAGTTGCTTTTGCGCCCTTACAAATGCTTTCTTTGATATTCTGTTCCTAGATTTCAATGTCACATGAAAATTTGAACCGACTGATATCCATATTCACATACCGCAGCTTCAAATTTTAAATTAGCTCTTCCAACGAAGGCTTGAAAGAGAATGAAAATACACACAAGTCGATTTTCTGTGCCCCATTGTTAAATGATGTCTTTGTTCTTTATAAAAATGAACTCTAGACTGGCAGGGTGCATAAGGGGATCTGTTGACAGGGTGCATGTGGGGATCTGTTGTTCCTCAAGCACCAATGTCTCATCTTCAAATGGATTTTCCCCAATTACCCCCAAAAATAAAAAATGAAAATAAAAAGGAGTTGCCTTTGGGCCCTTACAAGTGTCCACCCTATATCCTGTGCATACATTTGATCGGTTGCACATTGCCAGAGAATTTGAATGGACTAAGCTCTGTTTGCCCATGCTGTAGCTTCAGTTTTTACATTAGATTATCTGATTAAAGCCTGAATGAGAATGGAATATACACAATTTGGTTTCAATCACCAATGTCTTAACTTCAAATGGATTTTCCCCATTTACCCCCCCAAAAGAAAAAAATGAAAAAAAAAGGGAGTTGCCTTTGGACCCTTACAAGTGTCCACCCTATATCCTGTGCATATATTTGATTGGCAGCACATTGCCAGAGAATTTTAATGGACTAAGCTCTGTTTTCCCATCCTGTAGCTTCAATTTTTACAGTAGATTATTTGATTAAACCCTGAATGAGAATGGAATATACACAAGTTGGTTTCTGCACCCTGATTTCCAATAATATTTTTGGTGTTAATAATATAATAAAAATAATATGCCTTAATTCAGCATGTGCACCCTCCATGACAGTGCACCAGATGCCTGTTGATTTGTATAGCTTGTCACACCCATATTGATAGGTTTAAATCAATTAGCCCATTAAATCCTACTATTCAAATTAGATTTACACATAGCTCTGTAACCTTGTAGCCATGTGCAGACAGATATGTGGTGATTTGCTCAGACGTATTTGGGCATCATGGTGAAATAACACTCAACAAGAATAATTCTCCTTTGTCTGTAAATATGCATGCTAATTTCAGTGCTAAACCAAGCAAACACTACAAGAAGAAGGGTCATTTAGCCACACATTAGCACCACAATTTGTAAAGGATTTGAGAAATCTTTACTTTTCAAATAGTGGTGCAAAAGTGGTGATAATGTGGGGATAAGCAAGTGGTGCTATGTTGTCTCGTGCAAAAGTAGAGTTAATAAAAAATATTAAATTTGGTGTTAAATGCATATGTGGCATTCCATGGTGTATGGTGCAAACTACCAAAAACCAATCTGACGTGGATCAAGATTTTGTGATGCAAAGCACCAAAACCAATTTTACAAAAATTAAAAATTTATCATAAAAATATCAAAATTATTATAATAATAATAAATTGTATATGGTGCAAAGCACCATAAAATAAAAAAGGGTGCAAAAAAAATAAATTATTATTATTATTATAATAAAATTGTATATGGTGCAAAGCACCATAAAATATGAAATGGTGCAAAAAAAAAATAGCCTTCTTTATTTAGAAAGGTTATATATTGCATGTGGTGAGTATCCTAGGAAGAGTTTGATTTTATTACCAAAAATAACATTTTGACCATTTTCTTATGCTTAAATCCAATTACCATAAATATATTTAATTAATATCAAATGTATTAACACAATTGAAGTATCTCATAGTTACATCCAAAAATTTTAATTCATTGTGTACAATAAGACTATGGTAGCTTTTTTGTGCTTCGCTACATTATGGCAAGTATCAATTACAAGTAATGGAAGAGTCTCTCCATTGAAACATTCACATGATTCCAAGTTGATGGGCATAATTAATTTACATAATATAAGTAGCGTCATTTCAATTCCAAGCGTCACAAAATTTTGTTTGAGTGAAAATTTGAAGATGGCATGATATTTTAAAATTTTTTGTTTTTCTAATCTATCATATATCTTTCTAGTTATGAAAAAATATATTAAATGGATATCTTTCACATTAAATGAATAATTACAAAGTAATAACAATATCTACATATGTTAAAATTTTAAGTATATTATACAACAACCAAAACTATGAGTATATAAAAAGAGATAATTTAATTAAATAAAATAAAAGTTTTACATATGTTCCAACATTGATTATCAAAAAATCACTTTTCACTTATTAATATAATGAAATGTCTTAGGTCTTGAAATTTGTTTATTATGAGATATTGAAAAAACGAAACTGATAATTCATTTGAAATCTTCCAAGAAATTGTGTCGCTGCCTGCATGGAAAAATCATAAAAAGAAAATAATAAACATAAGTTTGTGAATAAAAATACATAAATGAAATAAACGGAGAAAAACACAAAAAATAACTTCAATTCAATTGAAATAAACCATAAAAAGTGTGTGCATTTAATGGTATTTCATAACTAAAGTATCCTATTGATTTAAAAAATAACTAAATTGAACTAACCAAACATATGGTAAGGTTGAAGCATGATTCAAAGTTCAGCTTCATGTTCTCTTTCATCATGTTGATTAGTTACCTAAAACACATATAAGATAAGATCAACACAACTATAAATTGTATTAATTGAAACTTTCATTTGCATATACTTCTTTCATATTATAAAAATTTACCTAGAACAAAAAAATTATAGGTCAAAAAGTACCTCATAATCTATAACAAGATGAAATCCATCTTTAATATTTTGATGAATGAGAGCAGATATACCATAGCATGAAGCAAAATCTTTGTCATCTTCAGACATTTTAGTATTGAAGACCTGCAACTATATTGTAAATAACAATGAAATAGTTATAAATTTGATTATATAAAAAATAAACTTTCCTTGAGAAGCCTAGTAGTGTGTTAAGCTTACAAATTTTGCCTCTGCAGATAACATGACACCTTTCCCCAAACGATGGCGTGTGGACAACCTAGAGGCTTGTACAGTATGTGCATATTTGTCTTTTCCAACCAAAGTGCCATTTTTCCTTTTTTTCTTAATAGCAATATCATCCAATAACCTCTTCCACTCTCCTTCTCCTATGAAGTGTGGCTTGACTACGCTTTTTCTTCTTACCAATTCTCCTCTCAAATCATTCTTGGTATTTTTAGTATATTCAACAACACTATGAAGAATTTGTTTTGGAGGTAAAATTGCCGATACTTTATACATAAGAAATAATAACTCATCCTTCTTAGATTTATCTGTGAAATACACATAGAAGGTAAATAATCCATATAAAAAATCTTAAGGTTTCTAGTATCATAGTAATGAAATTTAGGGAATGTAACACTGAGTACAATATATAAATTTTTTTAATATGAAACATGAAACGTTAAGCATATAGCTTATACTACATAAATTAAGTACGAAATTTATGAAAAAACATAGTATATGTGTTTTACCTTGACGACGAAAATCTTTAGTAATTGTAGGACCAAATAATCTCAATGCTTCACGGTGAAGTATGTCTCTCCATGTTCTCCCACCTTCATCATTTAACACTTTCCCTTTTTCATTTAATGTGATTGTGAATGGCATACCATTAGTTGCCTCTCCTTTAACATATTCATTTGGATGTTTTAAGAGAGGTTGAAAAGATGCATGAATAGATGGTATAGTTTGTTCATTTGATGGAGGAGATTGATTTTGTTGTCCACTAGTGTTAGTGTCTTCTTCAAGAACATTGATATTACTCCTGAACATTGCGATATAATATATTATTAATAATCATATGTTATGTAATTACAACCCTAAAGTCTATAAGTAAAATATAAATGACTATTTACCTTAGTAGATTATCAACTGTTGTTTCTGTGTATGTTACATTCTCTGTGTCAGAGATCGCTGTTTAGTATGCTACATGAATTGCATCTCTTATGAATGGATCAACATCATCCTTCATCAAAAACTCTCTATATGATTGCAATCTATCAATTTCAAATCCAGTTTCAAGTGTAGGCTCCACATTATGGCAAGTATCACTCACTACTGGGACATATACATCATCTGTAAAATCTAAATGGGAAGATGGAATTGTAGATAAATTACTTCCTTTGGAAGGTATCTCATTAATACCTATGAATCCAGAAGGTGCGTCCCTCATTAATTCATTTAAACTCTTTGTCCGAATAGACTTTCTTCTTTTTCTTGTTCGCATATTGAATCAATAGACCTAATTCAATATCACACATTTCCCAAGTTAGAACGATTTTTATATCTAGGGAAAGTTAAATTTATTAGCATTGAAGGTACTCCTTTATTGGTGAGAGATTACAATGCACAGTAATCAAATTCCTTCAACACAAGAATTTTGTCAGTCCTTGAAATGGTCAGAAATTGGAATGAAGCTTGAATGGTCCACTTCAATGAGACTGTGACAGAGTATATATATAGAACCTTCCACAAATTTCAAATGAATCTAGAAACTCCAGAAGTGCGCATATTCAGGTCTGCTCAGCTTTAAGGACTGAGACTTGACAAATACTAGCCTCAATGATTTATTTTCAATATTTGTGCCTTTAAAAAGACATGTTATAACCAGCCTCCTTATGAGTTTGATCACATTAGTCACCCAACCATGTCACTGTCACAGGCCAAGATGAGTTTGGACTGTTAAAAATTATATGATTGCCACTGAATTAATACAAACTAACCTACAATGTAGATCGAACAACAAAGAGCTACAGATCCAATTCCATATGGCCACAGATCAGAGCTTCACAGATCCAAGAATTATCATGAGGTCACCAAACATACATTGTGTAGAAAATCTTCAAACTGGAGAGTTATAGTTCAACATAAGTCCACTTCATTCCAGCGATTGACTAGATTCTCTTGAAACCAAGACTAGAATTTGGAAACTTTCAAACCACCGATCTCTTTCAAGGAAAATTACTCTGTAACAAAACAAAAAGAATCCCAGAAGCCCCAAAACTGGCCCTAAGACAAAAAAAAATCTTTTTCAATGCCACATGAATAGTCAAATAAAATTCCACAGGAGTGGCCTTCATGGAAGGTTAATGAGCTAGGAAATAAAGTAGTGTAAGTGACACCAATAGAACCCCATAGAAAAAAACTGAATCACACTAATCATTCCTTTTTGGCTGTAGATATGATGGGATTCTTTTTGCTAGACCAAAATTACAAAAAAACAAAAGAAGGCCCTTCGATCTTATTTACAGAAAAAAACTTGCTTATTTGCTTGCCATAAGAGAGATACTAGTAAACAGGGAATGAGAGACTTGTGGCAGAATGTTGAAGTTGAGCGAGGCTTGTATACTGACTGAGAGTGAATAGAGATTAGCGTGAGTCAACCAAACTTGAAACATTAGCAGAACTTGATTTGAAGCATGTACAAAGATCATCATTTTTGTTTCAGACTAAAGCTTTCAACAAAGCTAAAGCATTTCCTTATCCATTGTGACATGGATAATATAGGTCGGTCAATATATGTAATGTGATGAAGATCATAATACAGAGTATTTCCATTTAGAGAGCAGATCTGGAGGATACATACATGACTTAGATAAGCCATACTTTCGAACAATACATGCCCTAAATATTCGCTTCTGGGTTTGAACAGACTTCGTCAGAAGGTGCCTAAAGAACTAATATGAAACCATTATAGCGATCCTCTTTGAAGAGCCACAAACCAAAAAATGAATATGTTGAAGATATTGTAGAAAGAGGTATAGCGAAGCACAACGATGCCAAATATAGTAAGGTAGGTAGCTTGCTTCTGAGGTAATAAAACATTGCCTGAAATGATGCTTCTAGATTCGTAGAGAGTCAGAGATGATGAGATCTAATAAATATAAATCATTGATAGAAATACCGAACTCTCAAAATAACTATGATCCTCATTTTTCTTCATAAGATGACCAATAACTCATGCCCTTGATGCTTAAGGATTGAATCAAACTGAACCTTTTTATTACTGAACCAAACTCAAAATCATTGAATTTACACAAAACGTTCTTCCTTATCTCTGCAATAGAGGCCTGATACTTGCAAGAGATTTGTGCCAAATTTGTCCTAAACCGCCCTTAAGCCTCCTAGCTATTTGTCTTAGAACATCAACTCTGACTCCAAGGAGGACTCTCGAGTCTCATCAAATAGAGCAGAATTTTATTTGAAGCATGTACAAAGATCATCATTTTTGTTTCAGACTAAAGCTTTCAACAAAGCTAAAAGAATTTCCTGTTGATGTTTGCAAGGATCTGAGATTAAGATCTTAGGCAATTGGTGAATCTAGAATGGATCCTTGTACTGCAGTTTAACTCAACTATCTGTCACTAGTATGCCTGGAAGATCATTGTTATGGAAGGCAATATGTATAGAAATCATGCCAGACTAACCAGATTGATAGTCGACAAATGAAGTGTTATGGTTGTTCTCATCTTGTAGCTGAAGGGAGATGCTATCAGTTCTAGGCTTTCCATGTATCTTATTTCCAGACTGTAGCCTTTTGGAGTTTCATTTGTGTGAGATTAAATGCTATTTCTATGGAATAATTCTAACATGCAGGGCACCTATTCATAGAATGAGGATGTTGTCCTCATTAGAGGTTGATTTCTGGTCCTGTAGCGTATTCTCAGCAGCAAGGATCCCATGTTTGGAGGATTGGTTTGAGTATGCTATACACTGCATATGAAGCCTAAATACATTATTTAAACTAGCATATGAGGTGTTGATTTTATGTTATTCTATTAGACATATTTGCATACATAAGGAGCACTTCTATTGAAGACACAGTGTGATCATGCTGTGTTTTAACCCAGCATGCAAAGAGAGATAAGGGACAACTCTGAAAATAACTTTTGTGCATTCTCACCAACACATGAGGGCACACTCCTGAGGTACTATTTTGGGGTCCTGATTCCCTACATGTATCGTTACAGTAGGGTGCAGCTATGGGGTGCTTTCCTTTGCTTGTTTTAGCACAGAAATTAGCATGCATATTTACAGACAAAGGAGAACTATCTTGAGTGCTTAAAATGACACTGTTTTTTGTTCTAAGAACAAAAGGTGATTTTGATCAGATCTTGCATGTATATGCTGCTGATTTAAAGAGTGAAATTTCATAATGAAATTAAATCCAGTGCTTCCATGAGGAGATGTATCAGCAAATGGCAGCCATGAAGACTGTATCTAAATGCCCTGTACAGTCTTCGTGGCTGGCATTTAGATTGAATTTATTTCTCCTTGTTGGGCATCACTTACAAGTCTCTATGCCCCCAGAATTCAAATCCTTTCACTCCAATATAGCTCTACGCTTTTCGTTCCCAACCAGCTCTCACATTGTTCACTACTCTTGACGCATATAACCTATAAATACGCATCCCAGAAAACATCTAGCCATTCATAATTACAAGTTCAAAAACACGCAATTCCCAATATGAAGTTAATATCAATAGCTAATGTACATCAGGCACACCACTGAAACCTGTAAGACCCCCACAAAAGCTTCTAAGTTCTGACACTCATGCTGCTCCTCCAAACCACCTATTACTTAACGTTGATTATGAAAGCAAGAATTTGACTCACTTTCCCAAAAACATTTCTTGTCCTTAGAATTGTACAAAAATAATAAAATCTCAGTTTTATCCAAAATTCCAACTCTTCTTTTAAGTTAATTTCTTCTAATTATACAAAATTGTTACAACAAAACTTTGTTGCAGATGAAACTTTTTAAGATTTACTTTATAAAAATAAAAAACAGTTTAAACAACTTGAACTAATATATGCTACATATCCTAATCTAACTATGTTTTGTTAAGGAGGTCTCAGAAACTTCATGAAGAAAACTTGGTCAACCTATCCCAATCCACTCCAACTAGAGGATGGAATGTTGATAACTTCCTATAGGAAAAATCCAACTTAGAATATTTATGGTAATTGAGAGTAATTGGAAAAATATGTTTTACTTGATAAAAAAGGTAAAAAGCATGAATCATGATATGTTTATCATTTATGATCTCCTGCCATGTGTGCAAATTTATCCACGTTGTTCCTTTCCCTCAACGACATTTCTCTATAAGCATCCAAAGATATTAAATTATGATTTACATGCTAAGAAGACAAAAGACTCAATTCCATCAGAGTATTAAGTTTATTGGTAAATGCATCTACACTTTTCTTTACTGTTTTGAATTTATCTTGGACTTGCTGAAGTAAATTTATTTTATTCAAGAATTTTTTAGCTTCCATTACTAGTGAAGTCCTATGTTGAACTCCTAAAGCATGAAATTTCTCCCATGTTTTGGAATTTCAAAAATTCACAATCGTATCGGATTTCTAAGGTTTATTCCCTAGTTCATGCTAATAATGCCATCTGTATTGTAGACCAAATCTGACTCATCCCACATCATTCTAAAAGAATTCCACATCCTTGAAATTTCATTAACAATTTCAACCCATATAATTCACCTTAATTTAGTTAAGGCTCTTATTCCTACCAATTGATTATTATCTATTTCATTTCCTGTTTAATTTTGGCTCTTAGATCTTGATCCGTATTTATGGTAGAATTCCAATCAACTACCTACTCCTTAAAATTGCTAATTTATCTATTTTTTACTTAAATTGACTTTCTCCGATTTTCAATTTCGACATCCTTTAAACTTAAAGCACATATTGTTTTAACTAATTTTCAAATGGGCCAACATGTGTTGATAGTGCTGAAGAAGATGATGGAAAATTATGTTCATTTCTTTCTTATGATAAAATTACAATCCTTGTGTCATAATATTCCACCTTTTATTCATCTGAATGATTAAAAATAATAATTTCTCATTCTCTTTTTGTACTTCCTCCAACATAGGTGTTTGCAGATGCTCTATATTATGCATTTTCAATTTCCTTCTTAATACCTAAATCTCTATGTGTCGTGACTTGATTAGATCTTGTATCGAGGTTTCTTCTTTTGGGTTTTCCCCTAGCTTAATGATCAATTTCTCCAATTCATCTATCTTCATGTACATAATTCTAGTAGCAATTTTCTCCTATTTCAACAAATTAGTGACATTTGACACCATATTCTCTAATTTACATGCATTTGAAGTAATGATTGTAAGTTTTATAAAGATCATTTCACCAGTCTTCCTGTGCAAGTCCATCTGATCCAGCAAATGCATTTTCTTCAAATCTATTGCAAGCTTTGCTGCTTTATAATGTTTTATTGTTATGATTACCCAAGATTTTGTCTCTAGCACAACCATTTTTAACCAACCTTTTTTATAGTCCAAGTCAGATAATAACCTGGTTTGAGATGATCTTAATCCATGCCTCCACAGTTTTGAGTATGAATCTTGTTTAATTTTAATGTTTTATTCGTTATTTCCATAAACTATGAATACATGTTATCATGTCTTGCTAAATTTGAAGGTGAGATTTGTGGTTGATGTTCCTAAGTTGTAGAAGTTGTTGGTAAAATCTCTCAATTAAAAGAAAGCTTGCTTGATGTTGTTTATTTTGTGCTATGTACTAATACTTATGTTTCTCCCTCTTCTGTCCTTTGTCATTTTCAAGACTGTTAATCTTCTTCCTTTGTTTCATAAATAGTTTGGAGTCTTTGAGTAAAAATTATTTAGACTCTTTTCCTTTGATTAAGGCGTTTCTGAAACCAGTGGCTAGGATGATTGTTCAACCTCTGAATGCTGCTCCATACTTTGGGTTTTTTCTACTACCCAAGTTTCCTTGTTTGCAAACTTTTCAATATTTGGTTTGGTCACATGAACATAAGGCATAAAACATTGTTTAATCCTTCTATCTAATACCATTCTATAAGGATCATAAGGCTAAAATTTCTCCTTGAGAAAACATTATCTATTTGATTAATTCCTCTACTCGTTAGAAAGAAACTCTAGTATTAACCGGGAATGGACCCACCTCCTTTTTCAATTCAAGTGTATCTTGATGCTTCTTAGAAATAAAATACAGATGGTCTACACTTAAAATTTGTCTAATATATTCTAAATCATAAATAATCATGGTCAGAGAAGCTAGGAGTTGATAATGTGGATTTTCATAACCATATATTCCGATTTCTGTGAAATTCTCAAATAAATACTAGTCCCCAACCTTAGTATCTAGACTGAGTTAAAAAATCTTCTTTTCTCAAGCCAACCTGAGGAGACCATAGTTTGAACTATCTTATTTCCAGACTGTAGCCTTTTGGAGTTTCATTTGCATGAGATTAAATGCTATTTCTATGGCATACTTCTAACATGCAGGGCACCTATTCATAGAATGAGGATGCTGTCCTCATTAGAGGTTGATTTATGGTCCTGTAGCGTATTCTCAGCAGCAAGGATCCCCTGTTTGGAGGATTGGTTTGAGTATGCTATACACTGCATATGAAGCCTAAATACATTATTTAAACTAGTATATGAGGGTGCTGAGTTTATGTTATTCTATTGGACATATTTGCATACATAAGGAGCACTTCTATTGAAGACACAGTGTGCTCATGCTGTGTTTTAACCCAACATGCAAAGAGAGATAAGGGACAACTCTGAAAATAAATTTTGTACATTCTCACCAACACATGAGGGCACACTCCTGAGGTACTATTTTGGGGTCTTGATTTCCTACATGTATCGTTACGGTAGGGTGCAGCTATGGGGTGCTGTCCTTTAAGTGTCTCATTTCCGAAGCCCTGGTCCATCTAAAACTTTTTTATTTCTCTGAAAAAATTGCATAAATAATATCATAGGTCTTTTTTAATGATTTTTATACTTATTTGCACCTAATTCCTTCATAAATTATGTTGCATATGCTTCATTCATATTCTGCATACTCTAGGTCATGGGAAATCAATAATTTTAAGCCCAATCGGGATTGGAGGAACTTTTTAACATAACTAGGATCATTTTTTTTGACCTAAAATATGGTATAAGAGTTGAAAATGACCTAATTTAGAAGATCCAACCATCATCCCTCCTTATTTTTATGCACATCCCTGAAATTACTCATTTTAGGGCATAAATGACGAATATTCCCCACCCTTTTGAGTCAAGAAGTGAATTAAAGTTGTTGTTGTTACTTATAATGAAGGATATGTCATCTAGTATTAATTAAATATGATTTCTTACTACTCTCCAACTTTGTAATTCCTTAGGGTATTCTTACTGTTGTAGAAAATCCCTATATTGCTACATTTCCCCACTTAGGAATTAGAATATAAACCATATACTTGTTGAATTTCTTACATCTGCTAGTGAGATGTTGTTTTAAATATAATGATTTTTTCTACATTTCCATGCTCATTACTTTCTAAAGCTCCACATTGGTAATAACTCAAAATATTCCCAATAGTGTAGTTGTTCCCATTTTGGGATATTACAGTGATATCAGAGCAAGATATTTGGCACAACCTATGCATTCTTGGAGCTAATATCTCTTCAGAGAGAGGAGAACCTCAACGACGGGGAGCAGAGGTATCATGGAAGAAGACAGAAGAAAAATGATTACACCATTGAAACTCCTTTGTATGGAAGAATAGAAGGAGTAGAGTTCTCTAACATTCTTTCTCAAGCTTTGCATGAGCTGGAGGGAGAAATCAGGGGAGTGAGGATTTGAAGATCAATAGATATCTTGATGAGGTTTTCACAAGAGGGTAGCCCCACTACTTCATCTAATGTGTGGGAGCATGCAACCACACAATCTGATCTACAACGTTGCAGCATGCTTGCATTCTTTACAAGAGGACAAGAAGAGGTAGGGACACCAGAGGAGGAGACCCTTGCTGACTACCTTCGAGAATATGAATCTCGGTCTCAAATATTCAAGGAGAATTTAGGCTTCCCTAAGCTTTGTTAGCTCAAATAAGGGATAATATCCATGAAGATAACTCCATTTCAGAACATTGCTGGGAGGGGTAAAGATCTGCTACATGATTTTCCAGGGGCAAAGGCCTTATTTCAGCAAGATTATTCTTCTCAAGAAGAATACATGAATTTCCTTTCCTCAATGAGAGATAAAGAAAAAAAATCTCTTATTGATGGGGCATACTCCATTGTTGAGGAGGAAGAAGTAAAACTGAAAGGTTCCTCTAGTGGTGTGACAGCAGGAGGGAATATAAATTTGTTGAAAGATGGAGTTAAAGCTATTGCTTCCACTATGAGGGCCCTTGTATCTCTGCAAGGAGGTCCCCAGGATCTTATTCATGGAGAATATGAGCAGCACGTGTCTACGATGATAGAAAAGGGGAAAAAACAAAGAAGAAACTTAGACTGTGAAATCTTGCAGAAGGTGAGAAATGAAGAAGACGATGGGGGAGTTGCTCCAACCTCTGCTTATCATTGTACTTCCACATAGCAATTAGAGATGGATTTTCATAGTGGAAGTAGTCATATTATGTTCGCATTAGTATTTCACATGGGAATGAGCCATGAGCCATATTTATCTTCTGGTGTACCCCATGGAAGACCACCTGATTCATATTTGATGGGAGATGTTTCATGCATTGATGCTCCTTCCATAGATCCTAGAACGAAGAGAGCATTAGGAGACCATGCTACAGCGTTGAGAGTGTGTGGGAGGTACAAAGAAAGGGAGCACATTCTTCCTTTGACTTCACTATCTATCCTCACCTCTCAAATTGAATTGAGGAGATATGTTGCAAGGAGAGAAAATGACACCATCATGAAGCATGGGAGGCAAGATTTGAATCAGAAGACAAACTTGTTTGAAGAACACTCTTCCCTGCTGGAAGAGAGATGGTGGTCTCACATGCATGATTTGGAAAAAATAGAGAGGCCTTGGACAAATGCTATCCTTCCAAGGAAGACTAACTCCCAAGAGCTTCCTTCTTCTCTAAATCATGTGCATGAGCAAGTAGGACAGCAAGGAAGGAATAACAACATTCCGTCTCATACCTTTCACATGGGAGATGAAAAAAAGAAGAGTGGGAGGTATAGCCTTCAAACATACACTTTGGACATGGAGGATGTCAAGGATAAGAGTAGCAACATGGCGGCCATGTCAGCTAGCACATTATTAGTGCTGTCATTGTTGGACACATTAGATCCCTATTGGAAATCCCAACTGCTGGTAGGATATTCCAAGAATCTTCATACTTTCATGATTCTGGATCACTGGTTGCATGAGGGGAGCTGTTCAATATTCAAGGGAGTCATCTATAATCATGGTAGGATCTTCTTATCTAGAGCCTCCAAGCTCAAGGAGAAGTTATTATAGCAGGCCTATGAGGAGTTTTGTTTCAGCCAAGATTATCTTAAGAAGCTGAACAACACCATCTTGAGGAGCTACTATTGGGAGGGCCTTGAAGGAGAACTATATCAGCATTATCAGAGATGCATGAACCTTGTGGAGATGGAGTAGCAACATAGCTCAGTTGGAGAGTTAATTTAGCCTTCTCTTTCCCCTATTAAGGGAGGAGATAGATCTATGCATCGCTCCAAATTTATGGGGAGGAATATTGGTGAAGAATATGCTCAGGTGAAACAAGTTTATTTTTCTGATTATATGCATTCTTCCACCTTGTTTTTGTATGCCATGACTCTAAGAAGGAGAGTTTTATCTTATCAATCTCATGGCAGATTTTGGGCCACAACACTTTTTGTACTTCGCCACTCCCTTGGTGGACAAAGGGAGATCTTGTTTCATGATGGGTGCTTTCCTAAGGCACCCAAGAGATCTCACAAATTCAGTTACAATGAAATGGCATGGGCTACAAGTAAGTGGTGGGAATACCACTTACCAAACCTTGTTTTAATGCAAGCAGGAGATGCATTATGGGACTATGACCTGTCTCCATATGTGCACCTTTCTGTTTGTTGCTGCATTATTTTTCTCCCATACGTTGATGACATGCTTGTACTTTTTGTGAGAATCTATGGAGGGAGGATGAGAGGTATGCATGTGCCTGATGAGCTGAAAGTTCTCCATGTGTCATGTGTTATATATTTTAGAGGGGACATTTGGCAAACCATGAATGGTTCACATGAGATCTTGTTTCCTTGTGGGATGGATTTTTCACATCTCATATTGACTTTGGGAAAACAATTCATGGGGGTTTGGATTGGTGAGCATCTAGCTTATGATGGGAGCTCGATATTTTATGATGTCACCAATGGAGGGGAAATATTGCATCACTCACCTTATCAGTTTCTTGAGGACAAGAAACATTTTGGAGGGGAGGACTGTAATATTCCCATTTAGCCCAAGCTAATGGGAATATATTATTTTTTCTTATTTTATCTTACATTGCATGTTTATGAATTAAATATGAAGGAGGACATGTAAAACTCCTAGAAAACATCAATAAATCAATGCCTATGTAAACAGAGACATATCTGAGCCATGTAAATAATCTCTTGCAGGTGCGAATGGGATTAAATCACAAGATTGGGTCAACCTTTACCAAATAAACAATGAAGTCTAGGTGCAATCAACCTCATGGATACACAGTGTAGTTCTAGATGGAGGCTCCACATGTGAAAAGGGTTAACTCATTGAGGTGGTTTAGGGTTTGACAAGGATTTCATCCTATAAAAGAAGGAGGAGGACAACAAGAGAAGTTTGTTGATGTTATTATTTTCTAAAGGTTTTTTCTGTTGAGACACACCTCTTGGGGTTTTCCTATTTAGGATCCCCACCTCCTTCCTTGAGCAACTCTTGGAGGAGTCTTGTTTGTCTAGTCCACTATTCGGAATTTGGCGAAGCCTCATCTCACATCTAGAGTGGAGTCCTACTTAGGATTGGGTTATCCATGTGAGCTGCAGCAACTAGAACACTAGATCTACTCAGATCTAACTTGTATTGGTGCCTCTTCTCAGTGAGGGTGTCTCTTAACCTCCTGGAAGAGTGCATTAGTGGGTTGAGCTTCATATCCATACATTGGCATCAGGCAAAAGCATTATCAGGACCAAAAATGCATTCCCTCTTCCATGACTTCGTTATTTTCAAGAGCAGATTTGCGGGGTGACTTGGCATTATTTTCAGAGGAGAGATATCTAGTGAAGGGTTTCTTCCTTTCACTATGGTGATCCATGGATTGGAAAACCAAACCATGTTAGTTCAGATCTGATCTGCTATATATGTTATTATTTATAATTTTTTGAATACTTCTGCAGATATGTGACTTAGATCTCAAATCTACTCTTGTACTTTCATGTTTTGCTAAGATCCCCAGGGGGAGTGTATAAAGGAGAATTTATTGTTTACAGATATGATATAGATCTGAAATTATATGTACATATCTATTGTAGATCTGAGTTTTAATCTACTGCATGCCTCGGCAATGGAAATTACGCTTTCAAACTCTTTTGTGCATTTTCTTGTGTTGTAGTTTCTCATTCTAAAGCCCTGATCCATGTAAAACTTTTGTCTTTCTCTCATAAATTGCATAAATCATATCATAGGTCTGATTTAATAATTTTTATACTTATTTTCATCTAATTCCTTTATAAATTAAGTTTCATATGTTTCATTCACATTTTTCATACTCTAGGTCATGGGAAATCAGCAATTTTAAGCCTAGTCGGAATTGGAGGAACTGTTTAACATAGCTAGGATCATGTTTTTGACCTGAAATTTGGTATAGGAGTTGAAAATGACCTAATATAGAATATCCAACCATCATCCCTCCTTATTTTTATGCACATCCCTGAAATTACTCATTTTAGGGCATAAATCACTGCTTTTCCCCACCCTTTTGAGTCAAGAAGTAAAGTAAAGTTGTTTATGTTTCTTATAATGAACGATATATCATCTAGAATCAGTTAAATATGATTTCTTACTGCTCTCCAACTTTTGAATACCTTATGGTATTCTTACTGTTATAGAAAACCCCTATATTGTTGCATCTCCCCACCTAGGAATGAGAATATAGGCCATATACTTGCTGAAGTTATTACATCTACTGGTGAGATGTTGTTTTACATCCAATTAGTTGTTCTAAATTTCCATGCTTATGATTTTCTGAAGCTCCACATTGGCAATAACTCAAAATATTCCCAATAGTGTAGTTGTTCCCATTTTGGGATATTACAAGTAATATGTCCTAGTGGAACCCGAGGGTGGTTACCTTGGATTCTCTATGATAAACACCTTGGGGGCACAATTATGGGAAGTAACATATGACATGAAAAGGTTGAAGACTGAAAAAAAAAAGGATCTGTGTGGCAGATAATTAATTATGGTGTTTATGTCTTAGCTTGGCAGTGTAAACCAAGCGCTCTTTGCTTTAGGTGGGAGTGTGTGCAAGCCTTATTTTTATTATAATTAATCCAAGATGGTTATTTAAAGAAGAAAAATTTTGAAAATTGTAAATGAAATTGAAATGACCATAAAACAATAGTTAATCATGCATAAATCCCAACCCAAAGTATGTTGCAAAGAAACCAAATGAAATGAGGGTGAAATTGAATCAAAACACACGAAAATTTCCAAGATATCTAATGTATATCAGACTATGATCTAATGGCTAAATATTGTTTTAAATGACGCAGAAAAGAGCAAGAAACCAGAGGGGAAAATTGTTGCAAAAGATAACGTTAAAGGTTAAAAACCTAGGGAAAACAAAGAGACCCTAAGGCAAATGCCAAACATAAGTCAAGAGAGGGGTTTGGATTTAAAAATATCCTACTAGAAAGGATCTGTAAAAATTATGGATCTGACCCTGAAACTATGGATGAAAGCATTGTAAATCTAAGACTACCTACTCACCTTAACCCCTCCTAAAAAGGTTAAAGTGTATTGAAACCCTAGGGGGATTGGTTCTACTTCAAAAATATAATATTATCATATCTATGCCTATGATGGGTTGCAACACATTTCAAACAACCCAAAACAATGCTCTTCAGCAAACCTTGACAGTTTTAGAAAAAAACTTGGAAAAAGGTTCTAGATCGTAGTTACTAACTTGTAAACAAGTGAGCTTGGACTTTTTGAGCAGACAAGTGCGATTTCACTGGGAAATTGCATTATTTGGGCCAAAAAATGTGATTTATGTTGCTAGGTTTTCGAGTGGCATGTTGTGGAAATTTTTTTGTCTCTTGATGGCTGATATGTGTTACCTGTGGAAAACGCCAAAAAACATTCGAAATTTAGAATTTTGACTACATTAGGGAAAGAAAATGAAGAAACAACATCAAGAGACTGAAAACACCTAAATAAAAACCCTTTTTTCTAAATTTGTTGGTCACATGGGAATCTCAATCACAATACTAGAGTCGCCATTTCTTGACGCTAATGTCTAAGTAAAACACTAGCAAAGTCGCCATTTTTTGACACTAATGTATAATTAAAACACTAGCAGTGTCGTCATTTTTTAGTGTAAAATCTTATCAAAGGCATACAAAAATATCCTACCTTATTTATTCATGATGAATAGCCCTTACAACAGAAATGATTTTTTAAGCCTTTATATTTTCAATACACAGTTGGAACAAATCCTACAAAAACCAAGATCTATGCTGTAAAAATAGCTAAATAGTAAAAAGAAATGGTAATAACTCCAAGTCACCAATAAAAAAGACAACTTTAAAATAATGATTTAATAAAATGTAACACCTGGTGAAATAAATAATTAAATGTTACAAGTCCCCCTAGATGCGATGGGTTCTTGGCTGTCCTCAATGCTTCAACTTTGTGAGTCTCTCTCTTTCAATGGTGTAGAAAACCGAAAGCATGTGTTGAACTCAAGTGGGAGCTCAAATGGGTAAAAGGAAATGATAGCCACAATGATAATGGTGAAAGTGAATAATGAATGGAAAAAACCTCCTATTTATAACAAAAAATTGAGTTATCCTCGATAATGGAGAATAATAAAATACTATTAACAAAGATCTATGTATAACCACTTCGAATATTGTAATATATTTTGTTGGAGGGAAAAAGTATTTAAATTGGTTAAATACCTTTATTTAGAAATAATAAACAAATAAATAATTTATTTATCGTTTCAAGAATGTGGTTAAGGAATAATAAACAAATAATGATTTTTTTAATTAATCCTAGGTGATATAGTCAAATTTAACAAGGAATAATAACTGAATAATGATTTAATTAATTATTCCTAGAGAAAAATAATATAAATAATTAATTATCTAATAATTTCTCATAATTGGCTTAAATATTATCATGAATATTATTTAAAATATAGTTTAATTAATTATTCCTAGAGGAAAACAAAATAAATAACAACTTATTTAATTTCTCATTGTGGGATTTCTTGTTTTAACTAGAAATAGTTTAATAAAATATAGTTTATTAAATCATTTCTTATAGTGAAAGAAATTTTATTATGGTTTACATCGATCCATATAATTAGAAATGGTTAGATGACCAATTTTTGGTGATAATACGTATGTATGAAGAAATGTATATTTTGTTAGTGTTATTTCTCTCTCATTACTAAGTATGTATATATGCATGTAAGAGTACTTTTGCATATTGATGATACTCGATTGTGAAAATAAACAATTTATTCCGTGAAAATATGAGATTATTGATAGAATTAGAGTTCCATGTCAAACTATGTATTATTTTACAAGGTTGTTACATCGATCCATATAATTAGAAATGGTTAGATGACCAATTTTTGGTGATAATACGTATGTATGAAGAAATGTATATTTTGTTAGTGTTATTTATCTCTGATTACTAAGTATGTATATATGCATGTAAGAGTACTTTTGCATATTGATGATACTCGATTGTGAAAATAAACAATTTATTCCATGAAAATATGAGATTATTGATAGAATTAGAGTTCCATGTCAAACTATGTATTATTTTACAAGGTTGTTACATCGATCCATATAATTAGAAATGGTTAGATGACCAATTTTTGGTGATAATACGTATGTATGAAGAAATGTATATTTTGTTAGTGTTATTTCTCTCTCATTAGTGTTATTTCTCTCTCATTACTAAGTATGTATATATGCATGTAAGAGTACTTTTGCATATTGATGATACTCGATTGTGAAAATAAATAATTTATTCCATGAAAATATGAGATTATTGATAGAATTAGAGTTCCATGTCAAACTATGTATTATTTTACAAGGTTTTTCCTTGCTATTAAATATTTATACATGCATGTTAAAGATCTCAATTATAGGAAAATGATGGAAGGAAGGTAAAATAATAAAAAGAATTATGCTAGGCTTATCCTAATGAATTTAGATTAAAGATAATGGAAACTTATTATGATCCTATATTCATAGTGAAGTACATGCATATATTTAAAAGGAATATATATATATATATATAAGGTTACAATGTGTTTTTTCATAGTTTTTATAGGAGAAGCAGAAAACTCTAGAGAAAGGAGGTAGGTGATACACATTTAATGATCTGATTTGAATAAAATGGCGGAAAACATCCGCGCCCATACTATGAATGACTAAATATAATTATTTGTACTTTGCAATCTACCTTTAGGAATAAATGAACTGGAAGAAAATCTCTTCAGGAACAGGGCATGAGGGTTATTCTTCGTGAACATTCTGTACGTTCCTGAAGGGAGCTCGACTGGAATATCATCTTGAAAACATTGCTTTTCTGAGCACTGTACCTTTCAACATTTGAATTCAAACCCAAGACCTTTAATGTAGGACGTTGTATCTCTCGGCCTCTCACTGATATTTTTATGCTGCAAAATTTAATGTCTTCAGCTGCGAGAACCTACCTCTTGCATCGCTCTGAGAGGTTCAATGGATTTTCTTTTTGTTTCCATTAACGAGGTCATATAATACAACTACTTCAAGTTTCCATCTTAAATTTCGCCAGCGGAATATCGTCCTTTGAGATACTCTTGACCTCTATAATGGAGGCGACAAATTATAACGTCTCTTCATCATCTTGAAACCTGCAAAACCCACAGATACATTAGAAAAAATAGACTCAGGAGCGAGGGGTGTGGAGGTGGAGATGATGGTGACGTCGAGGACATGGCCACATGGCTATAACGAGTAGGGTGGCGAGGAGATTACAGTGGAGGTATGGCGGAAAGGCTGACCAGAGAGAAACATTAATATATAACGTAAGAATGAAATATATGTATATATATGAATAGCGGTGGGTGAGATGGTGAACACGTGGAGCAATGACTTGGTGGAGGACTCGGTCAGCGGGTGGTCAAGCGGATGATCTGGACCGTCCAACTCCAGAGTAAGATCTACGGCTACAAATGCATTGAGTCAATGGAAAGTTGGGCCATGGACGCAATAGACATGAGTTAAAGTGCTTGCATCTTCGGAGACTATCCACCGTTGGATGAAAGGCGCAAGATCGGATGACGATGATTGATTCCGCTGCACATCCTTTGGCCGAAATTTAATGCGCAGGGAGGGCGGAGGCCTGAGATAAATCTCCTGCATCTTCGAGGCACGATGGCCGTTGGATGGAGGCCCCGAGATTTGACGGTCACCATTTATTCCGCTACCCGACCTTTGACTGAACATTAACATGCGAAATGGAAGCGGTTTCGGGCCCGTACAAAAGACACTTGTCAATTGCCGTATGGAATCGCTGGGCCTTTGAGGAAAACCGTCAGCCTGGGGTAAATGGTGTGGAATGAAACCACCGGTTTCTGAGCAAGCGTGGGGACCACCATGAAAAACCAAATCTTTTCCGTCGATTGGATTCGATCGGACGGCTCCAGACGTGCCCGAAAACTCTAACGATAGGCTCCTTTCCATCTGGCACTTGGTCTTGCGCTCGAGTCATATGGGGAATGAAACAACGGGGCTAAGGCTGAAGGAGCCAAGCCTGATATAATTTTAATTTCAGCTTTTAACCTTTGTAAAGTGCATTTTTTGGGTGGCAAGGGTAACGATAGACAGAATATAACTGTTCTCGACCACATGAGGAGATTTTAAAGGATTCATGCAGGTCTGAAGGCTAGAAATTTGAGTGTAAGGGCTAATATGTACAACATCGGCTCCATCTGGGGACGGTACGTTCACTTTTGGACGTGCCGAGAACACCGCAGACCTTCTGATCATGCTCTAAGTGGATTCTGCTCTTTAGCACCTCTAGCTTTCACTTCATAATTAATCAGCACACACACATTATTAAAAGAATGATCAAAGAAAAAGAACATTAATGTACAGTATAATACACTAGGTTGTCATTGCCTCCTGGGTCCCATACTTTGCTTTGCTGGTATCCATTAGTTACATTATTCTTCAACTGTACCCGTCTATGTTTCCATATTTTGTTCTGCAATTTGCCTCCAGCTATGCTTTCACATTCTGTTCTTGTTTTTCCATTTCCAAATTTTCTTTGCTTTCTTGCTGCTATTTGTTGTTTCTGAGGCACCTTCATCATCAGTCTTTTGATGCTGTCAATTTATATGCCCAGCCTTTCTTTTTTCTAGAACTTACCTTGCCCACTATTGTCTTCAATATGGCTCTTGAAAGCCTGATCGCCTTCTTCTTGTATTTTGAAAGGAAATGGGATCTCTTCTTTTTGTTCCATAATAGCAGCTTTGAAAAATTTTCTCTCTGCTGGCAACATGCTGCTAGAAAGGACCCTTGATCCTTCTTCAAATGCTTGCAGGAAATGCACATAAGGATCATGAAATGATACTTGGTTAAGAGTATCTGGCAGGCAGGCTTCAACCAGGATTCTATCTCCTTTCACTGGATCGAGAAGAAGACTCTCTTGAGAGAGAGAATCTCCTTCATTCTCTAAACTGGAGGACTCATCATATACTAGAGCTAAGTCTTTTTGGGGCTCTGGTATATTCTTCTCTGTTGTGCTGAGCTTTGTGAAAAGATCCATGAATTCTTGAGCAGGGGCTTGCTCCATTATTTCCTCTTTTTCAAGAGAAAGCTCGTTGTTTTCATCTTGCTTAAGAATCTCTTCTTTGCTCTCCTCCTCTTCTTCCTGTATTGAATCATATTTATTCAGCATAATCTCTAGCAACCTGATTTCTCCATTCCATGGGTTAAAATATTCCACCGAATTTCCTTCCTCCTTTCTTTGACTATCAAATAGTGTCAAATTTCTTTCATCAACATCAATCTCTATGTTGGAGAATTCACCTCCTATTTCTAGGAATCCCGTTATCTATTCTTCATCCTCAAAGACCTGGCAGTGCTTGATATTATCTGGGGTGAGTGGTGCTTCTGGAGGAAGTATGAAAGAGGTGACCTGAGATTGATATGCTGGCTGTTTTAACAGCTCGGTCAAGGGGACTGGAATTTTGATCTTCTCAAGTTCTTTTTGAAAATTGAAAGCAAAAGGGGACTTTTCTATTGAGACTTCTTTGGACTCTTCATTTCTATCTTGAGTTCCAGTCTGCTTCCTTGAATATCTCAGATCGTATCTTCTATTGAAATGTCCTTGCATGAAATCATTAAATTCTTTACAATAATGGTCAATTTCTGCCTCTTCTTCTTCTTCTTGCAATGGGCATTCCATTTCATCATTGTTTGAGAAAGCATGATTTGAATCTTCTAATTCATAAGCAGCATCTTTAGTGGAGTCATCTGCTGGGCCTTCCAGGTACAATGGGTGTGGTACGTGATCTTGCTGCTCCTTTGTATCTCTGGGCAATATTTGCAGGGGTGGTCTTTTGTACTGGGAATTGTATCCTCTGTTTGGAGCATTGTAGAAATTTTTAGGGGCTGAATTCTTAGCCTCCAACTCAAGCTTGACCATATTCTTAACCATCTTACTTATTTCATCCATCTTATCTGCATCCTTATCTTGATTAGAGGTGGAAACCTCTTCTTTGCCTCTCCTCCTAGTTTCTTGTTCAGCTTTTCCTTTTAATTTTCGAGTGGAGGAAAAGTTTGCTTCTAGCTCAAGAGCATCTGACTGAGCATCATCTAAGGTAGCAGGTTTCCTCTCCCTGAGGGAGAAACCAAAATCTGAGTCAAAGGCTGCAATGAAAACAACTTTTACAGTGTTTTGATGAGGCTTCATATCAGGAGGCAGGCTCAAATATAGCTTATTAAACCTTTAGATAAACTCTGCCACTCCCTCACTATGTTTCTTCTTCAGAGTATTAAATTTAGTAAGACACTGACCATAATCTTTCTTTTCTCCCCATTTCCTGAGAAAAGTATTCTCGATGTCATCCCAGGTGGTTACTGAATGGTTTCCCAATGTCTTGAACCATTTTCTGGGTTCACCATCCAGAGATTGCACAAACAATCTTAAGACCACATCCAAATGTTCTACATTTAAGTTTTCTGCAAAAGAGAAGAAACTCTCAAGATGCTTCTGTGCATCAATTTCATTTTCCCCATTAAATCTAGGCAGGATCTTCAAATAATCCTGTGGCATATCATTCAGCACTCGTGGGAGTGCTAAAGGAGCATATTTGTTCAATAGGAAAGCTGGAACATTAGCCATTGGAGGAGGTGGGGGTTTTGCAACAATTTGATGTATAAATGAAGGAAGGGGAGGAGGAGGAAGTGGAGTATGTATAACAATGGGAATAAATTGCACAGAAGCATGAGGTGTAGATGGGAATAGTTCACGGTTAACAGCAGCTACTTCTGTGACTTCTTTAACTTCTTCAGCCTCAGGGGTAGGATGAGGGTTATCTCTGGTTCTAGCACTTCCCCTAGGTGGGCTATCTGAGTAATATTCGGGATAGTCGAGATTTTCCACTGGGATTTCCTAAGAAGAAGAGGATGGATGATCTTCTACAGAATATTCAGGGACTTCAGCATGGGTTGATTGTCTTTCTTTCCAACTTCTTCTATAAATAATCTTCTCTGGGTCAGATACAGAGGATGTCTTTAACTTGAAGGAGTCTGACCTCAAATGTGGCTTTCGGGGAGCCAGGACTACCAATGGATTTATCAAATAAAAGCAGTGGAGTCGCCAAGGTGAGAGATACACAACTCTTCAACTCTCCGTGTTCACCTGAGTAGAGAGTGAATATGATTTGTCGAGGCCCAGGGAAACTGATATTCTTGAATTCGTTCCCCAGCAACGGCGCCAGAAAGATGTTGTCGACAATTATTGTCTACCCTAGAGACAGCCTAGAGTTGCTATAGACCAGTGCCTAGGACATCTTAGCATAGCAAGGAGCTCATAATATATCTTGGGTTGTCAATCCAAAAGCTCTCTTACTATCTCTTGTAAAACAAGGAAATTAGTTTAAATGGAACCAAACTCTCTCAGAAGCTGATACAAAGATAAGAATAATGTAGGAACAACATGCAAAACTCCAATACAAACGCATCAGACAGTTAAGGGACAACTTACTGCAAAGAGGGCCAGTTCAAATAATATGTCACAGAAATCAAATATCAGAAAGTGGATGTAGTTCATAAACATGAAGAAGATACTAGTTAGCATGAGGCTGATACCCAGATACACAAAAAAACCACATACGAGCTTATCCAACTAAGAATCCATACATGACAATGGCATTTTAAAAGAACCCTCCTCAAGTAACTAATATAGTAGAAAATATGGATGAAATGAACATGGAATAGTATATCATGACTAGGCCTATTTAAAGTGCTTGACTAATCCAAGTATGGGCACCAACTGGGATGAATCCTTACTTAAGACCAGTGAACCACTCGCATTCTAGAACATGATACAGGAAGATAAATACCATGAAATGAGATATTATATTAACACATAAGAAAAGATTACATATTGTGGGATACCAAAGACCAGAATCCTCATTACAGTTATAAATCCTCTTCACTGAGACCCTACGGGATCTGAGCCTTCATATAAAAACTTTACAAGATGTATACAAATCCTTTCACTGCACAGTTTGCTGATAGAAATCTGGAACCCTTACAATGTGTTTTTTCATATTTTTTATAGGAGAAGCAGAAAACTCTAGAGAAAGGAGGTAGGTGACACACATTTAATGATCTAATTTGAATAAAATGGCGGAAAACATCCGCGCCCATACTATGAATGACTAAATATAATTATTTGTACTTTGCAATCTACCTCTATGAATAAATGAACTGGAAGAAAATCTCTTCAGGAACAGGGCATGAGGGTTATTCTTCATGAACATTCTATACGTTCCTGAAGGGAGCTCGATTGGAATATCATCTTGAAAACATTGCTTTTCTGAGCACTGTACCTTCCAACATTTGAATTTAAACCCAAGACCTTTAATGCAGGACGTTGTATCTCTCGGCCTCTCACTGATATTTTTATGCTGCAAAATTTAATGTCTTCAGCTGCCAGAACCTACCTCTTGCATCGCTCTGAGAGGTTCAATGGATTTTCTTTCTGTTTCCATTAACGAGGTCATATCATACAACTACCTCAAGTTTCCCTCTTAAATTTCGCCAGAGGAATATCTCCCTTTGAGATACTCTTGACCTCTATAATGGAGGCGACAAATTATAGTGTCTCTTCATCTTCTTGAAACCTGCAAAACCCACAGATACATTAGAAAAAACGGACTCAGGAGTGAGGGGCGTGGAGGTGGAGATGATGGTGACATCGAGGACATGGCCACATGGCTAGAGCGAGCAGGGTGGTGAGGAGATTACAGTGGAGGTATGGCGGAAAGGCTGACCAGAGAGAAACATTAATATATAACGTAAGAATGAATTATATGTATATATACGAATAGCGGTGCGTGAGATGGTGAACACGTGGAGCAATGACGTGGTGGAGGACTCGGTCAGCGGGTGGTCAAGCGGATGATCTGGACCGTCCAACTCCAGAGTAAGATCTATGGCTACAAATGCATTGAGGCAATTGAAAGGTGGGCCATGGACGCAATAGAAACGAGTTAAAGTGCTTGCAGCTTCGGAGACTATCCACCGTTGGATGAAAGGCGCAGGATCGGACGACGATGATTGATTCCGCTGCACATCCTTTGGCCGAAATTTAATGCGCAGGGAGGGCGGAGGCCTGAGATAAAGCGCGTGCATCTTCGAGGCACGATGGCCATCGGATGGAGGCCCTGAGATCTGATGGTCACCATTTATTCTGCTACCCGACCTTTGACTGAACATTAACGTGTGAAATGGAAGAAGTTTCGGGCCCATACAAAAGACACTTGTCAATCAGCGTATGGAATTGCTGGGCCTTTGAGGAAAATTGTCAGCCTGGGGTAAGCGATGCGGAATGAAACCACCGGTTTCTGAGCGGGCGCGGGGACCACCACGAAAAACCAACTCTGCTCCATCGATTGGATTCGATCGGACGGCTCCAGACGCGCCCAAAAACTCTAATGATAGGCTCCTTTCCATATGGCGCTTGGTCTTGCACTCGAGTCATATGGGGAATGAAACAATGGGGCTAAGGCTGAAGGAGCCAAGCCTGATATAATTTTAATTTCGGCTTTTAACCTTTGTAAAGTGCATTTTTTGGGCGGCAAGGGTAACGATAGACAAAATATAAATGCTCTCGGCCACATGAGGAGATTTTAAAGGATTCATGTAGGTCTGAAGGCTAGAAATTTGAGTGTAAGGGAAAATATGTACAACATGTCCTTTGCTCTGATAGTGTAGATGGCTCTCGAAATTTGTTAGGGTAATCACCTACCCTCAGCCAAACCCTAACCATTTAATTTTGGTGGTTTCATAGTAGGTGTTTGTGAGATCTGCATCTTCCTTTTCCCCGCTATGCAGTGTTTAACATCCATAGTGTTTGTAACAGTGTGAGTTTGACACACGATTATGCTATTGTTGTTCTGGTTTATATGAAGAATCTCATGCTTAGTATTCATGTCACTGCTCCATGACTTTCCAACATTTTTCTTGTCTATTAGAGGTCTAGAGCGCTATGTGGCCATGGCTTCACCAAAATTTGGTTGAATCTCTGCACGGTTTTCATCATATTTCATCCCTCCTCGATGAACACACAGGTAAACCCCTCTTCAATGAGCTCAATTCCCAAATGTTGTTTCCTTCAAACTTTTCCCCTTTTTCTTCTAAAACTAAGTAATTGAGTTTTGTGCACAGGGTTTACTCCATTGAATTTACTATTGTTTAGTATTTATTTTTTTTACATATTCAAAGGCTCTTGCTTTCTGGAAGACCCCAAAGGTAATAAGACCTCTACCTCTTCCACTTTTCTCTGGTTCTTTAACTTTTCGACATCCCATTTCTTTAAAAACTCTTGACAGTTTAAATTCCTCTTCTTTTACAGGCATCAATTTCTACCCAAGCTTCTCGTCAACAATACCATAACTCTTTTAGTGGACATACTTTGAGATTACTTCATTTTTTTTCTCTCCTTTAGGTGCATGAGTTATCATTCTTCACTATTTTTTTAATGGAATACTGGCACTATGTTTTTATGGCTCATGGGTTTAATCTTACCGTCCCATCAAGGGTTTTCCTTTTTAATTTTTCCTTTTGCTGTAGAAGTGAGGGGAAACTATCCATACCTCATCAGGAAAGGATTTCTTTAGCATCTTTAACTATTCATGTATCCTTTTGATTAAAAGTTTGTTATTCAAACGGCCTCGTTGGATTTTGGTTTGTTGAACGTTATGTAAAATATTGGATATGAAAGTCCCTTAATTGCAATGTTTTTAATTGAGCTTATATTGGCATTCTTATGCTTCTCTATCGTTTGTACTTATGACCTGAAGTGAGTCTATCAATCTCGGACACTAAAGAAATTGCTTTAATTTATATTTGTGCGTTATGTGGTGTTTAAAGAATATAAAATTCAAATTTCTTTATCACTCTAAAATTTGAATATCTGTGATTTTGCTCCCTTCTGTTTATGTGAATTTATAGTATCTATGGAGCGTACCCTTATGTATATGTATTCCGATTTTACGTTATGTATGTAAAATCTCACCCTTAATTTTTTTAGGGTTTATAATTTTTTTTCACTCATAATTCATAATTGCTAATGTCTGTACTTTAGCTACTATTTTTATGCGAAAATATCTTATTTACTGTTCATTTTCTTAGAGTATTTTAATATTTTAAAGAACACATAACAGGTTCCGATGAATACTTTATTTTCATACAGTAAATTACAGCGTTACTTACAGATTAAATAATGTATAGTCTGCACTATTTTCTATCTTCTGCCAACCTTATTCTAGGTGAGTGTCTGTACCACTCATAGGGTAACAACCCCTTAGTCTATGTACTAATTAGCTTCTACCCGCATGACATATTTTCTTTCTACATGGGTTCATTCCCTAAGTGTTAAACTACCAAACCTTCTAAATTACAATTTTCCTTTCACCCAGAATTTATATTTCAGAATAGTCAATAATATAAGTACAGAATCCCTTTTACATAACCATCTATTACAAGACATTCTTACTTTGTAAGTTCTTATGCTGGAATAAATATGCATATGTAACATTCCTATTCCTATGCTTATGCATACAAATTAATAAGGAAAAAATTACAAATTTTCTACTTAAATCATGTCTACTTATCTCACTTTTTGTGACTTTGATGGCTTCTTCCCAACCTTGAGTGATGCAATAACATCCTCCACTACCCCCGTGCTTTGAACCAAGGTAGAGTATTTACAGAAGTTTGCTATCTGAAAATATATACCTTATGACTCTTGTCCATTCTTTATTCCCAAGTTATATTTTAGAATTTCAGTGGCTTTCCACCACCTCTGGAAGTTCTCTTTCTTCACCCTCTAGTTGTTTCTCTTTCCTACGTAGAACCCATTTCCTCCTCTAGGATTTTATTTGTATTCCTGAGAGGAAAGGAAACTTCCAGTAACTGCTAACTCAACTACCTTGGAGTCTTGGAAAATTTTATCATCAGATTCATTGTATCATACCATAAGTGGAATATATAAAAGGTAAGAAACTTGATTGATAATTTTTTGATTAACATAATTGTTAGTCTGTGAATTAAAATAAAATACTTCAATGTCTAATTAGTTAAAAAATAAAAATGTATTTTAAAAAAGTAACACTAAACATGGGTGTTACGGCTTATCTTTAATGGCTTAGTCTAACTTATAGACAAAAAAAAATTGATTACAAATATTTTAAAAAAAATATTAGTTTAATGCATTTAAGAACACATTTTAAACAAAAAAATACTTTATTTCTTGAAATTGTATAATAGGATTTTTGTGAATTTCGACTACTCTATTTTTAACTCCAATTTTCCATAAATTTGTAAATTTTGCAAACAATAGCTTATACAAAAAATTATAATACAATATTAGTCAAAGTTTATAGATCATTTTGTAACCATTATATGGTAAATTGAGTATTATATTAATGGAAAAATCACTATGCAAAAGTAGAATCAATCTCATCTTGATGATAGGTATAAAATTTTAATGATTAAAAGCATATTAAATTAATAATATTTACAATCTCATTATTTATGTATAACCAATGATTTCAATTAGTGCATTCCTCCACTGAATATTACATTATATTTTCATTAGGATATTCACAAAATATTTCTATATTTGTATCTTATAATATTGAATACATAAGAATTCTAAATTGATAATGTTAGATCTAAGACTTTTGTGATAAATTACATAAATATCTTTCAAATTAATCACATTGTTAGGATTTGGTCAAACAGCGGCTCCCATATGTTATAAGTAGTGAATAAATCCCATCCATTGTTATAATAGTCGTATTGCAGAAAAAATATCTTAATCGAGAAAGCCTTAAAATCCTTTCAAATGAGATAAATCCTATTATAAATTAAGAACCATAAAAAAATACGATGAGGAAACCACTATGGTTTCAGTATCCAAATGTGTGTAAGAACTGAAGGAACTTTTTTCTAGGGTTATCCAGGGGTCATTCATGTCAGGTTTGAATACCGTTCGAGGAGAACCTCTAGTAACAAAATATCATAAGAGATTATAGGAAGGGAGCCACTTTTACAAGTTGATAACAAAATATCATAAGCTACTTACAAGGACGCAAACAATCTTATATTCCTTTACTTCGAGTGCCACACATCATGTATTGCAACCAGGAATAGGTATGTCATGGCCTCATGCCTTGAGGTATGGAGGCCTACCCCAGATGTTGTGAAGACGTCACCTCAAAAAAAACTCGTGAACCTAATGTTTAGCATTGGGATATCCAAAAAATTAATGAAAATGTTTTGTACAGTGAGGATTAATTGTCTCCACCCATCAATAGGTGCCACTTCTTAAGTAGTTACATAAAAGAGACCTAGTGTTAGCTATAAATATCTATGACAATTGGAGAATAAGAACATCAATGAGATTACAACTCACAATATTTGGCTCATTAGAAAACGAAGCTTATAGAGGAGAGGAATAACCTGTTTCTGAGTTTTTATTAGTTTTTGGGTTATTAATAAAAACTCAGAAACAGGTTATTCCTCTCCTCTATAACCTACTTCACCTGTATGGATTCTCTCTTTAGAAAAGGAAGCATTAAGTGAAACATAGGGAGTGAAGATAAATAAAACTTAGGGTTGGAAATAAATTGTAATAAGGCACTAAAGTGTAAACTCTCATAAGCAGAGAAAACAAAAAAACGGACAAGAAAAAACTCCTCAAAGAGATAACTATCGTAATGTTGAGATAACATTGAAGCTTAAAATATAAATATTACAATCATCCACCAAATGGAAAGAATAAAAACCCACATTAAGAAGCGACGATGAAAACATTGATGATGAGAGCTAAGAAAATTTAGTGAACCTCATGTTGGGTGTGTGTTATATTCTTTCCATGACTAGTGACACACGCAGGGGGATGTTCGTTGTGTTGGGCGTAGTAGGGGGGCATTTTCCATCGTCCATGCTACCCGTGGAAAAAAAAAAATGGACACTCTAATAGGTGGGTGGACCTATCTATGGTTTTGTGCATAGGTTTCACGCATCGTTTTGGGCATTATGGTTTTATGTCCATGGTATTTTGTAGATTTGGTCAAGTGAACTATGGTTATGTTCCAATCTAGGGTTAATGGATTGGGTTTATGAATGTTTTAGAATTTATATATATCTATTGTAACATTGAAAGGAATATAATGAAAAATCAATACGGTAGTACTCGTTTTTTGATTAAGGGGAAAATATTTGTGTATATTTTATTTATGTTTTATCCTCTCTCCATTATTTATTTTTTGTTTTAATAACTCGTTTATTCGTAATTTATGTAAAAGGTTAAAACCTACATTTGGTATCAGAGCTATTTTGGCTTCAAGGGGATTCATTTGTTCGTGAGGGTTTTTTCTGAAGCCTTTGGTAGATCCTGTTCATTGAAAGATATGTGGCATTTATTCTTGCGGTGAAATAATATGGTGAGCAATGAAAATATAAAGATATAGAAATATAATTGTCAAATATTTGAGTTTTTGAAGCTTAATATGGAGTATATGCTGGTGGATAAAGATGAGTGGATCATAGTATATCTAGGGACAAAACCAATGACAATGTTAGATGAAGACTAGGTCAAGTTGGATCGAAAATAAAAGAGAAAAATATTCTTTTGTATGAATGTATCATGGAAATATACGGCGAAGTGACAAGTATGGAATTTGTACCAATCTAAGTCTCTGGTGAACAAACTGTTGCTATGGAAAAATCAAAATAACCTAAGGATGAAATATGGACACTCAGTGAGAGAGAATATGAATTCCTTTTATATTGTGGTCAATGATTTGTTATTTGTTAATATTAAAAATTCAGATGAAGATAAGTGCATCAATTTATTGTGTTCTTCAACAGATTCGCGAGATAGTCTAGTTGTTGAAATACATAACAATACAACTACCTTGAATATTGATGATTTAGAATTATCCTTATTGTTGGAGGAGATGTGATGGAAATAAATGGAGGGAAAGAATGGAGATTCCTTATTTTTGTTAGCACTCGGATTGAAAATTAGGTTGAAGAAGGAAATTCGAGGTAACCACAAACCAAGATTTTGATCTTGGCATGTAGTCCTACCAGACGAGAGAGGGCTCTCTCTTTGCCAATGAAGGGTGGCTACAACAAGTGAATCTTAGGCTAGCTATGAAATACAGGGTTTTGATTGAAATTTTTGGGTCAAAGAAGCAAGAGATGAACACTCATTGGACTATGGAGTCAAATCTGGTTTCTTCTTATAAACATGGGGAAAATCAAGTGCAATTCTTAGTCAGATAAATGATGTAAATGAGAGAATAAAAGAGGAGAAATCCCACTACCTTGCATGTATATATCTATGGATGAATCTCTAGTGGTAGCTTTAACAGAAAGGAAACCACAAGGTTAGTAAATAGAGAATCCAACAAAGGATGGATTCTGTAAAGATAAACACTACATTTAATAACATAATCAGTGTGAAAGGAGCATCATGCATGGATGGATTCCTAACAGTTCCCTTAGAGAATGATATAACAAATATTAGTATAAAAAAAAGTATGAAAATGATCTTACAGGGAACACATGCTAAACATGTATGTTGTGAAACCAGCTCCAAAAATAGAAGAAAAGAGATATCAATGCCTTAGAAATAAGCCACTTCGAGGGGGCAACCTCAAATACATTACATTAATGAAAAATACTTGGATGATACAACTTACAAAACCTCCTTTCTATATATAGGAGTCCATGGGGACACAATGTAATCCTAGTGGGCCACAATGTAATCCTAGCCGACCTAACAATAATAATTTAAGGGCATAATAATAACAATATGGGGGTCATAGGGGTACAATAATAACAATAAGGGGGTTACACTAACAATAATAAGGGAGTAGACTAGTAATATAGGGACCTAAAATGCCCCTCGCCTTCAAAAAGTGTTGTCCTCAACGCTTCAGTAGCTCTAGGTGCTTCTGTATAAAATTCTCATCCTCCCATGTAGAATCTTCGGTGGGTAAGTTCTTCCACTTGATGAGATACTCTAAAATTGATTGATTTCATAGCTGTCGAGTTCCTTTTTTCGTGACTGCTTCAGGTTCCAATATGATTTTTACTTCCTCATCAAGTTCAGGCAATATTGTTTGAACTGGAATATTTTCACCTATAACCTTCTTTAAGCATGAAACATGGAAAATTGGATGCACTCGTGAAGAAGCATGAAGCTCCACTTTGTATGCCATAGTACCAATCTTTTGCAACACCTTGTAAGGACCATACTACTTTGGTGATAATTTATTATCCTTCTTAGCTTGCTTGAGAGACATTTTTTGATATGGTTGTAGCCATAAAAATACCCAGTCTACTACATCAAAACTTCTCTCATTGCAATGTTGATCTACCTATTGTTTCATTTGATTTTGTGTCAAATTTAGGTTATCCTTTAAGAGTTGGAGAACTTCTTGTTGATGCTCGATGTGGTCTTCCACTGCTTGAACCTTCGAATTTTCTCTTAAAGATGATGTGATGAACAATCGATGATATCCATAAAGTGCCATAAATGGGGTCATTGTTGTTGCAATATGGAAGGAAGTGTTATACCACCATTCAGTGAGAGGTAACCACTTGACCCATTGTGTTTTTTTATCAAATAAAAAACAACGAAGATATCCTTCCAAACATTTATTTACTATCTTAGTTTCACCATTGGATTGAGGATGATAAGATGAGCTATGAGCTAATTGAGTACCCAAACAAGAAAATAAGTTTGTCCAAAAATTTCCAGTAAAAATGGGATCTCTGTTGCTCACAATAACCTTTGGGATTCCATGTAGCTTTTGAATGTTTCAATAAATGTAGTAACAACTGTACTAGCTTTAAATAGATGAGATAATGCACAAAAGTGTGTATACTTGGTAAGTATATCAACTACCACCATGATGATAATATTTCGTTCGAACTTAGCTAAACCTATGATAAAATCCATTGAAATATCCTACCAACGTTGGCTTGGAATGGATAAAGGTTGTAGAAGACCCGCGGTTTTAATTGTCTCAACTTTATTCTGCTGGCAAACCAAACATTTCGCAACAAACTTTTGAATATCAGATTTAAGGCCATCCCAAAAAAATTCTTTCCTCACCCTGTGGTAATTTTTTAAATATCCTGAGTGTCCTCGTAAAGGAGAAGTGTGCAATTCCAAAAGAATCCTTTGTTTTAGTTGGGAATTCTTACAAAGATATAAGCGATATTTGTACCATAAGGAATCATTTTTCCAAATAAATGTATTATATGTACTAGGATCTTGCTGCAACTTTTGAATGAGTGTCGACACTTCTTCATCCTTCTTCCATTCATCCCTTGCTTCTGTTATCCAATCTGGTTGGATAATAGAAATGGCATAAAGCAATGCTTCCACCTCTTCATTATTTCTTGAGAGTGTATCTGCAACAACATTTAGCTTCCCTTTTTCATAGATTATTTCAAAGTCATAACCCAACATCTTTATGACCCATTTCTGCTGCTCTTCTGAAGATAGTCTTTGTTCCAAAATGTGTTTAAGACTATCATGATCAATTTTTACCTTGAAGTGTCTTCCCATTTGGTAAAGTCACCATTTCTTTAGTGCATGCAGTATTTCTAACATTTCCTTCTCATAAATAGCTTTATGTAAATAATTTCCTTTGATTGGACGACTTTCAAAAGCAATGGGTCTTCCTTCTTCCATTAAAACAACACCAATTCCATTTCCTGAGGCATCACATTCCACAATAAAGGTTTTTTTGAAGTCTGGCGTAGCTAAGACTGGTGCTAGGCACATTTCCTCTTTAGGATGTTCAAAGGCCTTAGTTGCTTCAGGAGTCCATGAAAATGCATCTTTATTCAATAATGTTGTTATAGGTGCTGCTATTCTCCCATACTTTTTAACAAACTTGTGATAATACCCTATTAACCGGAGAAATCCTTACAACCGCTTAATGGTTATGGGGACTTTCTATTCCTTAATGGATTTAATTTTGTTAGGGTCTACATTAACACCTTGTGAGATACAATATGACCCAGATATTCCACCTCTTATACTCCAAAGAAACATTTGGATCTTTTTGCATACAATTGTTTCTCTTGCAATAGTTTGAGCACCTTGTCAACATGTTGAATGTGATCCCTCCAAGACCTTTTGTAGATTAGTATATCATCAAAAAATACTAGCACAAATCTTCAAAGGAAGTGTTTGAAAATGGAATTCATCAATCCTTGAAATGTAGAAGGTGCATTGGTAAGTCCAAAAGGCATGACCAAAAATTCATAATGACCTTCATGAGTTTGAAATGTTGTTTTTGGAATATCTTCAGTCTTCATTCTAATTTGACAATATCCTGAACGAAGATCCAACTTGGTAAAATAATTTGCTCTATGTAATTCATCCAATAATTCATCAGTCACAGGAATGGGAAATTAATATTTAATGGTGAGCTTATTGAGCTCCCTGTAATCTAGACACATGCACCATGATCCATCCTTCTTGTGTACCAATACTACAGGAGCAGAGAAAGAAATTTGACTAGGTTGAATTATACCATCCTCTAACATTTCTGCAATCATATGTTCAATTTCGGTCTTTTGGACATAAGGGTATCTATAAGGCATGATGTTTGGAGGAACACTTCCTGAAATCAAATGAATAGCATGATCATGATCACGAATAGGTGGGAGTCCTTTTGGAGTTTCAAAAACCATGGAATTATTGTCCAAGACTTTTTGGGGATCTGCAAAAATAGATGATTTTGATGTTTAAACTTCTAGTGAGCATAATTGTACAATTATGCCTCGTTTTTATTTCTTTAGAAGCTTTGTCATGAAATTAGAGCTTATTATCTTTCCCGGCTTCCCTGCAATACCCCATAATTCGATTTCCTTTCCATCTGAAATAAATTTCAAGAAAAGTTCTTGAAAATTAAAAGCTACCATCCCCAAAGATTGTAACCATTGTACTCCAAGTACAACATCAACACCTCCCATAGGAATGGAAAGCATTGGATTATTTAATACATATTCCCCCATGGTTAGCTTGATATTATGGCATTTTCCAGAGCAATTTATAGTTCCTCCATTTGCAACCATCACTTGACATTCTGGTGTTGGCACTAGTACAAAATGGCTAATTTGTTACTAAAAAAACGACTAAAATTTGCATATAAATGACTATTTTTCGATCGGTGACCAATAGTAGCTAATTTACAGTATCTTATAACGCGACCAACTTTTGGTCGTTTTTAGCTTAGTCATTAATTGGTTATCTCAATTTTGTTATCTAGTTGTATATTTGGTCATTGATTTGGTCATTGATTTAGTCATTGATTTGGTCACTAATTTAGTCATTCATTTCGTCACTGATTTGGTCATTAAATGTCACAATTAATGACCAAATACACAACAAAATATATTACTATATGATTACCCAAGAAAACCAATTAATGACCAAAGAACTATGACCAACATGTTGGTCGTGTTATAAGATACTGTAAATTAGCGACTAATAGTCATATATATGCAAATTTTAGTCATTGTTTGAAACCAATTAATAACCAAAGAAATGTGACTAAATTTTAGTCGTGTTATAAGATACTGTAAATTAGCTACTAATAGTCGTATATATGCAAAATTTAGTCATCATTTGTAGTCACAAATTTATCATTTGCAATAGCCATTTATTCATTATATAAATGACTAATTTAGTAGTTTATATGCATTTCATTAATAATCATTCTAAATGACTAATTTAGTCGCATATTCATTTTATTTGTGTTCATTATTAATCGACATAAATTAATTTGTATGATTTAAAAAATGTCATACAATGTGTATGTTCATCTAATATGAAAACACAAAGCCACATATTTTAATTACAATACTAAACAACATCAAATGCAACTATAAATAATGTCAACCACATAAATTATATTATATGAAATGTTAAAATATTACAATATGAGTTTCCAACTTTATATTAGTTGGACTACAATTTACACATGAAATGATGTTTCATCACTTCAAAACATTATCTTTGTGTTGTCAAGGCATTACAGGTGAATTCACCAACTCCGAAGACTTGATCATCAGTCTTTATATGTGTGTCTTATGCGAGATATTGGTTCTAAGGGTATCACCAAACCAGTTCTCCTCTCTCTTTTTGCATTTGTCGCTCCAATGTTATTGCTCTTCTCTTTTTTCAATTCATGCTTCTTACCATCAATACTGATTTCATTTTCTGAAAACAAAATAAAATACAATGCACTGTAAGAAACGAAAAACAATGAACACTAGAATATAATATAAATTAGACTATAAATAGTTTATACAACATATACCTTAACATCAACAATGTCAAAGCAATTTTCCTTCAACATCAATTTCTGCAAAATAAATGTCACGTTATTATTTTCCATTTCTCAACATGTTACATACGATAAATTGAAAATCACATAAAACCAAGAGAAAACCCTTTTCTAACCAAAATAAACAAACAAACAATGCCTCTAATAAAACTTCATTATAATATTAGCAAATGAAAAGAGAGCTAGTGGACCATTTGTGTTGTTTGACTTTGCCTATTTTTGTTATAAAGTGCTCAAGCTTCAAGAACCAACAAATGTGAGCACGAGCTAAAAACTAACCAACCATTCACTAGTCAACATGAGAGATCACAAATAAACCACAAAATTGATTAGGCATTAAAATTGTGAGCAGACTACATTGAAATTTTCTTCTTGAGAAATACCTCAAAATCCCCTCGTTTCTAATAAGCTTCCTGGCTATGTACCTCCATCCTTGATTTCCCTTGTTATATCTTGAATAAAGAATATCCCTTCAACAACCAATTTTGCGAGAATCCTACTAAGTAACTCAAAAGCCTTGTGCGCATCAATAGTAGCATCCTCCAAGCCCACGAGGCGTAGAGCAGTCGGTGATGGGGTGCACTGTTAAGGCACTCCATTCTGCAAGGTCACCGGTTCGAAACCCGTGGGTGTAGGATTAGTCTAATCGAGCAAAAAAAAAAATAGTAGCATCCTCCAATGAAAATAGTACAATCTCCAACCTAGAAACATCAAAATTATATATAGTTATAATGTTGAAGAGTGTAACTAGGTAGGTCTTCCTTGTAATGACTATGTAACTAGCATTTGCACCGAGAGGTGCAAAGTAACGCCGGGGAGTGGGGAAAACAATAATTAAGTAAAATATATGGAAATTTTAGTTCCTATATATATTTCAAAGAATGTAATAGGAGGTTAAAATTTAAAAGAAAGTTACACTAACATAAAGGAACACTAATATAATTGTCCCAGAATAATGGCATAGTAATGATGGTATCGAAGATCCTTCAATAGTCGCTCCAAGGAGATTGCTCTAGCTCTTCAAATGATTCAAATAACTATCGAAACTAAATATTCAAACCTGCTCTAAATCCATCATCAAAAGGTTTTCAATGTGCTAGAAAGGGGTATTTAAAGGTTTTTTTTTTTAAACTTTCAATTGCTGCTACAAGACTGTTTTAAAGCTGGTCCAAAACTGCCTTCTAACAACTTTAAAATATGTCATACAAACACCTTCAATAAACTGCTATACAAAAACACTCTATGAAGTAATCCATAGAGAGAACACACCAATAGCCCAGAAGAGGGAAATGAAAAGTTTATCTGCAGTTACATTTTACTCTAAAAAATATTCACATCAAAATCTGTTAACATCAAACCAAAATTTTGTAATTTTCAAGATCCTAAGTTCAGCACCAACTACCCAATAGCCTAGCAAACTTGACAAGAAGACCCTGACTATTCTTGTACGCTATAAGATAAGATGGTCAACAATGTCATGAATTATAGAAAGCACCTACAATTGCTTCAGCATGTCTTATCTTTTTAACTGATCCATCATCTTGAATTTGTCTAGCATTCTCTCAATCATCAAAATCAGCATTGTCAAGCTTTAAAAATATAGCATTCACTCCAATCTAGAAACAAAAATATGCATTCACAACTCAACTTACCCAGTATTCTGTTGGCCTCATTCTTAAGTTGTAAGTTGATGCCATACTCATGCAGTAAGCTCCCGCGTCATGGACCACCATTCTTTCCCACTGAAAGAGGATGACCACTCAAAGTTAAGCCATAAGTGTATACCTTCAAAGAAGCATCACAAAATAATTCTAGAAATAATTAAATATCATATTGGAAAATCAATTCCTTCTCATCATGCAAGTATATTAGGTGTGATAATTATTGTCTTGTAACTAACCACCATTTCTGGAGTTGGAAGTTCCATGTCCTTTCCTAAAAATTCTGCAGACTCGCAGACAGGCCCAACAACATCAAAAGTTTGAGTTTTTGCCTTTGGGGCAGGTGGAGAAATTAGCTCAATGTGTTGTGTATCAAGAAGAATATCAATTAGAAACATCTCAAAATCTCAAAATCATTTTATGATTCATATCACAACTTTCAGACTGTGTGCCTGTCATGAGAAAGAATGGTCTATTTAGTATCTGGGAATCTCAATACCAGTAATATTTCCTATCAACAAGGAGACTACAAAAGTAGGACAAATTATCCCTTCTATATTCATTTGGAAATGATCATCCCTTCAATCATGCATCATCAAAAAAATTTGGGTTTGCCCCAAGTCAAATTTATGTACTAACTTGGTAAGCTCCATAAAGGCTAGGCCTAATAAGCTCTACCATGCTGCCATTAATTACAATGAAGTTCTTGTTACCATTCTAGCTCTTCAAATGATTCAAATAACTGTGGAAACTAAATATTCAAACCTGCTCTAAATCCATCATCAAAAGGTTTTCAATGTGCTAGAAAGGGGTATTTAAAGGTTTTTTAAAAAAACTTTCAATTGCTGACACAAGACTGTTTTAAAGCTGGTCCAAAAGTGCCTTCTAACAACTTTAAAAGATGTCATACAACCACCTTCAATAAACTGCTATACAAATACACTCTATGAAGTAATCCATATAGAGAACACACCAATATCCCAGAAGAGGAAAATGAAAAGTTTATCTGCAGTTACATTTTACTCTAAAAAATATTCATATCAAAATATGTTAACATCAAAATCTGTTAATGTCAAACCAAAATTTTGTAATTTTCAAGATCCTAAGTTCAGCACCAACTGCCCAACAGCCTAGCAAACTTGACAAGAAGACCCTGACTGTTCTTGTACGCTATAAGACAAGATGGTCAACAATGTCATGAATTATAGCAAGCACCTACAATTGTTTCAGCATGTCTTATCTTTTTAACTGATCAGGGAAATCTGATTTTCTCAAATGATAATTTTACATGTTTAGCTTGTATGCTTCTGGGTTCTATGATTACACCTCAGTTTTGGAGGCTGTTGTAACAGACTGGTGACAATTTTTTGTAGTGTAACTCAAGGATTCTTGCATTTTATAACGTAACCTTATCCTGTTTTGACTCATCATTATACCTTTCTTACATTTTACGGTGTTGCTCTGGGAATCTTTCATTTTACAACCTAACTTTGTCCTGTGTTGGCTCATTATTATATCTTTTTCAGTTGGAAAAAGGAAATACTGAGCACACCTGAAATGCTTGGTTAAATTGGAAGATTGTCTGCGTATAAAAAACAGAAAAGAACCTAATTCATTTGATGAGTGATTTAACATGATTTAAAAAATTACCTAACCTAGACCATAGGAGTCAAGGGGCTAAAGGCCCGGGTTATTCTAATGACCATATTCGCTAATCAGGTATAGGATTTTTAGAGGCAAAAGCTTCTGTGAAGATGGAACTAGTTGAATTCTAGCATAGAGCAGGTGGTTCTTATTACTAAATCGACAATATCATGCTTTCACATCAATTCTTTTTCTCTATGTGAAAATTTAACAAGAGAGGCTCTTTGGAAATGCATAGAAATAGATGAAAAATAAGTTAATAAGTGAATTCTCATCTGATGTGTTATTGTGGCTTGCAATTGAAGAAGGTAGTAGAGGACCTTGTTGTTAATGGGGATGGAAAGTCTTTCCCAAAGTCAAAAAATTTGGCAGCATTAACAACAACTTCAAGAGAGCCCAAGGTTTGCTCAGAATCCTTACTAAAGCATATGTAAAAGTTAATTTAGTTTCAAGTTGCTAGGATATAATTATCTACGAATACATAAAATGTTAACACTTATGCTACAGAAAAGCTAAAATTCAATGCCTGAAATGAATCTGACTACAGATGTTTACTGAAATGGACTTTGATAAATATAGAGCTGAGCTTGAGCTACAATATTGTTTTGTTCATCACTAAATACTTGTAATATATGTCTATTTTTAATTAACATCCGAGACTGAAACTTCAATCTAAAGGTTGATGTCAGCGAAGATGAGGGAAAAGAGGAAATTTATGGTGTTAGACGAGGACAGCATGAGGACTGCTTCTATAATAGGTCAAGTGATGCAGATGAGGATGAAAAAACTGTTCCAAATCTACGAACACGTTTTGATCTCCAACAAAGGGGAATTGGAGTAAGTATTTAAATATTACAAGAGTGTGTGACATTTTGATTCAAACATAGAGATTGTTCTGATTTTTCCATAAAATCAGCAAGAACTGAAATCGATGCTACACAACACGAACGAGGGTGTTCAGTCGATGCAAATGGAATGGAATAAACAATTGTAGAATCTTGGTGAGCTTTGCACAAACAGTTGTTATTATTTGAACCACGCTTTTCTACATTCTTCAATTTTGACTGTATTTCTTTTATGCACAGGAAAGCATATGTATGGACTAGCGCAGGCTGCAACAGGCTACCACAAAGTTCTAGAGGAAAATTGACAACTATACAATCAAGTTCATGATCTGAAAGGTGTGCTTCCTGTTCCTCTGTCATAGTGTTATAGTTTAACTGACTTGTCTCAAAAATATTATAACGGAGTAGGAATTAGGGGTCCCTTTAAATTGTATATATCAAATCTGTTGCATCTTTATTCCCAATACAGTGCGAATGAATAGTTTTAGCTAATTCAATGTGGGGGGAACATACCCACAGCTTGTAGTAGGAACATAAAAGGCCAAAAAATGCTAGAAAAGGGCAGTTTACTGTGCATTTAAAGAAGCTTGTGCTCCCACTAATTGGGAAGTTGGAAACGAGGTTTGTTCAAAAGAGTAGGAGATGGATGAATGAACTGGGTAAGATTGCTTCCATACAGGTTCAGATGTATGAACAACTTATCTATGCTCCATCTTCCTGTGATTGTGGGCTCTGTGTTTGAATTGAGTGTTCGACCTTGCCTCGGGCCTGGAAGATGAGAATTAGCAATTCTGGAAGAGAATATCAAATTATGTAATCTGATTTTAATCTGGCCTCTTCTTGCATGGTGTTGTGTTATCTTATTCTGCTCATAAAACATAAACTTAGAAGTTGAGGCAAGGCATACTTGCTTGATCAAGCTGGTAGTGAAAGCACAACAGATGCCATTTGATAGGATAACAAATTTATGCTAAGTCTATGTTTCTTATTCTTCTTAGGAAGCATAAGGGTGTATTGCATAGTCAGACCACTCTTGCCTGGCCAATCCAACTATCAGAGTACAGTGGATTATATTGGGGAGGATGGTCAAATTATGATTACAAATCCTGCAAAGCAAGGAAAGGATATACGTAAATCATTCACATTCAACAAAGTATTTGGAGCATCTACTACTCAAGGTTGGCTCTCTTTTTAGAGTGTTGAAAACCTTTTACATGATTGTAAGGTGAAATCTCTTAAATCATAACATTATTCATGTTGAATTGCAGAGGAAGTGTTTTTGGATACTAGGCCATTGATCAGATTTGTTCTGGATGGTTACAATGTTTGCATTTTTGCATATGGGAAAACAGGTTCTGGAAAGACATACACAATGGTAATAACAACCATCTTCTAGTTAGTCAATTGCAGTTTGAAGCACTGTCTTGAAAAACTAATAAGGTAATGAGTTCACTACTGAAGAAATTCTTGCCTAGAAATACTTTGCTCTAATTTTTGTGCCTTGCTTGTCTAGACTGGTCCTAACTTCACATTTTTCTGGGGTGATCTTTGCTTCTAGAGCTGAACTGAATATGGACATCAGTCATCTTGTCAATTGTAGGAAAGGGGATTATGATTATATCCTCAGTCATATTTTCCATTGTACTTGCCGAATTCAGGGTATTGAAAGGGAATGATCTGCAAAGAAGTTATGCTGCCTATAGTTGAGTGATTGCTTTTTTGGATCCCATTTTGATTTTATTTCATGGTTGATTTTATTTCATGGTTGAGCTGTTAGGTCCATTTGGAAGCTTTACAATCTAGAATGATCTTAGTTCCATCTTCAAAATTTCTCAACAACACAATATTATGAGGGCTATAATTTAACCGTTTCCCTAATATGGTATATCTAATAACGACTGCTCACACAGACATTCTATGAGTTTTGATTATGTGTATTTTGCTTACTTGCAACAGTTGAAGCCTTGCCTCTTTATATCTAGTTAGTTTTGTATATGGTATTGTGTTCGGATTTGAAATTATCATTGTCTATATCATTGGGCCTTCCTTTCGAAATCTCTTCTTAGATGGAGACTCTATTGTTCATTCAAGACTTCTCCCAACAATTATTCTTAAAACTAAGTAGGCCCTGCCAAGCCTAAAGATTTACATTTGTTCAAGATATTCCCAACTATGATTACTTAACTGCCTGGGCTAGGCACATTTGACACCTGCTGGTGAAGATATGTTATCACACATTAAAAATATTCTATCACTCCAGCCTGAAATGTAACAAAATTGACAATTCGGCAGCACGAGAGCGCTTCACTTATTTTCAAATATTTGACAACTCAGCAGCACAAGAATCCAGAGGTTTGTGCCAGATAAATCTCACAAAATCAACCTGCAGGATGCTATAGACCTTATTCTGCACACAACGATTTTTTCAGTTTATGCAGAATTTGTTGAAGCTGTGTTTTTTAATTCATTCTAAAATTATGGGTAAAACTGAAAAAACAGATTAGCTTATAACCTGTGATCAGTTTTTCTCATACTAACAAAAGTTTGATCCCGTAGAGAAGGAAACTGCCTCGGCACCTCAACAGACAGAAAATGTTTCACATAAGGGTTTTGAATGCTTGCAGCATATTAAGAAAAAATGGCCACATGAAGATTTGAGAGGTTGGTTCTTATGCTTCGGCTCCAAAGGAAAGTCTAAAATGCCAAAGGGTCAACTGGTGGAAAGTTGAAAGAGAGAATTTATTTACCTATTAATGCCCTATCTTGCTTTCAAAAAGTTGGTCTCAGAGCCCCCTCAACACTTGGTGATGTTCCTACTCACTCCTAAGGTGATTACAGACGACAATTGGGGTTCTTGAATGACGTATTACAGATATCAAAAAAAAGAAAGGATACCTTTATATATGAGGTTGTTGTTCAAATGATTGAAATATACAATGAACAAGTTCGAGGTCTTCTTGTTTCAGACAGTTCCAATAAAAGACATCCTTCTTGATCATATGGAGTTGTCTTTCTTGTTTTTAAATCTTTGGATTTCAGTTTCTCAGAATAAAATAATCCTTGACTCATAGCACATTGGAAATCCACAACAATTCACAGCAGAATGGACTCAATGTGCCAGATGCAAATCTAATACCCGTTGCATCTACATCTGCTGTGATGGAGTTAATCAACCTTGGACACAAGAACCGTGTTGTGGGAGCAACTACTCTGAATGATCGGAGCAGTCGTTCGCACAAGTTTTAAACACAATATTCGGAGAATTTAAATAATACTGGTCTCTCTTGAAACCTATCTTCAAACAATAAAAACATTGTTTTGTTTGCGGTATTTTGACAGTGCATGTTCAGGGCAGAGATCTTACTTCTGGAACAATTCTTCGAGGGTGTCTTCATCTTGTTGACCTTGCTGTAAGTGAGAGAGTTGACAAATCCGAGGCCACTAGAGATAGGTTAAAGGAGGCACGACATATTAACAGATCACTTTCAGCTTTAGGAGACGTTATTTCTGCTCTTGCACAAAAGAGTTCTCATGTTCCTTACCGAAATAGCAAGCTCACACAACTGCTTCAGGATTCTTTAGGTAACAAATTCAATATTTTCCTTGATGAATAGTTATGGAAGGAAACTACCACTTTTCTCTAGTATGGGGTGGTAATGATGTTGGACTTTTTTCTTAAGGTGGACAGGCAAAAAATCTAATGTTTGTGCACATAAGTCCTGAATTAGATGCACGTGGGGAGACAATCAGCACTCTAAAATTTGCAAAGAAGGTTGCAACTGTTGAACTTGGTGCTGCACGTTCCAACAAGGAAAGTGGTCAAGTTAGGGAGCCGAAAGAACAAGTTTGTGTTAGAATGATTCTTGAAAAATATGTTGCTTTCTGAATGATAGTCTTATTTGTTCTCCATGGATCAAAAGGACTAAAAACAAGGGATATTTTGGTCTGTTTGTTTGAGGACCTATGAGTAGTTGAAGAATCTTGATAATGAATGCTATCCTCTAGAGCACTCAAGAGTCAAAGGTTTCCTGATCTTTGATGTTGCAGATTGCTAGCTTGAAGAATGCACTGGCAAAGAAGGTAGCAGAAGTTGAGCAGAGAATGAGGATTGGTGTCTCACCAATAACTAGGGATTCCCGGAACAATCCTGAAATACAAAGAATGAGGACTGGTTTCTCACCAATGCATCAACAAATGCAGATCATTTTGTGATTATATATGTAAACAATCCAATGATATTATCTGAAAAGTGATAGATATTTTTTCAGGCTTTTAAAAGCTCGCACAATATATAATTGGAACAAACTTTTATTACTAGAAATCAATAAATTACTTATACATACCACTAAAAGTGGCAAAATCTCTATAACCTTTGATCACCTTGAACATCAAGCACACTAAGAACCTTGAAAATGGGGTCTAATAACATCGCCAAAGATCTAAAATTGACAAAGCACAATTTAATGATTATTGATTAGTCAAAATTACCATGTGGGTCAACTACTCATGTCAAGATGATGGTATATTGGATTAGGTGTGGGTTGCACTTTCATTTGAAAGAGTGAACACAACGTGGATAAAGAACATTGACTACACTAGGAACCTCGACAATGGGGTTCTAATAACATGGCCAAAAATCCAAGAAAGCTGACTAAGTTGGCCTTAGCCTAAAATAGTCAATATTGAAAAAATACAATTTCTTGACACCTTTAAAGGGTTCATGGAAAATATATAACATACTCTATTCACATTGCAATTGAAAAGAACTCTCAGAACTAATTTGGATTTTTTAAAGGTAATATGGCCTGCCATCCATTGAAAGAAACATTAAAACACTCTCAAAATGATTCACTATAGGTTGTTTAACAGGTGACACTCACACAGCATATGGAATAAATAACCTAGGCACCTTAAAATAAAGTATTCTTTCAACTTTTGAGATGGTAGGTTGATAATTAGTGTTGCAACATTATTTCACTAGATCCACTGTTTTGCAACCAGTCAAAAGTTTACTCCCATTAATTTGTTGTTCAACCTATTTTACGCTCTTAATAGGACTAGAGCCTTTAGTGAGAGTTGATGGTTTAGCAGAACAAATCAAAGGAAGAATCTCATTTGCACCCTCACTTGTCAAGATATTTTTAACGTATGAAAATCAATAATTTGCAACTGTTGTATTCAAATAAGCCACACATTGATTTTGTTGGACTTCCCAATAAGGATATGAAACATTGTCTCTAGTTGTGGACAACAAATCACATTGCGCAGGTATGGTGCTAGCGAGCTCCAACACTAAACTACCATTCCACTTACTATATATGTTTCTTCTTTAAAATATTGAAAGCACAAAGCCTTGATATGACTGGGACAGTTGAATTTCGAAAGAAAGGGTGTAAGGGAGAAGGAGAAAGCAATGGATTCAATGCATCAGGAGAAACACTAGGGGAAGAAGGCACAAGAAGAACATTTATTTCTGCTTCCTTTTGGATTGCATCTAGATCAATTGAAATGGGTTGCTTTGTATCTCTGGCATTTGGTTTTTCCTTTGATTTTGGCATTGATGGTAATCTTACCAAACAATGGAATGCATCTCATTTATGTTAGAGGCAAGTGCATATCTGTGGAACAATCATCCCCAGTTGTAGCTCCAGGTTCTTATGTTTTTTATGCTTGAGCTGTTGAGTAAAATTACAATTAGTTTGATAACCAATTGGGACATGGAGGGCAATATGGTTGGTGGGCCATGGAGATATGCTTGATCAGGGCACTTATTTTATGCTGAAGGAGCTAAGGATATATCTAAATATTTATCATATTGTATGTATTTGCCACTTCATAGTTGCATTCACCATAATAGTCTTCATGTTGATAGGTCTTCTACTGAAAATACTGATCTTGATCAGTTTGTAAAAATGTCTTTTGTTTCCAATGAGGGGATGATAAAGTGGAAAATGTTGGCACTAAATCTAGAGATTTATATGTCTTAGATTAGTGATACATTCTCATTTGAAATTGGAACAAATAATGTTCCCATTGGAGAGGGTATTTATGGCTTAGTCGATTTCAACCAATATGGTGAGATAGACAAAAAATTTGGATGCTAGAAACCCTTTCAGACTAGCCAATCAAGTGAAGTGATTCAGAGAAAGGCTTCTAAAAGATGCCAAATTCTTTCCACCCATATATTCTTTACAAAAATATTAGTAAATATCATATTATGTTTCTTATAATCTATGCTAAGATGAACTACCAGAGAAGTAGAGCACAGCAGGTGGTGTCAATTGACCGAGTCCACCAATGAATAATTTAAATTTAAATTTGAGTGTTACCCTAATCCCTGAAATCGTATTTTTAAATTGTCTGAATTGAGTGAACATATGAGTTAATTAGATCCGAGTTAGTACTAACCTTGAAGTGACAAGGCCTTCGGTCCTATCACTGCCATCCTGTTCATATTCTGCCACCCAAAACACACCTGGAACCCTGTAATCAAGTAGTAGTGGTAGCAGAAGCCAACAAAGAAAAGTAGTGCCTACTTTTGCTGTTCACACCCGATAAGTTTAACAGTCTTTATGGGGCAAGAGGTATGCAAGTTGAAAATTTTATTATTATGGATGCTCTGCCCTGAGCACAAAGACCGTGCAGTATGAATAGAGATATATAGACCTAAAGCTGAACTCTCAAGCTTAGCAAGTTATCTAGCGTATATATATATATATATATATCCAGTGCTCTTTCACTGTTTACACCAATCCCAATATGAGAAGGGTGAGCACTTTTTTAGAAAAAAAAACCTCTTTTGTTCTTTTTTTGAGGTATGAGGGTTTGGCTGTTTTTCTTGGGTTTTGATTTAGTGGGGTTGTTTATAGAAAAGTCTGGTGTGAGAGCTTGGCTTTGGCTTAAATATTTGCTACCCATTTTTATGCACACGAGGGCCGTTCAGTGGCCTCAGAACCTTCTACCCCAAGTGGATTTCACCACTCATTTTCCAAATGATTAACCAGTCATCAAAGCCCAAGGAGAAGATTTTATTTTGAATTTTTTTTCTTCCCATGTTTTTAAGGTTGTGCAGGCTCAACTATTGAAGTGGTCTCTCAACAACTATTTTGTGTTTGGTGTTCTTACTTGAAGAACAAGGTTGCAGAACTGTGCTAGAGAATTAAATATATGAATAACTGGCTTGCCTTCTCTCTGTCACCACACTTAGCAATTGATGTTTCAGCTTCTGCAGATCAGTCTGCACAGCCACAACAGTTATCTTCAGTGCCCACTACTTTTAACTGCTTGCAGGCTGCTCAGATGCCCTGTTCTACTCTCACTTATCAGAGCTATGGAGTTAAAAGTGAAACCGGGGGAAACTCATTCTCTGCACCAATGCCCATTTTCTCACATAAGGCTAGCTCTCCTCTAACATAAGGGAGGAATCCATGATAAGCCTACAGATCTGTCCTTCAAATGCTAAAAAAACAGAATTTCAAAATGATATTGTTTTTGTCTTTTAACATTTAAAATGGAAAGCTAGGCAAGACCTAGTTCCTAATCCCTGGGCTACAGACTCTAGGCAACAAACAGAACTTTAAAATTTATGAAAAATATATGAGTCATCACAAAACAACCACACAGCAAGTGTTATCAGTCAATAATATATCCAATAAGTATGTAACAGTGCTATCTCCTAATAGATGGAACATTTGAAGACAATGTTCTCCCCCAACTTGATCTCTTGTAAATCACATAGCTGAAAATTCCATTTGAGGTGTGTGATGCAGTGACCTATCTCAAACCAAAGCTAGTGGGAGCCCACTCTGAATGAAACAAGGGGAATCCCTTAGCTACATAAAGCACTCAAAATAATAAAATGACATATTCAAGCTAATGCCCTCAAGGAGGGAAATCCAAGTGATTTGGATGTAGTTTGTAGATATGCTCTCTAATATCCTAGGTTAAGTCACATTTATATAGTAGGAGCTGACCTAGAGTGTCCAAATATTACCTAAAAAGGTCAAGTTGATTGATAGAAACGGCCACTAACTGAATCAGTTAAGAAGAACCCACAACAACTACACCAAGGAGGGGTCTATTGAAGCAATAACCTGAACTCCACCTAGATGATAGATTGAGGAATTGCATGTTAGCAGCAGATGAAGCATCGTGATATAAGGTTTTAGAATCACTCTATCCTATCCCAATCAACCCAAAGCAAGCCAGGTACCCAGACCTTGAATCCATAACGGGTCATGGCTCTAATGATCATGTCCAAAGAGGTGCATCTTGAATAAAATAGATAAAATAGATTTGTTAAAATAAACCATTCTTTGGCTAGAATGACAAATTTGTGGAATGAGCATGGGGTGTCCATTTTCTCTGATGGATGGACCAATGTAGAAGTTAGCAACAACCTTCAAATTTGACCAACCACTTAAGTTATAAACTAAGCTACCATGTATGGATCAGATGACATGATTCAGACTACCAATTCTCATGAACCACCCATTCTAATACGTAAAAACCATCATATATCTAATCCTATTCCCCATCTCCTGATTGACGATCATAATAATTTATCCATCCATGGCATTTCAATCACATACATACTAAAAGGCTCATTAAAAAAAAAGAAACTTCTAACTAGACTATACAAGCAACACCTGACATATTCACAAAAATAGACACCTTAAACTCCTAGACCCCGATAGTAGATTGTATTAGCTTCAAATCAGACACATATTCTGGCAATGACCCTTGCCATTGCAATTTTGGCCTTTTGAGCATCTAAGCCTCTCATTTGGGTACCCATTCATCAATTAATGAGAAATCCCATACCCCAGCAATTCAGAATCCAAAGACAAAACTGGATACCCATTCATCAATTCATGAAAAATCTGAAATCCCACCCCCTCTGTCACCGATACTCATGCCTAATCTCGTCTTAGAAACATAATAGCAGTAGCAGAGTTTCTGCAAACAGCCCAAATTAACTCAAATTTTTTTCTCTTCTATAACATCCGAGACGCTCCATATATCAACGGATGACGGGGAGAGTCCACTAGCAACGGTCTCCAAGGAAAACCTAGTGCCTCATGGTTGGAGAAATATGCTTGGTCAAAGTTGCAAACCCCAACCAATGGTCCAAAACCCCAAGGGCGGCTGATGTGGCAGATTTACTTTGATCCCAAAGCATGGATGATGTGGCAGCATAATATTGACTAATTTAACTAAGGTGACATGGCAGTTTATCTATAATTCTTGGGCTTAGAAGAAAATTATTAAGGTTGAAAAGGTAATTCTAGTAGTTAAAGGAATTTTTTATGTTCCAAAAGCAAGAGAATAATTTATTGAATTAAATGTACATTAATTCTTGGTCCAGACTTTAAAAACTATTATGGTCCAAGGGAATAATTTTTGGATATGACTCTGATTATTTTATGGCACTAAGAGAGTCAGTTTGAAAATAAGATTAGTGGATGGTCTGAAAATTAATATATTCTTTATAGTAGGTTGGTCCAACATAAGGGCTCCTCGGCCTCTATAAAATGGCGTGCCCTTGCTCTTCATGAATATCGAAAAATTCTTCGACTCTTCTATTTGCCTCCCTATGGAAGCTTTGATAGATCTGACGAGGAGGGTTAATGGTTGAAATTTGTACTTTTGGGGTAATGGCATTCGTTGGGGTTTAAGGGTTATACATTTGTTTGGGATTTTTTGGGTGTCGATTGTTTGTAGGTGCCTTTGTAGAAGCATTCCCTCACAGAGTTTCGTGGGGCACTGAAGAATTGTTCGGTTTTGATTAATTTCAGGAACAGCAACTCTAAGAATCCTTTTTGGCACTTGACATTAAGAACAAGTCAAAGACTCATCACAGGGAGTAGTATTGCAAAACTATGCATTTTTTACACCTAGTAATAATGTAAGTCCTTACTTTGAGTTGATCATTGTAGACCTGTGATCAAGTCACCAAAAGCTGCCAAAATAGTTCTGAGCAGTTGTGTTTGGCACTGGATTCCCTGCAAACCTAAACTAATGATTCTTCATAACCAACGAAAAAGCCAATGAGATAACATCAAAATATATGCGGCCTACATCACTGTGTCTCTGAGTGTATAAGTCTGTCATATTTGTATAAAAGGGTTGATCAGCAGTTTAAGTATTCAATGAAGCAGCAAGTGGTAGATACTTAGTATTATTTCTGTGACTTAACAGAGGATCTGAGCTAAAACACATCAAGATGTTTGGCATTAGTTGTAGGAAAGACACCTTGTAGCAAATAAGCCTGCGGCCCTGTAAAACATGCCAGATCTGTGCCGAATGTTATAAAATACAAGAAGTTCCACCCTGGAATAAAGATCCAGATATGAAGAACTAGAGTTGTCTCTATATGAAAAGGGAACCTTATGATTGTGAGCAAGTAATTTATAAGACATGTGACCTGAAGGTGTGACTCTCTAGTGACATTGTTAACCATAGCCTGAAGTGACCTGATAGTAACGTGACCCATACAACAATAGTTTTTCTACTAGAAAGATGCAACAGTATCAATGAACTACGAAATCTGTAGGGTGTTATCTACAATAATCAGTAGTGATGTGTTATGGTTCATAGATACTTGATGTAGCAGTAACCCTGTATGGCATTTTCAATATGGAAATTGTGCCTCTGTTTGACTGCGTGATACATGGCTGAGCAATGAGAACTGCCAGTAGTAGTAGTGTGCATGATACAACAATATTTATGTATTGTCCTGTAATTCAAATCACTGAAGGTTGTTGTCGAAACTTATGCTAGGATTTGAAAAGTGCAGTGACCCTAAGGCCACAAGTAATCTTGATGACAATTGACAGTAGAATGGTCTCATATTAACAGTGCATAAACAATTGTGTTTGGGAGTGTGCACTGATTGAGGTTCTAAACAGAAGTGATTGCCAACATGAGTATGTCTTTGTTGTAGAACAGATTCATTTTGTATGCTGGTGTAGATATATTTCCAAGACTTGATTGATAAGATAGGGTTTGCAACGGAATATATGCTGATATTGAAGCTGAGCTATGGGTTGCAAGGGTTGACATTGTGATATGCATGATAGAAGCAATGCCAGTGAAGAACAACAGTATAATGACATTTCTTTATTATGGCAATGAAACCTTGAATGAACAGTGAAATTTTAGTAAGCTCATGATAGCATTATTCCTTGACTGTATGACTCTAAGGGACCCTTGGTGATTGTGATAACTGGGCAGTAGCTTATGTGATAAGTTGGACAGTAATGTATAACAAAGTATTCATAACAGAGATATGTGACTGAACAATAAATGATGATACCTCTTGACATGACTTTGATGACATCACCAATTTTGATGACACATGTGACATTGATACAATGATGGCAGTGGTGTTGTGATATAACCTTGATTACATGAAAATATCTTTGATATATGATAGTGACCTAGTTTGGAAGTAATCTGTTGATACAACAAAATATTTGATAGTAACCTTGTAAGTGATCTGAAGTGACCTTGTTGATGGCAGTGATCTTCCTTTATCTTCTACCCTACCTTGACAACAATATTTTGATGTGGGAGAAACCTTGGTATATGGCAGTAACTTGGTGAACCTAGCATGCAATTTGATATGACAATGATTCTAATGACAACGCCCTCAATACATGACAATAACAATGTTCTTGGCAAATGGCTGTAACCATTGACATGATAGAAACCTTATATAGAAGTGACTGTGATGTATATGTGACATTGAGATAGGGACATTATGACAGTAGTATTGTGCCAGTCAAGTTGTAACAACATTACTGGAGAAATGATTTGATGACAACCGTGACCTTGCTGTAGTGATGACATTGATTTTGACCTTGATTGATGTATGACCTTATAGAAATTGGGTAACAAAAGTGCAGTAGACCAGAAGCGGTGAAGCAGGATGTGCAAAAGCAGAGGACAACAGTGAACAGTGTCAATAGTGGATAGAAGCAGTGGATAGAGGTTGGTTGGTTGATTGTAAGGGAGGCTGAGGACCCTTGCAGACTTATTGATCATACGGTACTGTATTATTTCATAGACCACACGGTACTGTATTATTTCCGTATTGATCATACATTTTAGGCCACTACTTCGATGCATTTCCGTCGGAATTGTAGACTAAATATAGGAGTTAAAAAATTCTAACAGTAAATATTTATCGGACGGGCAGTTGGGATTTAGGGGTTTCACAGCATTAGGAAAACAACACTGTGTTTTTTGTTTTCTAATTTATTGCTTTGGGAGGATGATGCTCCCTGGAAGAAGCCATTAGAGCTCAGATTCATGTGACCGAGCCCCCTCCAATGATTTTATCATCTAAGGTCTTTGGGAAAGAAAGAAAAATAAATCCCTTGCAAGGATTTTAAGGAACTACAAAGGAGAGACATACAACTATATTTAGTTGCAAAACAGGAGATGTTGGTCCCATCTGGAAAATTAAATTCTTGATGGCAAAAAAACAGGTTTCAAAGCTTTGAAAAATGGATACAAAATATACCTGTGTGATTCTTCGTGTGGTGCAATTGTGTGAAAGCTTGAACGGTTTAAAAAACCTAATATCCAACGAAAACTGGCCACATTTCCTGTATGCAAGTGCACCAAGCACAATTTTCTTGTTATCAACAGGAACATTGAGGAGAACGCCCTCATTTTCTTATGCATTTCGAATCTGACCCTGGGCTGCTTGCAATAAGTGCAGATATTTACCATACCATCTCCAAGATCACAACTGTGAACCTCCCCATATTTTACCTCCACGCCCTCAAAACTCCATTTGATATGTAGAAATTGTTGCCGCAGGTGATATTGCAGGGCAAGCTGGATGAAGCAAACCACACAATGTAAAACCTTTTGTTTCCCTTTTTGAGAATTTCAAATGACTCCTGCCTAACCCTTTGTTTGATATTGATACCTATTTGAAAATTTCACAATGAAAAATGACTCGCACCCAATCTCACGCAGATGGAGTATGGACAAAGAACCTTGATTTATTTATTTTTTAAATAATATTTTATGGATTTTTATTTAGTGAATCATATTTAGAAATTGTTGAATCATTTGTTAATGTATATATATTATTTATTTATTTTTTAAATAATATTTTATTGATTTTTATTTAGTGAATTGTATTTAGAAATTGTTGAATCATTTTTTAATGTATATATATTATTTATTTAATTTTTAAATAATATTTTTTGATTTTTATTTAGTGAATTATATTTAGAAATTGTTGAATATTTTTTAATGTATATATATTATTTATTTATTTTTTAAAATAATATTTTATTGATTTTTTCTAATAAAATATATTTAAAAATTGTTGAATCTTTTTTTTTTTAAATGTATGGATAAATTTATAAGTATTAAAAAACTTTCAACAATTAAATTGTGAAATTTCCACCTAGATTGAGGTGGTCACTTTCCAAATGCATTTTAGTAAGCAATTTAATGCTGGCATGACCACCATCAGCAACTGACAGTTATGCGACATCACTCCACCTCCTTATCAACATGTGAATAACTTAAATGTTGAAAAGAGAAATCGAGCCCTCTGCATCTGCACCATCTTAATGCTAATTCTCGTGTCCAGCCTCACTCGTAGCTTAATGCTTGCCACCATGTTAACTTATTTTTTCGACCAACATATCCTGCATTCCACCTTGCAACCCTCTGAAGCTCAGGGAAGTTGACGTTACCATGCTTCCATTACTGTTGTTATCTAAGGCCACATCCCCAACATATTTGTTCTCCAACACACTATCATGGTGAGGGAACGAGGCCATGTTCAACACGGTGGCAAGGGCAGAGGTCACCCTCTCAGCTCTTCATAGTGCGATTACCACATGATTCTCTTTGACCATGACATCCTTCAGCATATCAGGTGTAATGTAGTTATCCTAGAAGTAGTTGAGAGACAAAGAATTGGTGACACGCTCTAGGTTGTACAGAATTTACTCACTCTGCATCTTTGGGACCTAGAGTTTGCTCACACTCGTGTTGAACATCATGTGGTTGAATCTAACACCTACGCCAATCACATTAGAATGATACTTCATTGTCTCTTGCAAAACATTGGTATTAGTTTTCCTCCGAACATGACATCCTCCACTTCCAACAACACTTCGGACAGGTCTACAGAGCAACAACCAGAAGAATTTCTCTCACATCAAATTCATTCTCGCACTATGATTTGAAATTGAATTAAATTCCATGATTACCCAAAAAAATTGTTGTTATCCTTCCATTTAAATAGAAATCACTAGGCCTATTCCCTATGAAATCTCTCTCGTATGGTAGAAAATTAACTAAGAATTGTGGATATTTGACTATTATTTCTAGGATCTACTGTTGAATCTTAAAAAATAATCAAAGTTAGTGCCAATCATCTAACAGGTTTCGTTATTCATTGCATTGTCAAAATTCTCCAAATTGATATCAAATGTGGTGAGGTCTAAGCAACATGTGGAAGGTGTCTCGCATGAGTAAATATAAGTGGAGCGAGGGTGAGGGATGGTACTCCTGGTTTGTTCACCATAACGCATGCAATGGGAGAGTTATTGGATTCACATTGGAAATTCGTGTGAAAAATAACTGGGCATTGGAGTTTGGGGGTAGTGAAAGGATAAGGCGATGGAAGGTGAGGGAGCCCGACATTAGACTCTTCACTCTGTTTTGGTGTTGGTCCTGATGGTTACCTCTGGAGAGGAAGTGTAAACGTCGCATGAAGTTTTACAAAGGGAGTGGCTTGTGTGTGCTTGTCGTGGGCATTTTTTGGTGCGATGTGTTTAACCGATCCCTGTTGCTCAGTTTCTTAGCCATTTTTTACATCTCGGTTGAGGATAGGAAGTTGAAGGTAAGTGAGCACATTCATTTCCATTTTTCTTGGCTTTCGATAAGCCTGTATTTTCTTGCTAAGAGAGGAAGGTATAATCTGCATTCCAGGAAACCTCGAGGGTGGTGGCAGAAAACTAGCTTCTTTTCCAACCTTCATGCCCTTCGATGTGGGTGCGACAATGTTTGGTGGATTGGTGTGTGCTCGCTGGTCACTGCCCTGGGGTAAGTTACACTCAGGCGTCGACTACCTTGTCATCATTTGTTTTTCAATTTCCTGTGTTGGTTTGGTGGGTGATGGTATTTGGTTTTCTTGGTGGTGGTAGTCTTTATCTGGTAGTGGGAGGTTTCTCCATGCTTCCCTACGGTGTTGGGTGGCGACATTGGGCTCCTTTGCTCATGGTGTTTTTTCTATGGTGGGGGTTCTAGTATCTAGACTCTACACACGGTGGGGTTTCTCGACCTTAGCGAATTATGAAGCCCCCGGTGTGGTGTGGGTGTTCTCACTCCCTTGTCGTCCATAGCCCTGTGGGGGTGGCAGACTCATAAATAATCATGGCGGCTCCACGCCGAGGTGGAAAGACTGCAGGGCATGCATGGCTCACTAGTGTGGGTGTGCATGGGGGTTTTGAAGGAGTTAAGCGGGGGGATAATAGAGTTGGGGGTTTGAGGATTCAGAAGCAGAGTCGTCGGGGTGGAGTAGGTCGTGGTGGCAAGGGGAATCATGGGTTTGATTGATCTAAGATAAAGGAGGGGTAGGTTATTCAACATTGTTTCCTAGATAATTTTCATGCACTTATCAACAACCTGATGGAAAGAGTGGACACAATTAAGAGAGTATGTCGTGAGGAGCATGCAGATAAGATGGAAACACTGGACTGAATGCACTATTTATAGTGCCAAGTCCAGGAGATATTGGTAGTGGTTTGACGATCCCAAAATAAATGCACTGAGAAAGTAGAAAAGCTTGAGACTTGGTTGACGCACTTTTAAGGGCACGATCGACAGTGTGAATTTTATCCTCCACCGCATTTAGGAACAACCCCACACAACCCTGCATCCATCACGTCGGACACCTAGTATGCTATTTGGTGTTCTTTATGTTTTATATGTGTTTTGGCGCCTCCAGCCAAACCATTTATGGACAATGTACCTAGTCTCTCTTTTGTATTTTTTTTCATCTCATGCAAATTTTTGTCAACAAACCCAAACAGGGTGAGAACACCTATTTTCTAAGTGGCTATATGTACTCATTTTTTCCTACATGAATAGAACATTGACTTACAAAAAGACAAAGGTTCAGACATCATTAAAAATTAATTAATTAATGACCTACAAAAAAACAAAGGTTCACTTATTATCTAGTCATATATTTTAATCCTAGACTAAATTAGTCATTTAAGTTAGTCGAGTTTAGTTTAGTCACTTATTATCTAGTCATATATTTTATCCCTAGACTAACTTAGTCATTTAAGTTAATCGCTTTTAGTTTAGTCACTGATTATCTAGTCGTATATTTTATTCCAAGACTAAATTAGTCATTTAAGTTAGTCATTTTTAGTTCGATCACTTAAAATTGCTCAACTTTAGTAGTAATTCACTTGAAATAATTGCGGCGACTAAAATTTTTAGTCACCTAGTCATTAATTTCATCATTTTTTACTAGTGTGGGTATAGGAAATAATTCAATTCCTTGGCTACCTTACGATGAATAAAATTATTGGTACTACCTGAATCAATCAACACTATTACCTTTTTATTCTTGATATGTCCTTATATCTTGAAAGTTTGAGGAGTGGTAATTCTGCCAATGCATTACATGATATGGTCAGACTCATTTCTTCCTCTTCTTCTTCATTTTCTTCTTCCTCTTCACAATCTATGTCAAATAATTTCTTCTCAGCACACTTATGACCTTTACTGTATTTGCTATCACAACTATAGCAAAGCCCTTTTGCTCTTTTTTCTTCCAATTGTTGTGGTGTCAACCTTGTAGGTTGTAGAAATCTAGGAGTAGCAACACTTCCCTCTTTATAGAAGTGAGTGGTAGGCTTCCTTGTTGCCATAATTTTACATTCAATTTTTCTTGCCAACCTAAATGCCTTCTCCAATGAATCAGGTTCTGAAATGCGAACTTCATGTTGGATGTTATCCTTTAAAGTACCTATGAAGAGGTCAATCTAGTGTTCCTCTGGAATATCAGTTACCCTTATATTCATTTTTTGGAAGTCCTTAATGTGCTCCCCCACTAAACCCTTTTGTTTGATATTTATAAATTTGCTAAAGAAGGTGTTTCTCTTTGTATGCTCATAATGTGCTATCATTTCCTCCGTAAAAATTGACCAAGTGACAATTTTTTTACGGGAGCAAAGCCATCGATACCATACAAATGTATTTTGTTCTAAATGTAAAGTTGCAATGTGTAACTTTTTTGTCTTTTACACATTATGGAGATCAAAATATTGCTCCATCTGTAGTATCCATGTTACAGGATCCTTTCCATCAAAATTCCTCATATCCATTTTTGGAATATGGTGGTTCTTCCCGCCAACATTAGATTTTATGAAATCACCATTAACATTTATTTTGTTCTCATCATGAGTTTCCTCTACTATATTTTCACCATTAGGAAACATTTCTTGTGTCAACTTTGGCAAACCTTCCATGTCTACTTTTAGATCATTCTCCATGTTTTCCATTTTCTTATCTATCTTAGCTTCCATGTCATCCATCTTAGATTCCATGCCATCCATCTTAGATTCCATGCCAGCTTCCATGCCATATATCTTAGATTCCATGCCATTCTTCAAACCATCCATCTTAGATTCCATGCCTTTCTTCAGACCATCCATCTTAGTTTCCATGGCTTTCTTCAAAACTTCCATGTCATTTTTTTTTCTCTTTGCGAGAGAAAAATTTGTTGCACTTGCTCTTGTAATTTTGATATGTCATGTTGCCATTCTTCATCTTCATGAGTCATAGTAGATATTTCTAAAGGCTTAATGGGTGTTGAATTATTTTTAGGGGCCATTTTAGAATCCCATACTAATATCTATTCTACAATATTACCTTGGAATCAATTCAACTTGATTCTTCAAACAAGACTTATGCAATTGGGAAAACAAAATACACACCTTTTACTTGCTTTGGAGGAGCTTGATATTGAAATTGATTTATCTCTATAATTACGGATCCTCAATATCTAAAATTCAGCCCTATAGTAGTCCCCGAAAGCTTCTTTCAAATGCCACAGGTCTGTTCTGATTTGGATTTTTCAAGGCAAAGTTATCTCCAATCTCCCACAATGACCCAATTTTGGACTGGTTTAGTAGAGAGAAATTGTACGACTTGCCACATGTCATTGTTTCCTCCTTTGGCTCTAAAATTGATAGAAAAAAAATATAGTCCATGCAATTGTGGCTAATTTTGACGACATTCCAATCCGATACTCATAGATAGAGCTATGAAGAATTTCGCACGATCCCCTCTTTGAGATGAAATTCGAAAGCCTAAAAAATCCCTAACTTCCACAGATCATATCTCCAAAAATGTTGCAAACCAATATCTAAATTTTTTTGAAAATTTTCCTCAAGATTGCGGCTTCGTACTCTAAAAATTTTAGCTTCTAAACCTTTGTAGAAGAAAATTTATTACGAAAATACCACGATGACCTATTTAGGTTAAATTCAGGGGCCTACAAGATTACCTAACTTGCACAGATCATATCTCATAAAATATTGTGAACCAAGATTTGAAATGTTTCGACGATGTTCCTCAGGATTTTGGCTTCTCACTCTAAATATTTCAGATTCTCAACCTTCGTATAAAAACCGTTATAGTGAAAATGCCATGTTGACCTGTTTGGAGCAGCGAAACCCTAGAATCTCAAAGCTTTGATCCAAAATGTTGTGAAACCAGCTTCAAAAATAGAAGAAAAGAGATATCAACGCCTTATAAATAAGCCACTTCGAGGGGGCAACCTCAAATACATTACATTAATGAAAAATACTTGGATGATACAAATTACAAAACCTCCTTTCTATATATAGGAGTCCATGGGGCCACAATGTAATCCTAGCCGACCTAACAATAATAATTTAAGGGCACAATAATAACAATATGGGGGTTACAGGGGTACAATAATAAAAATAAGGGGGTTACACTAACAATAATAAGGAACTATACTAGTAATATAGGGACCCAACAATGAAACACCGTGATGGATCCCAACTTTAAAGGGAAGAAACTACTCTTTAAAATTATATTCAAGAAAAATTTTCATATTCCGAATCAGTAATCTCTCTATTGAAAATTGAACCCTTACATTCTAAACAGTATTCCTATATATACCCTATTACAAATTTAATTTGATTCCTCTACATAGGAATATATATATATATATATATATATATATATATATATATATATATATATAGATATATTAGTGCTGGAAAATAAAAATAAATTAAATTACAACTAAATCATTTATTTAAATCATTTGAAATAGAATAGGTTGGCTGCAATATGTCGAACTGTTGAAGTTTGTTGGATTTTTTCCATGAAATCTAGGATTCCTTTAACTTTTGCTGAATTTGAGCCTAGAATCCTGTAGCTACTGATTTTGGGCCAAAAAATCTACCTTTTGATTTCCACTTTGCACCTTCCTGCACTAAAATTGGGGTTGGTTGTCCAACATGCTAATCTTCTGCCTCTGATATAGGATAAATTATCATGGCCATAAATGTGCAGCACCAACATTTGACTCCACTGATGAGCCATGTTTGACATCATCCTAAATTATTCTGACACGCAAAACATTTTCTAATTTCACTAATACCCTTAAATATTCACATTTCATATGTTTAATCTCATCATTTCCATGTATCATTTGGTCAGAAATATCCCTCTACACCTCAGAAGGTGACTTGTGTTTCAAGGAATACATTGGGATGGTGATATCCTCGAGTTTGATACAGCCTTTTCAGATTTAGTATAAGATAAGACTGATTGAGACCTTGGATGAGAAGACAACAAGCGTGATCTTGAATACTTTGAGCCTGAACATGGTGAATAAGAATGTGAACCAGAACCAGCCAAAATAGAATGTCAACTTAAAGCTTGCGATCTAGAGAAACTCGATTATGAACTAGGGCTCAATAAATTATAATGATTCCAGTGTTGGCTCTCTAAATGTATACAGGAGGAATGAGACATGTGCCTTCCTCCTGCCTGCTTAGAAGTAGAGTCTATCCCATGCTTTTTATGCCTCCTTCCATTTGCTACCTGTAGGTCATGTTCAAGCTCCATTACTAGCTGTGTTGCATTCATCAATAATCTTCTCAAATGAAATGTAGATTGTATCATCAATAACATATATGACTGGAATATTTGCATGAAATTGCATGTGTTTCCAACCATCATAATTTTTGTTTTATCAATCAAATCCTGACTAGCTAAATAATGACTTGTAAAAAGCCCATTCCATAAACAATTTGATAAGAATGATCCCTCCATGAGACAAGACTGAAGTCATCAATATGTTAGGAAATCCTGGTTGAATGATTCAAATGTCCCCTGCCATCTGTACATATCCTATAGGAATTTCGACACCCCCGCAATAAATCTCAAACATATAAACAAGCCCGACATATAAGATCAAGTGGTCGAGTTCTTCGAGCTTATTGCATTTAATGCAAAATATCTCAGGGAAATTCAATATGTAAGGTCAAGAAACATTAGACTATTAGAAACATTGCTGCAATTCTACCTGATTAACCTTGGACAAGCCTTTGTATACAGTTTCAAAATAATTTCTGGATGAGATGTTATCACTGAAGACAAGCACTTTTCTTCTGCTCTATGAACCTTCCAGCTTATATCTTCATCATCGCTATATTCATTGAAGTTTCTCTTCATAAAGAGCATCAGGAGGAAGGAATTTTCAACAAGAACTCAGGATTATAACCAGAAGTATTCTCCAATGCAGACATAAACTTTTTCCTAACAATGGAATATTGCCTTTCATCCCATTTCCCTTGAGCTCCTAGCTCTGTGTACTCATCCAAAACCTTTGCAAGAAAAATTTGCACCAATTCATTCTGAAGGGTAGAAGGAACTGAACTTTTATGCAATGCAATCCTATGCTTCGAGTATGTAGCTTGCATGTGTGGAGCATGTTGCTTGAGGTGTGAATAACTAAATATTTTGTTCAATACATGCTTCAAGAATCCAAATTGAACATTCTAACACGAGAGTAGGATCAAGACCACCAATTGGCTTTAATTATTCCATAATGGACTGTGGTCCAAGTGTTTTCTTGTTTGTAAGTGGCACAGGAAGATAATCCAACCCTACAACCAGATGCATTTCATTATACATGTATTCTATCAATTTGGAGTAGTGTCCTCTTTGTAGCATAAAATATTCACAAATCTTGACATCACAATAATTTTGAACTTGAATAATCTCCAATACTTATGATGAATCTATCCGAATAGGAGAGTGGACAATAATAGAAGATGAATTCAATTCTTTTTTCAAATTGAGGTTTTCTGGCACGTCCATAACATTAAGCTTGCCCAATTGTCGGCAACCTCCACAAATCAATAATACTTGAAACTAATGTTTCCACACATTATAGCTCACATTATCAACCATAGTTCACTAGATTTGTAGCTATAAAAGATGAAAAAGGTAATAATTTTTCACAATGTAAAATTATAAGGAAACGTGCATCAAGCGTAACTAAGAGTCAATCATTCATTTGGTCATATCTTCTGATCTAGAAGCTGATTTTTAGAGTGTGATATACCGTTTGAAATATCTTTCCGATATTCTTTTGATGAACATGTTTAGGATATGATTTGAACTAAAGCTAATGTGAAAAAAAATCTCTGAGAATTAGACATAGTAAGAGTCCAATTTGATCGTTGGTGACAGGCTGCGAAGGCTAGAACTAACATTGGCCTTATTAGGGATGGCAGCTCCTTGGAGGTGTCAAGAACACTATAGACCAAGTGCACAACCATTGGGAAAAATAGTCACAAACAATTGCAAATCTAGACTACCTATACCAACCAGAAATACCCACATACTATAACCTATACACTAGGAAAATGAAACTAATGCTAAAAACTAAAATACTACCTTAGGCAGATTATTTATTTACAAATATACCCTACTTTGCTGAAAAATACTAGATCAAGTGATGTTGTAATGCCAAATTAGCCAATCAAGTAGTTGTGACAATAATGATGCTTGGTCGTGCTTGAACCGGAACACAATTGGAAATGCTGACAACCATAAAATATGATCGTAGAAACCAGAATCTGTCTACTGCCCCAACTCCTCAATACATTCCTCCAGCTACAAAGTGTAAATTAAAACATCCCAACGTAGCCTTACCTTTCCTTCCTTCTGATGGAAAAGGTTCCCAGAGAATTGGACTTGATAGTCCAGATCCTGAGACTGTATTGCAGTCTCCAATTCAACTAGATATTTTTCTATTTTGATGGCAAAATCTTACAAAAAATTGAGCTTAGTTTCATAGCTACATTGACAGGACTTTAGATAATAAGAAAGAGATGAAACAACGTTCTCATCTACCTCATCATCTATGCACATATCTTCTCATTCTCTAAGGCCTTCAATATAGGCCACCTCTATTTCGAATTCTTAATCTTTCTCCATCCATGTTTCAAGAAATATATGCCACAACTCTGCAAATGACCTAATAAATATGACAGACAATCTTTGAATCCATTGTCTACATTTTCCTTGAAAGGAATCATAGAACAATATGATAAAAACATCCTTTTTTTCAAATCTAAGAGATTCTACAAATGTTTTAAAATTTCATTCATGTTCAAGAGTTAAAGTTAGATCCTCCCCATTGAATTTAGGGCCATTGCTAAAAATATATGCATCCTTCAGTAACTTATTAGGAAAACCAGGAAGATTAGAAAAATTGATACATGAATACCTGGAACAAATAGAAACGACATCTGAGTCCTTCATTTAGCTAGTGGAGCCACCATCAATATTTTGAAACTTGGGATTTCGAACAATGGAGTCACCAGGTGAATGTTTCATCCTTGATATGTGTCTAACCATTGTTCACCATCAGCAATTAGATCTTCAACTTGAGCAATCTTTCCTGGAGAAAATTTGTCACCTCGTTCTTTGGCAACGATGCCAATATGTTAGCACTTGAATTGAACCTCAGGCTAAAGAAGGAAATTCCGAGGTAACCATAGACCAAGCCTTTGATATGGCATCTAACTCTTCCAGACCAGAGAGGGGTGTCTCTTTGCCAATGAAGTGTGGCTAAAATACGTGAATCTTAGGCTAGCTATGAAATATAGGGTTTTGATTGAAAGTTTTGGGTCGAAACAGAAAGAGATAAACAATCATTGGGCTATGGAGTCAAAGCTATTTTTTTCTTACAAATTTGGGGCAAAGCAGGCACAATGCTCAGCCAGATAAATGATGTAAATGAGAGAAGAAAAGAGGAGAAATACCGCTGCCCTGCAGGCATCTATTTGTGGATGAATCTCCAGTGACATCTTTAGCAGAAATGAAAGAAAAGGGTTACTAAATATAGCAGCTAAAAAAGCATGGATTCTATAAATATAACCACTACATTTACCAACATAGTCATTGTGAAAGGAGCATCAGGCATGGATGGATTCCTAACACTTCCCTTAGATAATGCTCTAGCAAATATTAGTAGAGAAAAAACTGTATGAAAATGATCTTACAAGGAACACATGCTGAACATGAAACACTGTGATAGACCCCAAATTTGAAGGGCATAAACTTCTCTTTAAAATAATATTCAGGAAAACTTTGCACAGTCCAAAGCAGTAGTCTCTTTCCTGAAAATTGAACCCTTACATTCTCAAAAATATTCGAATATATACCCTATTACAAATTTATTTTGATTCCTCTACATAGGAATCAAAATAAAAATAAAAATAAAATAAAATATATTAGTGTTTTCAAATAAAAATAAAGTAAATTACGACTAAATAATTTAATTATATCATCTAAAATAGAATAGGTTTGTTGCAATATGTCGAACTATTGAAGTTTGCTGGAATTTTTCCATGAAATCTGGGAGTCCTTTAACTGTTGTTGAATTTGAGCCTAGAATCATGTTGCTGTTGATTTTGGGCCTAAAAAATCTCCTTTTTGATTTCCACTTTGCACCTTCATGCACTAAAATTGGAGTTGGTAGGCCAACATGCTGATCTTCTGCCTCTGATATAGGATAACTTTTCATAGCCATAAACGTGCAGCACCAATATTTGACTCCACTGATGAGCCATGTTCAGCATCATTTTGAATTACTCTGACATGCAAATCATTTTCTACTTTCACTACTAGCCATAAATATTCATGTTTCATATGTTTAATCTCATCATTTCAATGTATCATTTTCTCAAAAAAATCCCCCTGCACCTCAGAAGGTGAATTGTGTTTCAAGGACTGCATTGAAAAGGTGATATCCTCAAGTTTGATACAAGCTTTTCAGATTTACCATAAGATAAGACTGATTGGGAACTTGAATGAGAAAACAACAAGCATCATCTTGAAGACTTTGGGCCTGAACAGGGTGAACAAAAATGCGAACCAGAACTAGCCAAAAGAGAACGTGAATTTAAAGCTTGTGATCTATAGAAACTCGATTATGAACTAGGGCTCAAGAAATTATAATGAGTCCAATATTGGCTCTCTAAATGTATACCGAAGGAATGACACATGTGCCTTCCTCTTGCCCGCTTGGAATTAGAGTCTATCCTATGATTTTTTACACCTCCTTCCATTTGCTACCTGTAGGTCATGTTCGAGCTCCATTACTAGTTGCGTTCCATTCCTCAATAATATGTTCAAAAGAAATATAGATTGTATCATCAATATCATAGATGACTGGAATATTTGCACGAAATTTTATGCATTTCCAACCAACATACTTTGTTTTTTATCAATCAAATCCTAACTAGCTAAATAATGACTTGTAAAAAGCCCATTCCACAAACAATTTGATAAGCATGATCCCTCCTTGAGACAAGATGAAGCCATCAATTTGCTATAAAATCCCGATTGAATGATTCAAATGTACCTTGCCATGTCCACATAGCCTATAGGCATTTAGACACCCCCGCAATGAAACTCAAACATATAAATAAGTACGATAGATAAGCTCGAGTGGTCGAGTGCTTTGAGCTTAATGCACTTAATGCAAAATAACTTAGGAAAATTCAATATCTAAGGTCAAGAAACATTATATTATTATAAATATTGCTAAAATTCACCTCAATGAACCTTGGACAAGCCACTCTATATAGCTTAAAATGTATTTACAGATGAGATGCTATCACCGTAGACAAACAATTTGCTACTAATCTATGAACCTTCCAACTTACATCTTCATCATCACTATATTCATTGGCATTTCTATTCATTAAGAGCATCAGGAGGAAGGCGTTTTCAACAAGACCTCAGGGCTATAACCAGAATTATTCTCTGATGCAAACAAAAAAAAATTCCTAACAGTGGAATATTGCCTTTCATCCCATTTCCCTTGAGCTCTCAGCTCTGTGTACTCATCCAGAACCTTTGCAAGAAAAATTTTCACCAGTTCATTCTAAAGGCTGGAAGAAATTAAAATTTCATTCAATGCAAGACTATGCTCCAAGTAAGTAGCTTGCATGTGTGGAGCATGTTGCTTGAGGTATGAATAACTAAATTGTTTGTTCAAGACATGCTTCAAGAATCCAAATTGAACAGTCTAACATAAAAGTAGGATCAAGACCACCAATTGTCTTTAAGTATTCCATAATGGATTTTCGTCCATGTTTTTTCTTGTCTGTAAGTGGCAGAGGAAGAGAATCCAACCCTGCAACCGAATGCATTTCATTATACTTTTATTCTATCAATTCTTAGTAGTGTCCCCTTTGTAGCATAAAATCTTCACAAATATTGACATCAGAATAATTTGGACCTTGAAGAAGCTCCAATACTCACGACCAATCTATCTGAAGAGGAGAGATGGCAATAACAACAAATTTCTTCACTTCTTTTGTCAAATTGATGCTTTCTGGCATGTCCATAACATTAAGCCCTCCCAATTCTCGTCAACCTCTATAAATCAATAATATTTGAAACTAATGTTTCCACTCATTATAGCTTACATAATATACCATATTTCACTGAATTTGTAGCTATAAACCATGAAAAAGGTAAAAAAATTTCACAATATAAAATTATAATGAAACATGCATAACCAAGAATCAATCATTCATTTGGTCATATCTTCTGATCCAGAAGCTGGTTTTGGGAGTGCGATATACCGTTGGAAATATATTTCTGAGGTGCCACTGATGAACATGTTTAGGATATGATTTGTGCTGAAGCTCATGTGCAAAAAATATATGAAAACAAGACATAGTAAGAGTCCAATTTAATCATTGGTGACAGGCTGCGAAGACTGGAATTAACAGTTTGTAGGAGGATAGTCCTAGAAAAAAAAAATTAAGTCCTTGAGTGGGAGATCTAAATCTAGAGGGAGATATAAATGTCTAGGAAAACCTATAAAGGTGTGATGGAAATGTGGAAAGGGAGGGAACTTCAAAAATACTTAAATATCTAAAGCTCCTTGTTACACAACATTTTTTCACTGTCCCTGCAATCCCCATCTCGCCCATTGGAGGGTCATTTCTGTGATCAATAATCAGTATCATGCCTTGCAAAGACCATCATTGTATCCCTTTACGTGAGATTAATATTCCTTATATTGACAATTCCCTGAGAAGAGACTCAAAATCCTTGTTTTTGCCTTGGTGCGGGTAGTCAATTATGCCCTAGAGCCGACAAGGAAGATTAACACTAGGGCTCATGCTAGCTAGTGCTCTATCCCAATTTGCCACCCATGCCAAGCTATTTATGGAATGTTTTTTAAAAATAGAGGCGGAGATTCCATTCCAACACCTCGTGTATGAGTCATTGGGAGTGGTTGAACTAAAAAACCACAGACTCCCTCCTTTAGTTTATGGCTTCCACCTCTTATGGGAACTCCCTAAAGGATAGGCCTCCCTTCCACCTTTGTAGGGATCCTAACCTCCTCCTTTTCCTCTATAAAAAGAAGCTATCTCTCCTTGCACAAGCTAGTTGAATAGCTAAATGGAGGAACTTTGAGAATTAAACATACTATAGCAGAATACTGGAGAGATAGAATAAGAAGGAATTATGTTGAGAGAGCTTGAGTCCATGTCTTTTGAGAGAGCTTGATTCCATGGCTTCATCCCGTCTGAATTCCCTAACGAGCATCTGAGACGTGCTCCCACTGAACGCTGCTGGAGGAGACTACGATGTCAAAGAATTGGTTGTAACTCTTCCTTCTATCAATACATACACGTGACTATTGTCAAATTCTCGTTTTGTATGATGTTAGATGTTTAATGCAATATGCTTAGCACTCTTTGACTGGCTAGTAGTTATGAGTGAAATTATTGTGTTGTATGATGTTCTTGTTTTTGTTCTATGTGCAGGTATCCGAGCATGAGTGCAAAAGGATTGTGACTTGTCGAGACAAGAGCGAGAGGCCACAACCACTACAACAACGACGATAGTGTTGGACTCCAAGTAGGTCGATCTACCATGTCCTATTTTCATTCAATAATTAGGAATCAAAACTCTATCATGTCTCTTTGTTTCTAGACCCACTCTAGGGCTCGAGGGATCATTTCTATCCATAGGGAGGATTTACCTACATCAAAAATTGGCGACTGTACTGGGGATCAGTGCGAGTTTGTCATTTTATCTTATTGGGTTGGTTTCAATCATTGATTTGCTTATCTTTCTTTCCCAATTTGCTTGCTTAAGTTTACATCCTCTGTTCAGATCTAGAGTGTCAGGATTGATCTCTACTCATTAGATTTTGGTTTTTCCTCTTTTTCCCATAGTTATCTGGCTTGGCACATTTTTCCTCTTAACAGTCGCGCAAGTTGCTCTTTTTCTAGTTGCGCCAACCCCTGTATGGCACAGATTATAGCCTTATAGTGGCAATGACACCTGTAGGATTTGGTTTGACCTCATTAATGAGTCTTTTCGTTAATTGTGCTTACTTCTAGGTTGTTTTTTATGTGTAATTATTCCTTTGGGACTGTTTTGACTATCATCAACTGGCTTTTATCACTCATTTTTCCATCTTCTTATTAGTGTGAATTGAAGCCTTAGGGTTTCTAAGGGTTTGGTACACTGAGCTTTCTGTTTGGGAACTAAGTCGTTTTGATTGCAGTCTCAATTTTGGATCGATTGTACTTAGTTTTCTTCATATTTTTTGAGTGATTTCTTTGGTTGCAGAGTAATTTCATTTCTTGATTGATTATTCTCCTTATTGCTCCAAGCATAGATTACATTGCTTGTTTTGAGTCATTTTGAAAACTTTCTCTTGGTTTGAAAGATTGCGGCACTAGTTTGAGTGCTTTCTTGTGTTTGTTTTGCATTTTATTGAGTCATTCAATTTCGATTCTAACACAAAACTTAAGCTAGTGTTTTTTTTTTTTTTTGATGTAATTAGTACATCATGTACTTATTTTCATTGAAAATAATAAAAAAAAGCATAATTTGCATTCTTTCTTTGCACCAAAAGTGAAACTTTCATTTGCATAACTAGCGATTGATTGTTTAGGAAAGAGTTTCATTTTCATTTGATCCTGTTAGATGCATTAGTGGATTTCCTCGCATACTTTCATTGTTTGCTTTTGTTTGAAAGATCTCTATCCTTCTTGTAACTGGAATTCATTGAATCGTAAATTATTTTCATTTGCATATAACTTTCATTTAGGAATTTTGAGATCTAAATTCATAGGGCGTTAAAACTGAAACATAATCCAAGATCAAATTTAAAATTAATTTAATTAACATAAGGAAGCATTGAGACCTGACGAAACATTTTAGTGATCTAGGCTAGAGACGTGTTCCGGTGTCTTAAAACCTAGTAGTTGTCGTTTTCCATCTGGCTATGGATAGCGCTAGTACGGACTTGTGAACCCTGTACCGTCTAGAATATAAAGGGAGACCCCTATAGGTTGCAATCCTTTAATCCATACAAAGCCGAGTTTTCCACCTTGTAACCATGATTTTTCGAACACAACATTCGGGGAGACTACCTGCACGTACGTCAAGTCCTTGGTCATTTCTATTTCATTTGATCACCAAGGTGTATATGGTGTTTGGTCAATTTAGTGTGTCCTAAATTGCTAACATAAATTATCAACCAGGGATTCGTAAGCTAACGAAGTGCGGCGCACTATATGTGCAAGATAACCTATCTCTTACCTTTTGTCGTTTTTGGATTTTTATGAAATTCTAAAAGACAAGTATGGTTATGGATATTCAAGGCAATGATGTCCTTTATAATGATTTACCAACTTGAAACTGAAAAAAGGAATTTGAAACATACAATGACAAAACTTGAAAGGAAATGAAAATGTGCTACTGAAATGAAAAAGGTGTTGCTAATCTAATAAATCAAAACAATGAACTAGTGAGCATGAAACCAAACTATTATTGCTGCTGTCTAAACACAAAAGAAACTATGCTGAAAGAAATCCAAAAGTTGCAATAAAGTAAATCTAAATCAAATTACATCAACTTGTCTTCTGATCCCTCATCATTAGTCCAGCTATGATTTTCGGAAGTAACCATAAACAACTTGAGTAACTGATATCTAACTTGCATAAAGTAAACTAATATCAAACCACACATTCATAATTCAATCCCTCACCATCATTCCAGCTGTGGCTTTCGGAGGTAACTGAAGATGTCATGCACAATTTAATATTTCTAACTTGCAGAAAGGAAACTAGTATCAAACTACACATCCATAATTCAATCCCTCACCATCAGTCCAGCTGTGGCTTTCGGAGGCAACTGAAGATGTTATGAGCAATTTAATATATCTAACTTGCAAAAAGGAAACTAATATCAAACTACACATTTCATAATACAATCCCTCACCATCAGTCCAGCTGTGGCTTTCGGAGGCAACTGAAGATGTTATGAGCAGTTTAATATATCTAAATTTGCAGAAAGGAAACTAATATCAAACTACACATTTCATAATACAATCCCTCACCAACAGTCCAACTGTGGCTTTCGGAGGTAACTGAAAATGACATGAGCAATTTAATATATCTAAATCTAACTACTGAAGCAAATGTGCAAGACTGAAATAAACAAAGCAATACCGGAATTAAACAAAAAAAAACTAAGAAAAAAATAAATTAACAGCAGAACAATATTGATTCCATGTCATTAGTCAAAAGATATGCAAATGCCCGGGCTGCCATGAAAAATTATGCTAAAAGCTATGATTTCAGAAAGCAATCTAAGTAAGGAAATATGACAAAACAGAATTGAAAGTAACTTATCTAGAAAACATGTAAAAGCCTCCTTGGATAGCAGGGGCCCTCTGCTACCAATTTGGTGAAGTCCTTCAGCTCCTTAAAGATAAGATCACAATAGCATCAAAGAACTAAACTTCTTTATTCAAAAGAACTCATAAATCTACATCCCATTCCATCTTGAACTTTGTTACAAATCTACTTCCTCATTACTTCCTCATTCCTTTCTCATTACCTATGATAGGAGAAAGTTTCTCCTATTTATACCAAATATGAGGAGACATCTCATTAATGGGAGTCCATGAATCTCTCCCTCCATCTCTAGAGTTACAATCAAAATAGGAAATGATAAGACACATGTCTTTCTAGAGTTTCAACACAACTTGAGGAATGAGACACATCCTCTTAGAGTTTCAATACAACAAGGAAGTGAGACACATATCCTCTTAGAGTTTCAATACAACAAGGAAGTGAGACACATATCCTCTTGATCCCATAATCTTCTCCAACCAAATCTGAATTTGGCCTTAGATACATAAGGGTCTTCTAAAAGTCTCCTTTTGACCTACACATGTCACAAAACTCATAACACATATATAGATATATGAAACTATGTTAATTTTCTAGTTTCTAATCATAAATTCACTTAAAATACATAAATAAATAACTTTGGAAAACAAGGATCCTAACCCATATATTTATGAAAATGGTTACTTGATGTAGGGTTTTAGGTCAAATGACTATGAAATAAGAGCTAAATGGTTATGACATAATGGAAATATGTATGAATATGGAGAACATTTTTGAGACTCAACATACCCCCCAACTGAAGTTGTTGAATGTCCTCATGCAACCATTGCAATGATTCATTTGTCCATGAGTTGATCTTTTATGAGTTTTGACTCATATAGATTCATTCCAAACTTTGCTTCTTGATTTTTCCTTTTTGGAAAAGTATAATACATTTGATTGCAACTTCTTCTTCTTCTTCTTCTTCTTTTTTTCATTGGTTGGTTCTTGTGTGACAACCATTTTTTTCCTTTTTTTTTTTTTTTTTTGAAGCATTGGTTCTTGTGTAACAATGCTTTATTTTATTTGTTGCATCAAAGTTCATGAAAACATTTAGAATCAATTTCTTCATCAATGAATTGATCATTTGCAAGGCATATAATCTTTTGGATCATGTTGCAACAATAGTTGGTTGGGAAGTATATATGGGTGGAAATGAAATGAAAATGTGTGATAGTGTATGACATGTGGATATAAAATGATGTCCCTTCCCCCCCAACTAAATATATGACAATGTGGAAAAGGGAGTGAGGAATTTTTCCAAAGTTACAATTTTAGCATTCTAATGAATTACATGACTAAAAATTAGAAAACAACATACCTTCACTTACCTTAAATGTTGATGAGTTGTGTATGTGTGGTGGCTGCAAAATTCTGATCATATTCTTCTTCAAGTGGCTGAACAAGAGGAGTCATGGATAAAGAGATGAGATGACTTTTTATTGCTTCTACTAAAACTTGCTGAAATCTGCTCCAAAATGCTGAAAATAATAGTCTTCATGTCTTCAAAACTCATTGGCACAATTCCTACTATGTGAAAAAAATGTTCTGATGTCGAACATAGTAGGAAATTGTTGACTTAGTGGCCATTAATGGATGCCACTAGTCAACATGAGAACTCTCACCATTGATGACAATGAGAGTCAAGATGCCCAAACACATCTTGCTAGGTACGAATGATTTTGCTGATGTCGAGTCACCTAGAAGATCTGACGAACAAGGGACATTAATGTATTCCCATTGTTTGTCAGCATGAAAACTTGACATTAAGACATGCAAGCCTCAAGGTGTTTTTACAAAGAACTTAGACTCAAAGGACTATGGACTCAATAGTTTGCATTGAAGCAGGGCTTATCTGCGGAATGAAAATGACATGAAATGGAAAATGAAAATGGAAGATGGCAATGGAGAGTATAAATGGAAATGGACAATAAGCATGTGAATGAGAAATGGCAATGGGCAAAAAGAAATGGAAAGTGGATGTGAATGTAAATGGAAAATATGAAGTGAAATGAGGTGAATGGTTTATTATGAGGTATGGATGTGATGGAGACAATAGTATCTGAAAGTTTTTCAAGTGTTTGGATCTGATTTTGCATCAGAATGTTTCCTCCTCTTTGTTGTTGATCATCCTCTTATGAAACAAGTTGGCCTCTTAAAGAGACACCATTCTCTTGTAGTCATTTGTCCTTCCTCCTGGAACCTGCAAAAAAAACTAATACTTCTTCTGCAATGGAATGTAAGATTATCAAAGGAGAGAGGTGATCAATCTCTCTAGTTATGATATTTACATACAAAACTAAGAATTTGTATTAATGAAACAAGTTCTCAAAGGAAAAATCAAAAGAATTTATACATGTTTTGGAATTAGTGCCTCAAGTTGAATGTAGCTTCTTTTCAGCAATTTATTTCATTATTTGTCATTTCAAACTCTAATGATGGATTTCTCATTGTATAGATCTTGTTGAGACCTTTCCAACGATACTTAAATCATCAAAATCTGATTTTGTATGAGAAAGTTAGGTTGATTTGAACAATGAGGTTTTTCAGCGGCGGAATTGCAGAACAGCTGCGGAATTGGACTTCAGCTGCGGAATTGGAGAACAGCTGCGGAATTGGACTTCAGCTGCGGAATGTCGACGGTTTCCGTAGCTAAAAATCTTGAATAAAAAGTTAGCCATTCATCCTTCATCATCAATCCAAAATTAATCAATACCTTCAGAAAAACGAGCAAATTAACTTATTCATTTCATTGATTCAAAATTATTGATTTTTTTTTTATTTTTATTTTTTTTACAACAAAAGAGAAATGCAATTTTTTTTTTTTTTTTTTTAGCAAAACAAACATCATTACTTCCTTGACCAATCCATGTTTTGTATTACAATGAGGAATTATTTTAGCATCATCGAATGCCCAAAAAGCTACCATGTTGTAAAAGACTGCATTACGAAGGGTACAGAAAATTTTGCATGCAGCATTAAAGTGAACAGTTTTAATATTTTCATGGACTTTTCAGTAGTAAATGCATGCTCCTTTGAATGGGAAGGCACTTCACATCTACAGGTACTAACTACCACTGTTAGGAAACACCAAAGCTGATAACTAGATCACAGAGAATGGTTCATGAGGATCTTCCATTGAGAACTCAGTTTGACAGAAATCCCCATCAGAAGTTTTGACAGATAACCATAAACTGTTATTCCATAGATATCATCCATAATACTAACTCTATTTCACATAGTTTCTCAGAACCATTATGAAGCTTCACTCAATGCTTATATAAGAAGAATAAACAGTGCAATGCAGTACAACAAATCTCAATAATGTGGTGAAGCTTCAAGCGGACTGATATCTCACCGTGACTATATGTGAGTTCAATACGGAACCAGAGGTCATACTTGCACGAGTCATAAACATCTGGAATCCACGTTGATTGGCTTCAATAGAATTTGTATTCAACTTAAATTCTTCCTCCTGAAGATCAGGAAACCGAATTATGGATGCAGAGTGCCGTTTTCAAATTCTTCACTTAGAAAACACTGTTTTTCCTCACGCGGCAGGCAAAAATGGCCTTCAAAGAACCGAGAATTTCTCCCAGACCGCCACGAATTTCTTAAAACGGTTTCTGGGTTATCTAATTGACCACGTTAGCGAAAAAACCCATGTCGTGGATTTTCAAAATTCATCCTAGTTTGATCAGAAAACGTGTTTAAAAATGACGTGTTAATAAAAGTTGCGTTTTCTGAGTGCGTTGTAACAAAATCAATTCTACGTGCCTGAGTTAATTGCTGTGATTTTGGTAACCACCGCTTGCACAATCTTGGAAGAACCTCCACAGTTGTTTCAAATCCTCGCCCTGGCTTTGATCCACAGATCTCGCATTGCCACACATCCATTGCAGCTTGAGGGAAAACTCCGAGTGTGTGATGCCCAACATTTCCATACAGAGATAGACACCATCTCTTCTTTGCATTAGGAACAGAGAACTTCTGCCACAAATTTTCTCCAATATTGTTATCAAGAGGATGATGTCGTTGATGGTATAGGTATTGCATCAGTCTATGGGCACACAATCCACTCTCCATTGCAGGCTGCTTTGTCAAAGATGTGGGTGGAATGTTATGCTGTTGCATGTGATGTCGCAACTGCTGCTGTTGTTGCTGAAGGTGATACCGCTGCATCATTCTCTGCTGCTGAATAAGTGCATGCAGTTGTGGAGAAGAATGTCTTTGCATGGACTCTTGTCTTTGAAGCTGGGCAGCCAATACATTTTCAGGCCTCTGCAGCACTGATTTTAATTTGTTTGTGAAAATGCAGGGCTCGCAATAAAATTGCATTGCTACTCAAAGATAAAAAATCACAAGCTGATTTACATCTTTCCATGAAAATTAGAGCACCAGCTAACTCAAACCCAAATGTGAACGAAAGAAGCAATCCACGAGGCTGGCAAATTTATGCCTTAGTAGATAGATTGATCAGCGAATAGAAGATAACATTCTTTCCAAGGATTTGCATGAGGGCTTTTGGTGTGTTTGCAGAACAAAACGTTGGTCATGGCTTTGTTTTTTTTTGTTTTTGTTTATAAAACTATATGTTATATTTTTAAAAATTAAAAATACACATATAAATTTTACTAAGCAAAATGATATTTTTTTTTTTTTTTTTTAATTTGTTTTTTTAATAAAATTTACACATGTTAAATTTTGAAAAATTAAAAATATACATATGTAATTTACTAAACAAAACAATTTATTGAATTTTTTTTTTTTTAAATGATTTGTTATTAAAATTATATATATATTTTCAAAAATAAAAATATACATATATATCTTAGTAACAAAACAATTTAAATTTTTTTTTTCATTTTTTATTTTTTTTTCATTTTTATTTTAATTGATTTGTTTAATAAAATTATGTATGTTATATTTTCAAAAATTTAAAAATACACATATATATTCATTAAACAAAACAATTTATTGAAATCAAAGTTTTTCATGAAAACAAATTTTTTTTTTTAAATTGTTGAATCAATTGAAATGATGAAGTTTTATTTTGTCTCCTTTTTTTTTTTTTTACATAACAATTCTTTTTCTGATCCTCCAGATCACACAAAGTGCAAGAGGAGAGCATACTCAAGAATTATTAATTTTTTTTTTACATAATAATCCTTTTTCTAATCCTCCAGATCACACAAAGTGCGGGAGGAGAGCATACTCAAGAATTATTAATTTTTTTAGATGTAAGAAATAAAGCTACCTAGTTACACTTCCCCGGCAACGGCGCCAAAATGTTTGGTCAATTTAGTGTGTCCTAAATTGCTAACATAAATTATCAACCAGGGATTCGTAAGCTGACGAAGTGCGGCGCACTATATGTGCAAGATAACATATCTCTTACCTTTTGTCGTTTTTGGATTTTTATGAAATTCTAAAAGACAAGTATGGTTATGGATATTCAAGGCAATGATGTCCTTTATAATGATTTACCAAATTGAAACTGAAAAAGGAATTTGAAACATACAATGACAAAACTTGAAAGGAAATGAAAATGTGCTGCTGAAATGAAAAAGGTGCTGCTAATCAAATAAATCAAAACAGTGAACTAGTGAGCATGAAACCAAACTATTCTTGCTGTTGTCTAAACACAAAAGAACTATGCTGAAAGAAATCCAAAAGTTGCAATAAAGTAAATCTAAATCAAATTACATCAACTTGTCTTCTGATCCCTCATCATTAGTCCAGCGATGATTTTCGGAAGTAACCATAAACAACTTGAGTAACTGATATCTAACTTGCAGAAAGTAAATTAATATCAAACCACACACTCATACTTCAATCCCTCACCATCAGTCCAGCTGTGGCTTTCGGAGGTAACTGAAAATGATATGAGCAATTTAATATATCTAACTTGCAGAAAGTAAACTAATATCAAACTACACACTCATACTTCAATCCCTCACCATCAGTCCAGCTGTGGCTTTCGGAGGTAACTGAAAATGACATGAGCAATTTAATATATCTAACTTGCAGAAAGTAAACTAATATCAAACTACACACTCATACTTCAATCCTTCACCATCAGTCCAGCTGTGGCTTTCGGAGGTAACTGAAAATGACATGAGCAATTTAATATATCTAACTTGCAGAAAGTAAACTAATCTCAAACTACACACTCATACTTCAATCCCTCACCATCAGTCCAGCTGTGGCTTTCGGAGGTAACTGAAAATGACATGAGCAATTTAATATATCTAAATCTAACTACTGAAGCAAATGTGCAAGACTGAAATAAACAAAGCAATACTGGAATTAAACAAAAACTAAGAAAAAATAAATTAACAACAGAACAATATTGATTCCATGTCATTAGTCAAAAGATATGCAAATGCCCGGGCTGCCATGAAAAATTATGCTAAAAGCTATGATTTCAGAAAGCAATCTAAGTAAGAAAATATGACAAAACAGAATTGAAAGCAACTTATCTAGAAAACATGTAAAAGCCTCCTTGGATAGCAGGGGCCCTCTGCTACCAATTTGGTGAAGTCCTTCAGCTCCTTAAAGATAAGATCACAATAGCATCAAAGAACTAAGCTTCTTTATTCAAAAACTCATAAATCTACATCCCATTCCATCTTGAACTTTGTTACAAATCTACTTCCTCATTACTTTCTCATTACTTTCTCATTACCTCTTCATTACCTATGATAGGAGAAAGCTTCTCCTATTTATACAAAATATGAGGAGACATCTCATTAATGAGAGTCCATGAATCTCTCCCTCCATCTCTAGAGTTACAATCAAAATAGGAAATGATAAGACACATGTCTTTCTAGAGTTTTAACACAACTTGAGGAATGAGACACATATCCTCCTAGAGTTTCAATACAACAAGGAAGTGAGACACATATCCTCTTAGAGTTTCAATACAACAAGGAAGTGAGACACATATCCTCTTGATCCCATAATCTTCTCCAACCAAATTCGAATTTAGCCTTAGAGTGCCACATAAGGGTCTTCTAGAAGTCTCCTTTTGACCTACACATGTCACAAAACTCATAACACATATATAGATATATGAAACTATGTTAATTTTCTAGTTTCTAATCATAAATTCACTTAAAATACATAAAATAAATAACTTTTGGAAAACAAGGATCCTAACCCATATATTTATGAAAATGGTTACTTGATGTAGGGTTTTAGGTCAAATGGCTATGAAATAAGAGCTAAATGGTTATGACATAATGGAAATATGTATGAATATGGAGAACATTTTTGAGACTCAACATATGGCAGTTCACAGAAACCTTGTATACCCTCTTGATTAGCATTCCAGAGTAGTCATTTTGATCTTTTCATGACTCCTTAAAGAGATAAGAGATCATCGAGTATTTTTTCTTTCATTCTTTTTTAAAATTTAAAGTGACTAGAGTCATATTTTTCCTGTTTCCAGACTCTTTAAAAATGAAACAACAAAATTTGGTTTCAGTGTCATAAAATTAATCACCTACGATCACACACCCGTTAAAGTTTTATTACTTGGACTATTGTTTTTCCTTGGTTTCGATCTTGGAGACTTCGATTGGTTCTCTTTTTTCCTTTTTGCTTTGATATTAAATCACAATGGCGGAACCACCAATTTCATCGTCCTCACTGCCTCCTCGTGGTAGTTCTTTCCCAGATGTTTCTTTTGAACCCTTCAATTCACTAGGTCTTTGAAGTTTTCGCAGCCTATTGTTATAGCATCATTTCTCACCTTGACATGATTCATGATTGCTTTGATGGTTTTGGGCAGCCATTCCTACAGACTTGGACAAATTCACTTAAAAACAGTGTAAAAATCCCCATACGCGACTATGCCCGTGTTTTTCCGCGTGTATACGCGAGTCGAGCTGCACTTTTCCGCGTATGCCATTAAAATGATTAAAAAATATATAAAAAATCCCTAATTTCGCGCTGGGTTGATGGTTGCTCAGGTAGTTCAACCACCCCAGCACGTGGCCAACTGTTTCCAACTGTTGAAACTACTTGGAGGGAGTATAAAAACCCCTCATGTGTATGGCCTAAGGGGGAGAGAGAATTATTGATATTATACTCTGTTGGTATTCCCTATCCAAGTCTGATTCCCCGTGCCTCCTGTACTTTCCCAGTTCATTATAGGAAACCCTTGTTTCCTTGAGATGCTCATCCCCTTATATGACATCTCGTATGCACCAGTTTGGAAGGAGTCTTAGCGAGGCAAGGGCTGGACGGATCCGGACGACGGTCTGCGAAGGCCGTGGAAGGATCATGTGATCTCTCCACTCGTTACTTTTGTACATGCTATTTATAATACAGAAGTATCATGCTGTTCCTGAAATAAACGTGTTAGTGTATGCTTTTATGTATGAGAATATTTGTTATACAAGCATTCATTATGATTTATTTAATGTTTTATATGAATCTCACTAACATTTAGAGTAGATAAGTATGTTGTACAACTACCCTTGTGCTTGTTTCTTCTTGTCTTTCGTGTTAAGAAGGAAGGAGGATACTAGGGTTTGAACCCTGCGGGATCTTCTTCAACCGTAGGACCAACGGGTAACTTTCTCATTCTACTCTATTTAGTTTTTCTGAACGTGCATGGTTGTGTGAGTCTCTGTTAAGTAGCATGCCCCCGCTCTGTGGAGGTTGTAACCCAACGAACCTCTAGGGTGTTAATTCCCCGAAACAAAACTGGCGACTCCACTGGGGATCACATTCTTGTGATTCTCCTGTTGGGTTGTTTCAAATTAAGCTTGTAGGGTTTCCTAGCTTTAACTTTCATTTGCTTATCTGGGCCATTTTCTTTTCTCTTTTGGGCCATTTCAAGTCCTGGTGTCTTTTCCAGGCTTGTTCTTTTTGTTTTTTTCGTTATTTACCTTTGAATATGCGCTTTTTTCTGCACACAGTCGCGTATACACACAATTTTGTCTAAAGGAACTCGCGTATACGCGAGTTTCACTTAGCACAGACGCGTATGCACGCTGGTTGCATAGCTATGAAGTAGTGTATACCTAGGAAGATTTTGAATTTTTGAGTTTCTTGACGTTTTGGTCCTTTCTGGCTGTGGAGACCTGTTCCTACAGAGTCTTTGTACTCTCTGGAGTGTGAAGGAAGTGGTTTCATGTCTTTTCTCTCTTTCGTTTGATCGAAAACTAGTCTTTTTGGCAAAGTGTTGTTTCTGGTGCTGGCACTTCTGGATTGAGTTCCAAGATCGTTTTCTGAGCATTCTTGGCTGTTCTTCTTTATCAGAACAGAGAGCTTCTACTCACTGACTCGCTCCTATCTTTGTGTTGTGCTTCGCATTGCGATTTTTGCTTCGTTTTTTATTGGTTTTCTTGAGTTCCATAGGCTAGGTTTTGTTGCAACTTTTGAAGAGCTTTTCTTGCTTCTTTGGAATATTTGTTTGCGACGAGTTTGCACTATTTATCTAGGCTGAGTGGCTGAGTTTTCTGGTCTTCTTTTGCTCTTATTGATCTTGCTACGAGTTAGCTTTATAAGGTTTGGGAGCATTATTGAAGTTTGTGCTTGGAATTCGGTCTTGTTTGGTTTGGATTTTGATAGTTGTGCTTGGTCTTTTCGAGCTCTTTCTTTATAAAACAAAAAAGCTCAAAAAACATTTGCTTTGCTTTTTGTTTTTTCATTTCAAAGGCTTAAAAACATTTTCACTTGTTATTTGCTTTTGTTGTTGCATTTTCATTTTCGTTTGCTATAACTTTTGAAGCTTTTGTGAGGTTTCTTGCTTTTAGTTTTTGGCTTGATTGTGAGGAGGAGTTGTCATTTGATTTATTCTTCTTGTTTTTAAGTGTTTTTGGTGTCCTTATTTTAAGAGTTCTTGATTTCAAGAATTAGCTTTTGGGCAACCAAAGAAGAAGTTAAAACTGAAGGACTTTTTGGGAATTTCACTCTGCTTTAAGAGATTTGCATCTTAGGATTTGCATGCTTGTAGTCATTTGCATTAGGTGCATTTAATCGTTTAGTCAGTTTCTTAGTTTTTTTGAGTGTGAGTTTGCTATTTGAAAAGAAAAAATACAATTTTTAGTCTTGTAGAACCTGTATAGAGATTGCTCTTCATCGAAAGACAAAGAACTACATTCGCATGTAGTTAAGTTTTTATTAATTTCTTTTGCGTCAAAAACACCATACTCTTCATCTCCATATCCTTGTGACTTAATTTAACAGCCCTTAAAATAAGAGATTTAATCTAAAATCAAACTAGCAAGTTTTTCTAAGTGTCAATCACCAACTAGCTAGGTTGTAGGGCCTTGGAATAGGTGAGTGGAGAGTTAACTCTCCAAGGCCGCTCAAACAAACATAGAAGTTGATTAATTATGCGAAATCCAACTCCGTGAGGTGGACTGGGAAAGCTCTCATCCGAGAGTCAAGCGCGAGGGGAAGTGAAGGTTGAGAAGAGGGATACCCCCCCTCCGATTGGCTGAATCTGACCTCAAGACCATTCCGCCCAGCTTCTGATACGGATTGGTGTCCATAGTTGCCACTCCTAGGTTCCACACAGGTGACTGCGGGGGGGAATACCCGTGGTACCTGAGGCAGACGTCGCATCACTTTCAGCAGTACTTCTGGGGGGTGCCCTTCCGAAGCTTGCGTGCTTGAGCCAGCAAAGGCTGTCGTTTGGAGGTCAGCGTAACTGTTTCTGATACCTTCGCTAGTTGTTCTGGGCCCTAATCATCCCAGACTGCTTTCGGGAGGTCCTATACTTCGCTTGCTTGTATTTTGGTGTCCGGTCCTCATCACCCGGAGCGGAAATACTTGGAGGCTATTTGCTTGTCTGTATATCAGGGATTTTTATTTTAGTGAGTGCTCTTTTCTCCTAGCTTGCCTAGCTTTTCACTTTTTGAGTCTAATTTAAAAAAAAAAAAAATCTATAAAAGTGGCTGATCAAGCGCCTCGTCGGTCGAGGAGAATTCGAAGGTTATCTCCCAAGAGTCCAGAGCCTTCTTCGAGAAGGCGTAGGAGCGATTTAACAGGTGGTTACCACCCTGTGGCGTCTGACGCAGTGGAGAGAGATCCTCCACAGAGGTCTGAAGGTTTCGTAGCTGATTCCGGTGTCGGTCCCGAGAGGAGCGTTCCACTCACCTCGTGAGTTTTGTTTCCTCAGGAAGAAGATTTTCAGATAGAAGATATACCTGAGCCTCCTGCCATAGGTCCATCTCCTCTTCCTCCTAATTATCCATTTGTTGTTCAGTACATCGGATCGGAGTCTGAGAGACCCCCAGATCTTCCGTATCATTCTTATCTTTCGATGGCCACGACTGGGAACGCGGCTTCTACCGTGAGTGCTGCAGGCATTCAGACTCCTGCTTCTGTTGAAGCAGGGGGCACTATTGCTTCATCTTCGATTGCTTCTAGTGCTGTTGTGTTTGGCTCTGGGTTCACCCAAGCACATGCTTCTCATTCTGGTCCCTTCTGTTCAGGGTTTCCCTCTAGTGGGAATCCCTCTTTTTCCTTTTCCGCTGCTTCAGCTGGATCTACACCCATGTCTAACATGGCTAGTGGATTAGCTTCGTTTCAGGGTTTCCCCTTTGGGACTGGGCATATTCCTAGTTCCAATCCTTCTTTAGGGTCGTTTCCGTTTACGTCCCAGACCCAGAGTTTCAACCCTTGGTCTGGGGGGAAAAGCTCGACTACTTTTACGGGATGGAATCCTGTGTTTACTACGGCTGGGGCAGGGAATCAGTTTTACGCAGGTCATCAAGGGAATGCTTCTTTCCCTTCATCGAGTGCTTATCAGTCCTTTTCTCCTCTGTCTAATGCTTGGAACCCCTATCAGGGGCTTTCGTCTTCAATCAATACTTCAGCTGGGGGAACTGGTCTAGGCTTTAGTAACTCAGCGTGGGGAGGAGGTTCTTCTCCGTTTTCTACGAGTCCTTTCTGGCAGCCTGGTGCCTTGTCAAATCCAGGCTATTCTTTTCAGAATGTTGGGAATCCATCCCATCAAGGATGGAATCCTCAGGCTCCGCCTCGCTTACCTTTTCTGGAAATGTTAAACTTGCCAGATTTGTCGAAGTTGACTAATGACCCGATTCGTTATAGTCCAGGGTGGCCTCCGGTCCCGACCAAACTTCCTTCAGACATTCCAAAGTTTGAAGGTAAGAATGGAGAGGATCCGGCAGACCACATCACCACTTTCCACTTATGGTTCTCTTCGAACTCCGTGATCGATGACTCGATTAGGTTGAGATTATTTCAACGCACCCTAACTGGGAATGCTGCCAAATGGTATATCGAGTTCACTGGGGGCAGTTTTACCACATTTGGAGAACTGGATGTCCATTTCTAAACCATTTTTAGTTTCCTGTCAGATATGAGGTTGGGACCGAACTCCTGGCTAATTTTAAGCAAGATGAGGCAACTCACATTTCTGATCACATTCAGGAATGGAGGAGAAGGAAGAGGCTTATCAAAGCCCATATTCCAGGTGAATTCCTTCTCGAGTGGTTTTTGAAATCTCTGCAGTCAGATATTTCAAAGGATGTATCCCTATCTGGGGTATTTTCTGAGGAGCAGGCCATTTTTAGGGCCCAGCAGTTAGAACTGATCTATTCTCAGTCTGGGGTACTTTATAAGTATTTTCCCAATGCTCCTCGCTCCAAATTCGATTTGTCGAAACCTAAACCTGGTCCGCATGGTGACGGGCTTGTCGGATCGGTCAATAGTGGTGCAGCCAGCCTGCTTTCTCAACTGCAGCAGTTGTCTTTACAATCTGCTCCTTCTGGTCAGGTTGTGCCTGCTGATTCATCACCTTCCCAGTCTTTGTCCATAAATGCTGTCCAAACTTCTGATCCCAAAGGAAATCAACAATCCAATGGGAATAAGAAGGGACGAAATAACAAGAAGAAGGGCAAGAACGGGAAGGGCAATGCAAATAAAACCAATGAGCGTGTTGGTGAGGGTCAAAAGGAGAAAAAGAAAGTGAAGTTTCCATGCAAGCTTTGTGCTGGAGACCATCTCACACACCTTTGCCCTAAAATTCAGGATTCTCAACGCTTGTTAAGCCAGCAGGGTTCTTCTAGTTCCCAGGCTGTGTTAACAAACCCTTTTCCCCAAGGGCAGCAATTAGTTGTTGGCGCGAACCAAAATCCTGGGGCTTCCTCTGGGGGCACCCAGGAAGGGGAAATTCCATCGAACATTTTCATGATGAGTGCTCACGCGGATATCGCTACGAGATACCGTGATTATGGGGGAGAAGAGTCTTCAAAAGCTAAGGAAGTTCCTGATGCTACTGAGCCGCTTCACATTACGAAGCCTACTGTTGAGTCTATGCCTCAGATGCCCAAAGCATCTTCTAAGCGATCAACAATTAATCCAAATGCTAGGGCTGCCCAGAACTACTCGATTGTGGAAGATCTGGCGCAGAGTCCTTGTGCTATGTCAGCTTTAGAGGTACTCCAGTCTTGTCCGGCTCAGCGCAGTGCTTTGCTCACTGCCATTGGGGCTATTGATCCAAAAAATTCTCTTCTAATTACTTTTGATATGACTAATTTTAAGAAGAGACTTCCTCATCACATGGATTTTCATATTAAATCGTCGTATCGGAAGTGAAATATCTTTCGAACGGTTGTTGATGAGGGTGCTTCTACATGCGTGATGTCTCTCGCATGTTGGAAGACACTTGGATCTCCCAAAGCTGTTCCATCTAGCACTGTTCTTACTGCATTCGATGGTCATTCTCACAGAACCCATGGTATTGTCCCGGCTTTGCCCATCTGTGTTGGGGGAAAAACCGTTAACATAGAGGTTGAGGTAGTGGATGCAGCCTTGGACTACAACCTTCTGTTGGGGAGGAACTAGATTTATGAGATGGATGCCATTGCATCCTCACTATTTCGAATTGTATGTTTCCCCCACGAAGGGAGGATCGTTACAGTGGATCAACTGGACTGTCCTCCTGTAGACCTGGATGCGCCTTCTGACTCATCTATTCCTAAGTTGGATAATACTAAGGCGCCTGTTGAGAATCTAGGAGTTGGAATGTATTCTTCCCTGATGGGTTCTTTCGATCTTCCTCCTCCTAAGGTGTCTATTAATGCTATTTCATCCTCCAGAGCTCCCCTTCGAAGAGAGTTCTTTCGAACTCATTATTTTTCGGACCCTTGGACCTTACCTTCCCCTACTGCCACATTAGCGGAAGGTCAAGTGGGTGGAATGGCATTTCTGATTTCTGCAGCTGAGATTGCATATCAGTCTATTATTGACACTGCAAAATCTGTTCCAGCTCCTCTTTCGCCGGAAGAGTTGGATGGTGATGTGGCTCCGGCTTGGACGATTAGTTCTTCTTCGGCCCAAGATTGTCTTGATACCACTCTTCCATCTGAAGAGGCAATCCTGGAAGCCATGACTGGTATAGATAGACCGTGGGATGACTTGCATCATTGGTCTTACTTCCTACCTGACTTGAACGAAGTTGAAACTAGTTTTCCAAGTCCTCAGTCTCCTGGTCCTGTTCACCCAGTCTTGAACCCTTTGGCACCAACACAGGTTTATGCTGAAGGGAACATGGCTGTGATCTATCCTACTATCCCGGTGAACATTTCCAGGGATCCCAATATTATCGAGAATGTCTTCATTGGAGCTGAATGTTCCCGTGAAGAGATTCAAATTTACACCGAGCTCTTCAAAGAGTATAGGGATGTATTTGCTTGGTCTTATGAGGAAATGCCTGGCATAGACCCATCTATTGTCCAGCATGAGATCAAGACATATGAAAACGCTAAGCCGGTCAGGCAAAAGCTTCGTCCGGTCAATCCTAGGAAGGCAGCAGCTATCAAAGCTGAAGTTGAAAAGCTGCTTAAGGCGGGATTCATTTTCCCAGTTCCTCTGACCGAATGGGTTTCAAACCCCGTTCCAGTAGATAAAAAGCAAGGAACGATTTGAGTGTGCATCGATTTCAGAGACCTAAATAAGGCATGTCCTAAAGACAATTACCCCACACCATTCATCGATCAAATCATTGACGAGTGTGCCGGTAACGAGATTTTCTCCTTCATGGACGGTTTCTCCGGATATAATCAAATTACTATCCGTCCTGAAGATCAACATAAGACTGCATTTATTTGTCCCTGGGGTACATTTGCATACAAGAAAATGCCTTTTGGTCTTAAAAATGCTGGAGCTACCTTTCAGCGGGCCATGTCTTACGCCTTCCATGACATCAAGAAGATTATTGAGGCATACTTAGATGATCTAGCTGCTCATTCTCGAAAGAGGATGGATCATCCAGGTCACCTCCGGCAAATATTTGAGAGATGTCGTTTTTATAAAATTCGTTTGAATCCGAACAAGTGCGTTTTCGCGGTAACATCCGGTCGGTCGTTGGGATTTATTGTGTCTAATGAAGGGATAAGGGTAGATCCCTTCAAGGTTGAGGCAATACTTCGGTTGCCTCCCCCGTCTTCAATCCGTCAACTTCAAAGTCTCCAAGGGAAGTCTAACTTTCTTCGGAGGTTTATCGTTAACTATGCTGAGATTACAAAGGGATATATGAGACTGTTGAAGAAAGGAGTTCCTTTTCTTTGGGATGACTACGCTCAACGCTCATTCGATGCCTTGAAAAAGGCATTGACCTCTGCTCCTTTGCTGAGTCCACCCGATTATAGCAGAGATTTTCTTTTGTATCTGGCTATAGCAGAATCTACCATTGGTATGGTTCTGGTTCAGGAGGATGATGCTCTGGCTGAGCATGTTATTTACTACCTTAGTCGAGGACTGGTAGGACCTGAACTGCGATACACCCCGATAGAAAAATTAGCCTTAGCAGCAGTCCATGCTGTGCAGCGACTCCGGCATTACATTATTCTTCGCAAAAATTATGTCTTGGCAGCTGCCAATCCATTTCAGTTTGTCCTCAGCAGGCGAGTGATTGGGGGAAAATATAATAGATGGATTGTGATTTTACAGGAATTTGATCTTGAGTTCATGTCTGCCAAATCCAAGAAGTCATTATTTTTTGCGGAATTGATCTCCGAGTTGCCCTGTGGAGAGGAGATGATCTATGATGAGTCCTTTCCGGACGAACACTTGTTTCTAATCTCTCCACAGGATCCTTGGTACGGGGATATCATTGTATATCTCCAGACTGCAAAGTTTCCCTCTACTTTTTCGAAAGATGAGCGTCGTAAGCTGCGTCACTTAGCCAAGAATTATCTGATTATTGGTGATGCTTTATACCGTCGAGGGGTTGATTCAATCCTAAGACGCTGCTTAACTTTCGAAGAAGCTGAGGCCGTGCTCAATGATTCTCACAGTGGAGCTTGTGGGGGTCATTTATCTGGGCTTGCTACATCCCAAAAGATTTTGCGTGCTGGATACTTTTGGCCCTCAATTTTCAAAGATTGTATTGAATCGGTCAAAAAGTGTCATCCGTGTCAGATATATACTCAAAAAATGCGCGCTCATCCAGCTCCGCTTTTTCCAGTCGTTACTGTTGGACCCTTTACAAAGTGGGGTATGGATTATACTACTTGTAACCCGCCTTCGGCAAAGGGTCACAAGTACATTATCGTAGCAATAGACTACTTTACGAAGTGGGTTGAGGCTATGCCTACTTTTGGGAACGATGGTGAGACTGCAGCTTTGTTCCTTTTCAACCAAGTTATCGCTCGTTTTGGTATACCAAGAGAGATTGTCACTGACCATGGCAGTCATTTTCAGAATAGTATGATGGCTGAGTTGGCTCTCAAATTGGGTTTCCGGCAGGAGCATTCATCTCCATATTATCCTCAGGCCAATGGGCAAGTGGAAGCCGTGAATAAATCCTTGAAGACAATTCTTCAAAGGACAATTGATAAACATAGATCCAACTGGCATATTATGCTATATCTTGCACTTTGGGCATACAGGGCATCAGTAAAAACTGCAACCGGCTTTACTCCGTTTCAGTTAGTCCACGGGGTGGAATCCGTATTTCCTATTGAATGCGAGATTCCTTCTCTTAAATTAGCTGTTGAGCTTCTTCCTGACACTTCCAGTCTGGCAGAACAGCTTCTTCATCTGGAACATCTCGATGAGCAGCGTCGGGATGCTGCCACGATGAATGAAGCGCATAAAAACTGAGTAAAAGTTCAGTACGATAAGGCGATCAAGCCTAGGGTCTTTTCGAAAGGTGACCTTGTTTTGGTCTATGCCCAAGAAAAAGATGCCTTGGGGGCAGGAAAGTTTAAATCGATGTGGTATGGCCCCTATATCATTAAAAAGGTCCTTAAGAAAGGAGCTTATACCTTGGTTGACTTCGAAGGGAACGAGTTGCCGGAGCCCCGAAATGGGCTCTATTTGAAGAAGTATTATGCCTAGGCTTTGGCCTGGCATCTTGCTTTTGTATATAGTAGTTTTTTGCTTTGTACATATCTGATTGATTTTCGATCTTTGATGAGTTGGTGATGTTTTTTGATCTGCTTTGGCAGGTTGTGTTGGATGTCATGAGTCATTTTGGTTTCGCCGATGGTGCTAGTAGACACACCCAGAACTTAGCTTCCGCGGCTTGGGTGCTTCATTATCCTTCCGGTCAGCTGTTGGTATCAAGAGGGGTCTGCATTGGTCTTGCTTCCAATAATGTAGCAGAATACACTGCAGTCATTCATCTACTCTCGGAGGTAATATCTTTGGGCGTTGATTCATTGGTAGTTTTCTTGGACTCCCAGCTGGTGGTGTCGTAGTTGAACAACACTTATCGGGTACGAGATCCTTTTTTATTACGATTGTTTTTGAGGGTACGTTTGTTACAAAGGTCATTTCAATTTTTAACATTCATTCATATTCCTTGAGCTGACAATTGGTTTGCTGACTCATTAGCTAATCAAGCATTAGATTGGCACATTAATCATTCCATACAATAAATTTTTAATTATCAAAAACATCATACATTTGATACATTTATCACATCACATCAAATATCGCTGTATATATATCATCGGAGTGTCAAAAACTTTACAAAATTTGGATCCATAATCTCGTACAAAACTTGGGCTTATGCCCCATCATGTTCAGTCTCAAAAAGAATATACAGTCATCTAATATATAAAATCTGTCTACTCCTGAGGACCCTGCCCAGAAGTCTTGTTCCTATAGAACATAACTGCAGTGGCCACTCGGCGGAATAATCTAACCCAGTCTCGGGGTACTCCTACCATCCGTCTCTGGATGGCTTCAGGCAAGTCCTCTACAGCAGCCATAGGGATTTGGTGGGTCAATCCCTCCAAGTTTCTCTGCACGGCCTGGAGAGTCTTGTCTGAGTCCATTGTCTCTGCCTCGCCCCTGCGACGCTTATGGCGCGGTAGTCTCTCAGGACGAACTGGTCCAACATCTGAAACATGATCATTTTTTAATTGTCGGTCATTATGAATCCAATCAAAAACATGTTTTTTTTTCATTTTTTCATACATATTTGAAAAAATCCAAAAAAACTGTATAAGTCAAAAAATTTTGAAACTTACCGACTGCTCCCCATGCTGTGCCAGGTGGAAGAACTAGATCCAGATCTCCACGAAAGTCCATCCCAGCATAGGGATAGTCGTCCACTGCGATGATCTGTTCTCCCCACCACAGGAAGAACTCATCGTCTCATGTGATCTGGGGTACCTCACTACCCCCCAGTCTCTTCATCATGTCGGCCCAACGGGAAATTCTTGGGTCCCGCAGGCTACTGATAGTAGAGATGACTCTGGGTCTCAAAGATGGAATCTTCTCAAAGAAGAATGTTGTCAAAATGGTACCATAGCCAAAGTGTTTGGTCTTCACTTGGCAGATAGAGGTTAGCTGTTGTTTCATGTTCAGTAACAGGGCTGTGCACCAATCGTACACATGAGTCAAACACTCTACAGCTATGCTCATTTGCGTCCTGGACGCCTGATGTAGTGAGGCAGATCCTGCCACTCTGCTGATGGTGAAAAGGAGGATCTTCATGTGCAAATCCCTGATATCTTTAATCGCAATCTGTGTTCCAACCTTTTTGGAATTCTCTACGCAATATACCTGGACATAATCTTCCACGGTCAACCCTCCCAGGGGCTTTCCGTGCAAGTCCACTGGTTCTCCCCTTCTGGAGAGTCCAGTGATGAAATATATATCCTCCACTTCAATGCGTAGTGGCATCTAATCAATAATGAAGCAATCCTGATCTGGTTCCCAGTAATTTACGAGCATTTCTAGCAATCGCACATTGCTTTTCATATTTGGCATTTTAAAGAATTTGAACAATCCGCAGTTTCGGAGGATATTTTGTGCTGCGTGATCTTGCATGACCTCTTGGTCTATTGCGCTATGCTCACGTTCCCTCCATGAGATAGTCATCCTGAGAAATTTCATCAAATTATGCATTAGCCACGCTTTTTAAGTTTTGGACCTGCGCATACGCGGTTTTTCCTTTGCACAGTCGCGTGTATATGCGAGTTTCCTTCAATGAACCCGCGTATGCGCAGATACGCACTTTTTAGCAAGGGTTTTAAAGAAAAAAATCACTTAATTTTAATTTCCAAATGGAAAAAATGAATAAACAGGATGATTAAGGAGCCTACCTGAAGTTTCGCTGAGTTCTGACGATCGATTGTTCCTGATTTGACGAAAGAAGTTTTTTGCTCCAGAGCACTTTTTTCAAATCAGCTATGCAATAATGAACCAAATGATAGGTAGTTTGTCTATTTATGGATAAAAAGTTGAAAATTTTTGCAAAAATTCCTTATGCTTATTTTTTCGATCTATCTTAAGCTGCATAACTCGGTTGCTTGGAAGTGCCCAGTTTGGTATGTTTTCAGGTACATTTTGACGATTTTGAGATTTTTCCCAGTTTTTGATCCATGATTTCCGACTCTTCATGGCAGGTATATGATCTTCACTGACATATAGGTTAGGTAAATCACTCTCCGTTGCATCTTGCATTCTAGCCTCCATACTGATCACTTGCCTTAGGGTCGATCCCATCAGGTCATGAGTATTACACCCATTTCACTCGCCGATTATTTAATCATGACTTGATGGTAGAGCCTTCCTTTACATGGGCTTCCTAGTTAGTTCCTCGCTATCACCTGTTGCCCATGCTGCTTTTTATGTAGGCTTGGGAGTCCTCTTTATTCCCGCCATGTCTTCTGTGCTGAAGCTTCATTCTTCTTCTTCATCACTTATCATTTTTTCTGGCTTTTACCCTAGAGGCTCCCTGGTGTCGTTAAGTTGTATTACTGCATTGCATATTGGCTACTTGTTTATCCTGGCCTTTAGCCGGCTTCATTTCGACTCGATGTTTAAGCCAACTTTTGACCTTGAATTTCTGTACAAGTTAACCATTGCATGCACTTAGCTATCACGACTTGACACCTTTGTACCCATGGATGGAACATTCCTCTGAGTATCGCTGACCATTTTTCGCCACCTTGCATTGAGCATAGGATTGTTCCAATCCCAGGAACTAGTGCATATGATTCCTTGATACTCGTTCTATCCATTGTACCATAGCATTCTTTTATTCTTTTTCAGGCTTATTATATGAAAAAGACAAAAAAAATCAAATATAACAAAAAGAGTGAGAACGCGATGTATCTTCGTTATTTTGATGGCAGTACAGAGTCAGTTTGTCGCCCTTGAACAAAGCACATATACTTATATATATTTCCTTCATTTGGGATGGTTTTAGTTTTGACCTAGGTTCAGCCTTTACCATGTTGCACTTGTCAGTCCTCCCCCGATTGGTTATCTCTTCCAATCATATGGAGAGTTTGTTCTGCCTCCTGCATAACAGACTTGTACAGTGTCACTTTTTACTGCCATGGTCATCACGAGTCGTGCTTTTGTTCAAGGGAAGTTTAACCTGAGTCGACCATTCTGCGGTGTCTCTTAACTCATTATTCAGTCGGCCTTCCCGGTCTTGTCAGTATCATGTTCTATCACATCAGATGTTTTGGTCTTCTGCTCGTGCTGGTTTGAGAAGGTCCCCATTGACTTCTTGTCGGTGGGTTTGTCTCTTATCGACTATGACACATTGCTCTGAGAACAAACCTAGAGCCACACCTTGGGCCTATTTTCATTATTGATATGTGACCTCATGCTCAGCATTTGATCATCATCATGGGTCTTTGACTGATTGGTTTCCCCTGTGTTCGACGTCAGCACACATTATCACACTTGGGATTCGTGCAGTACCTTGATTTCCATTTGACCCTATTGGTGGATTTCTCGCCTCTGTGTCAGCTTTCATTATTGGTTGGTTCAGAGGGTTTCTTCCGTGCACTAGCTTCATCTTGTGCATGTCGGAAACGTACTTCGGTTTTGGTTCTGTCACTCTACTTCGTCCGATTCCTTCCAAATCTTGGCCTGCGGGTTACACTCGCGCTGGACTGATGTGGGATGCCTTAATGCCTTCCTTCCAGCAGATCTTTCCCCATCGACTCCGACTCATTGCTCTGGGAACAAGATCTAGAGTCTTTTTGTCAGTACCTTAGGGTTTGCAGTCATCAGTGGCAGACTCTTCGCTATCGACAGTGGGGATTCATCATTGCCTCCTGATTGGTAGATTCTTTCAAGTGTTCGACTTCAACTCATTCATTTGCACTTGTTAGATTGTACTGGGGCACCTTGACACTCATTATCATTATCGGTGGGTTGTCTCGTGTTGGTTAACAGTATACATCATTGACCGGTAATCCAACGATTTCTCACATGGTCGACTTCAGCTCATTTATTCCCATTGTGTAGAATTGTGCCATAGTGATCGGTGAAGACCTCGGGTTGCATCAGCATTCTTCGATTCACTTTTGACAGTCCTTTCAGTTTCTGCCAGTGATGCCGTCCACCCTTATATGTTGCAGTTCAGTACAGCAGCATCCTATATGTTGGCTCCCGAGTTGCGTGATTGTACCGTTTGATCCACCACTTATGATCCGGTACTTGGAGATTCAGTTACTTGATCAGACATCCAGTTGCACTATCTTTGATCAGCTTTCTATATGTGATACTTGGACATTGATTCAGACTTGTATTTCCGGGCCCTGCTCAGACGATTCACTATGTACTTTCAGTTCAGTTATACTTGTATACATGTTGGATCTATTCAGTACTTTCTATATATATGATGTATTTTTGACTGAGCATGGGTATGCCCGCCGCAGCATGTGTTGACTCTCTGGTTTCTTTCATTGGTTTTTGGCAGGCTGAAATCTGGTGAAGTCCTCTCTTGTCCTTGCGAAGTTCTTTCTATGTGCATAATACATTTCGGCCATCATGTTCCCCTTCTGACCTCATATATTAGGGGGCATCTGTTATAGCATCATTTCTCACCTTGACATGATTCATGATTGCTTTATGGCTTTATGGGCACCCATTCCTACAGACTTGGACAAATTCACTTAAAAACAGTGTAAAATCCTCCATACGCGACTATGCCCATGTTTTTCCGCGTGTATACGCGAGTCCAGCTAGACTTTTCCGCGTATGCCATTAAAATGATTAAAAAATATATAAAAAAATCCCTAATTTCGCGCTGGGTTGATGGTTACTCAGGTAGTTCAACCACCCCAGCCCGTGGCCAACTGTTTCCAACTGCTGAAACTACTTGGAGGGACTATAAAAAACCCTCATGTGTATGGCCTAAGAGAGAGAGAGAATTATTGATATTATACTCTGTTGGTATTCCCTATCCAAGTCTGATTCCCCGTGCCTCCTGCACTTTCCCAGTTCATTATAGGAAACCCTTGTTTCCTTGAGATGCTCATCCCCTTATATGACATCTCGTATGCACCATTTTGGAAGGAGTCTTAGCGAGGCAAGGGCTGGACAGATCTGGACGACGGTCTGCTCGAAGGCCGTGGAAGGATCAAGTGATCTCTCCACTCGTTACTTTTGTACATGCTATTTATAATACAGAAGTACCATGTTGTTCCTGAAATAAACATGTTAGTGTATGCTTATATGTATGAGAATATTTGGTTATACAAGCATTCATTATGATTTATTTAATGTTTTATATGAATCTCACTAACATTTATAGTAGATATATGCTGTACAACCAGTCCTTTGTGCTTGTTTCTTCTTGTCTTTCAGGTTAAGAAGGAAGGACGATTGCTGGGGGTTTGAACCCTGCGGGATCTTCTTCAACCGTAGGACCTACGGGTAACTTTCTCATTCTACTCTATTTAGTTTTTCTGAACGTGCATGGTTGTGTGAGTCTCTGTTAAGTAGCATGCCCCTGCTCTGTGGAGGTTGTAACCCAACGAACCTCTAGGGTGAAATTACTCGAAACACCTATTCTCCCATCTATCCTGCGTATTGCTACTCGATCTCCTCCTAACGAGCCAGTGGAATTCAATTGGCCTTCTTATGGTGCTTGGTCTGTGTTGAGTCTCAAAAATGTTCTCCATATTCATACATATTTCCATTATGTCATAACCATTTAGCTCTTATTTCATAGCCATTTGACCTAAAACCCTACATCAAATAACCATTTACATAAATATATGGGTTAGGATCCTTGTTTTCCAAAGTTATTTATTTTATGTATTTTAAGTGAATTTATGATTAGAAACTATAAAATTAACATAGTTTCATATATCTATATATGTGTTATGAGTTTTGTGACATGTGTAGGTCAAAAGGAGACTTCTAGAAGACCCTTATGTGGCACTCTAAAGCCACATTCGAATTTGGTTGGAGAAGATTATGGGATCAAGAGGATATGTGTCTCACTTCCTTGTTGTATTGAAACTCTAAGAGGATATGTGTCTCATTCCTCAAGTTGTGTTAAAACTCTAGAAAGACATGTGTCTTATCATTTCCTATTTTGATTGTAACTCTAGAGATGGAGGGAGAGATTCATGGACTCCCAATAATGAGATGTCTCCTCATATTTTGTATAAATAGGAGAAGCTTTCTCCTATCATAGGTAATGAGGAAGTAATGAAAAAGTAGTAGAGAAGTCTTTTGTAACAAAGTTCAAGATGGAATGAGATGTAGATTTGTGAGTTCTTTTTAATAGAGAAATTCAGTTCTTTGATGCTGTTTTGATTACAACTTTAAGGAGCTGAAGGACTTCACCAAATTGATAGCAGAGGGCCCCTGCTATCCAAGGAGGCTTTTACATGTTTTCTAGATAAGTTGCTTTCAATTCTGTTTTGTCATATTTCCTTACTTAGATTGTTTTTTGAAATCATAGCTTTTAGCATAATTTTTCATGGCAGCCCGGGCATTTGCATATCTTTTGACTAATGACATGGAATCAATATTGTTCTGCTGTTAATTTATTTTTTTCTTAGTTTTTGTTTAATTCCAGCACTGATTTGTTTATTTCATTCTTGCACATTTGTTTCAAGTTAGATTTAGATATATTAAATTGCTCATGTCATTTTCAGTTACCTCCGAAAGCCACAGCTGGACTGATGGTGAGGGATTGAAGTATGAGTGTGTAGTTTGATATTAGTTTACTTTCTGCAAGTTAGATATATTAAATTACTCATGTCATTTTCAGTTACCTCCGAAAGCCACAGCTGGACTGATGGTGAGGGATTGAAGTATGAGTGTGTAGTTTGATATTAGTTTCCTTTCTGCAAGTTAGAAATATTAAATTGCTCATAACATCTTCAGTTGCCTCCGAAAGCCACAGCTAGACTGATGGTGAGGGATTGAATTATGGATGTGTAGTTTGATATTAGTTTCCCTTCTGCAAGTTAGAAATATTAAATTGTGCATGACATCTTCAGTTACCTCCGAAAGCCACAGCTGGACTGATGGTGAGGGATTGAATTATGAATGTGTGGTTTGATATTAGTTTACTTTCTGCAAGTTAAATATCAGTTACTCAAGTTGTTTATGGTTACTTCCGAAAATCATAATTGGACTAATGATGAGGGATCAGAAGACAAGTTGATGTAATTTGATTTAGATTTACTTTATTGCAACTTTTGGATTTCTTTCAGCATAGTTTCTTTTGTGTTTAGACAGCAACAAGAATAGTTTGGTTTCATGCTCACTAGTTCACTGTTTTGATTTATTAGATTAGCAGCACCTTTTTCATTTCAGTAGCACATTTTCATTTCCTTTCAAGTTTTGTCATTGTATGTTTCAAATTCCTTTTTCAGTTTCAAGTTGGTAAATCATTATAAAGGACATCAATGCCTTGAATATCCATAACCATACTTGTCTTTTAGAATTTCATAAAAATCCAAAAACGACAAAAAGTAAGAGATAGGTTATCTTGCACATATAGTGCGCCACACTTCGTCAGCTTACGAATCCCTGGTTGATAATTTATGTTAGCAATTTAGGACACTAAATTGACCAAACATTTTGGCGCCGCTGCCGGGGAAGTGTAACTAGGTAGCCTTATTTCTTACATCAAAAAAAAATTAATAATTCTTGAGTATGCTCTCCTCCTGCACTTTGTGTGATCTGGAGGATCAGAAAAGGAATTGTTATGTAAAAAAATTAATAATTCTTGAGTATGCTCTCCTCCTGCACTTTGTGTGATCTGGAGGATCAGAAAAAGAATTGTTATGTGAAAAAGAAAAGAAAAAAAGGAGACAAAATAAAACTTCACCATTTCAATTGATTCAACAATTTAAAAAAAAAAAAATTGTTTTCATGAAAAACTTTGATTTCAATAAATTGTTTTGTTTAATGAATATATATGTGTATTTTTAAAATTTTTTGAAAATATAACATACATAATTTTATTAAAAAATCAATTAAAAAAAAAGTCTCATGAAAATAAGACCCACGCATATGCATGAGGCCATTCTTTGGCTTGGCTTTACACATATATGCAGACCTTCAATCCACACAAAGACCCATGCACTGCAATTTAAAAAAAAAAAAAAAAAAACCTTCTCTTTTTCATATTCGTTTTTCCTCAAACAACAGTTATTAGAAATCATTTAAAAAAAAAAAATTGCACACAATGAATGTATATCACATGAAGAAACTGTTGATGAGGAAAAGATTGCAAATTTTTGATGAGAAGAAGATTGCAATTTGTTGATGAAGAGAAGATTACAAATTCAATTATAGGGACATACAATGGAAGTGTATCATATGAAGAAATTGCTGATGAAGAGAAGATTTCAGGCTGTTGATGAAGAGAAGATTGTAGATTCCATTGCAAGTAATTGGAATGAGGAAGATCAATCTGAACTTCTCTGTGAGATACAAGCCATTACACTTCAAAACCTGCAAAATAAAAACAAATCAAACCACAAGTAATTGCCAGAAAACGAAACGCGTCATTGTCAAAAACACCCGATTTTAAAACGAATTTTCTGAGCAAACCAGGACGAATTAGAAAAAAATAAAACATGAGTTTTTTCGGGAACAGGGTGAGTTAGGTAATCGTATAAGAACTTTTTGAAATTCGCAGCCATTTGGGAGACATTCAGGGTTCTTCGGAGCACTAATTTGCAGTGTGCGTGAGAGAAGAATGTTTTTTTTTTATGAAAACAGTCACGGTTTTGAGAAATAATCAAGGAACTAATTTCCTTACTTGAGGGAAAACGTGGCAGAATTAATGTGTGGTGGCATATGATGAATGACAAATGGATTATTTGAGGCAAGCACATTATCACATGTGCATCAAATGCAAGTTGTATAAATTGAAAAGGACTCTGCCTTCATCTCCTTCATAGTTAGGAATTTGACTTTAGAAATTTCAAGCTTTTTATTTTTATTTTGCATGAAAGAGGCATTGGCATGACTTTGTTTCAAAAATATTCATAAAGACAATTATTTCATCCATGCTTTATTTCATTTATAAAATAAAAATAAAAATAAAAATAAATAAATAAAAAATTCAAAAAAAAAAAAAAATTGAATCAATGAAATGAATAAGTTATTTGCTCACTTTTCTGAAGGTATTGATTAATTTTGGACTGATGATGAAAGATGAATGACTAACTTTTTATTTAAGATTTTTAGCAGCTGAAAAACCTCATTGTTCAAATCAGCCTAACTTTCTCATACAAAATCAGATTTTGATGATTTAAGTATCATTGGAAAGGTCTCAACAAGATCTACACAATGAGAAATCCATCATTAGAGTTTGAAATGGCAAATAATGAAATAAATTGCTGAAAAGAAACTACATTCAACTTGAGGCACTAATTCCAAAACAGGTATAAATTCTTTTGATTTTTTCTTTGAGAACTTGTTTCATTAATACAAATTCTTAGTTTTGTGTGTAAATATCATAACTAGAGAGATTGATCACCTCTCTCCCTTTGATAATCTTACATTCCATTGCAGAAGAAGTATTAGTTTTTTGCAGGTTCCAGGAGGAAGGACAAATGACTACAAGAGAATGGTGTCTCTTTAAGAGGCCAACTTGTTTCATAAGAGGATGATCAGCAACAAAGAGGAGGAAATATGCTGATGCAAAATCAAATCCAAACACTTGAAAAACTTTCAGATACTATTGTCTCCATCACATCCATACCTCATAATAAACCATTCACCTCATTTCACTTCATATTTTCCATTTACATTCACATCCACTTTCCATTTCTTTTTGTCCATTCATAACCACAAATAAAAGCAAGAGGCTCATTCACATGCTTATTGCCCATTGTCATTTCTCATTCACATGCTTATTGTCCATTTCCATTTCTACTCTCCATTGCCATCTTCCATTTTCATTTTCCATTTCATGTCATTTTCATTCCGCAAATAAGCCCTGCTGCAATGCAAATTATTGAGTCCATAGTCCTTTGAGTCTAAGTTATTTGTAAAAACACCTTGAGGCTTGCATGCCTTAATGGCAAGTTCTCATGCTGACAAACAATGGGAATACATTAATGTCTCTTGTTCGTCAGATCTTCTAGGTGACTCGACATCAGCAAAATCATTCGTACCTAGCAAGATGTGTTTAGGCATCTTGACTCTCATTATCATCAATGGTGAGAGTTCTCGTGTTGACTAGTGGCATCCATTAATGGCCACTAATTCAACAATTTCCTACTATGTTCGACATCAGAACATCTTTTCACATAGTAGGAATTGTGCCAATGAGTTTTGAAGACATGAAGACTATTATTTTTCAGCATTTTGGAGCAGATTTCAGCAAGTTTTAGTAGAAGCAATAAAAAGTCATCTCATCTCTTTATCCATGACTCCTCTTGTTCAGCCACTTGAAGAAGAATATGATCAGAATTTTGCAGCCACCACACATACACAACTCATCCACATTTAAGGTAAGTGAAATTATATTGTTTTCTAATTTTTAGTCATGTAATTCATTAGAATGCTAAAATTGTAACTTTGGAAAAATTCTTCACTCCCTTTTCCACATTGTCATATCTTTAGTTGGGGGGGAAGGGACATCATTTCATATCCACATGTCATACATTATCACACATTTTCATTTCATTTCCATCCACATATACTTCCCAACCAACTATTGTTGCAACATGATCCAAAAGATTATATGCCTTGCAAATGATCAATTCATTGATGAAGTAATTGATTCTAAATGTTTTCATGAACTTTGATGCAACAAAAAAAATAAAGCATTGTTACACAAGAACCAATGCTTCAAAAAAAAAATGGTTGTTACACAAGAACCAACAATTGAAAAAAAAAAATGTTGCAATCAAATGTATTATGTTTTGCCAAAAAGGAAAAATCAAGAAGCAAAGTTTGGAATGAATCTATATGAGTCAAAACTCATAAAAGATCAACTCATGGACAAATGAATCATTGCAATGGTTGCATGAGGACATGCAACAACTTCAGTTGGGGGGTATGTTGAGTCTCAAAAATTTTCTCCATATTCATACATATTTTCATTATGTCATAACCATTTAGCTTTTATTTCATAGCCATTTGACCTAAAACCCTACATCAAATAACCATTTACATAAATATATGGGTTAGGATTCTTGTTTTCCAAAGTTATTTATTTTATGTATTTTAAGTGAATTTATGATTAGAAACTAGAAAATTAACATAGTTTCATATATCTATATATGTGTTATGAGTTTGTGACATGTGTAGGTCAAAAGGAGACTTCTAGAAGACCCTTATGTGGCACTCTAAAGCCAAATTCGAATTTGGTTGGAGAAGATTATGGGATCAAGAGGATATGTGTCTCACTTCCTTGTTGTATTGAAACTCTAAGAGGATATGTGTCTCATTCCTCAAGTTGTGTTAAAACTCTAGAAAGACATGTGTCTTATCATTTCCTATTTTGATTGTAACTCTAGAGATGGAGGGAGAGATTCATGGACTCCCATTAATGAGATGACTCCTCATATTTTGTATAAATAGGAGAAACTTTCTCCTATCATAGAAAATGAGAAAGTAATGAGGAAGTAGATTTGTAACTAAGTTCAAGATGGAATGGGATGTAGATTTGTGAGTTCTGTTTAATAGAGAAATTCAGTTCTTTGATGCTGTTTTGCTTACAATTTTAAGGAGCTGAAGGACTTCACCAAATTGGTAGCAGAGGGCCCCTGCTATCCAAGGAGGCTTTTACATGTTTTCTAGATAAGTTGCTTTCAATTCTGTTTTGTTATATTTCCTTACTTAGATTGCTTTTTGAAATCATAGCTTTTAGCATAATTTTTCATGGCAGCCCGGGCATTTGCATATCTTTTGACTAATGACATGGAATCAATATTGTTCTGCTGTTAATTTATTTTTTTCTTAGTTTTTGTTTAATTCCAGTATTGCTTTGTTTATTTCAGTCTTGCACATTTGGTTCAGTAGTTAGATTTAGATATATTAAATTGCTCATGTCATTTTCAGTTACCTCCGAAAGCCACAGCTGGACTGATGGTGAGGGATTGAAGTATGAGTGTGTAGTTTGATATTAGTTTGCTTTCTGCAAGTTAGATATATTAAATTGCTCATGTCATTTTCAGTTACCTCCGAAAGCCACAGCTGGACTGATGGTGAGGGATTGAAGTATGAGTGTGTAGTTTGATATTAGTTTCCTTTATGCAAGTTAGATATATTAAATTGCTCATAACATCTTCAGTTGCCTCAGAAAGCCACAGCTGGACTGATGGTGAGGGATTGAATATGGATGTGTAGTTTGATATTAGTTTCCTTTCTGCAAGTTAGAAATATTAAATTGTGCATGACATCTTCAGTTACCTCCGAAAGCCACAGCTGGACTGATGGTGAGGGATTGAATTATGAATGTGTGGTTTGATATTAGTTTACTTTCTGCAAGTTAGATATCAGTTACTCAAGTTGTTTATGGTTACTTCAGAAAATCATAGCTGGACTAATGATGAGGGATCAGAAGACAAGTTGATGTAATTTGATTTAGATTTACTTTATTGCAACTTTTGGATTTCTTTCAGCATAGTTTCTTTTGTGTTTAGACAACAGCAAGAATAGTTTGGTTTCATGCTCACTAGTTCACTGTTTTGATTTATTAGATTAGCAGCACCTTTTTCATTTCAGTAGCACATTTTCATTTCCTTTCAAGTTTTGTCATTGTATGTTTCAAATTCCTTTTTCAGTTTAAAGTTGGTAAATCATTATAAAGGACATCATTGCCTTGAATATCCATAACCATACTTGTCTTTTAGAATTTCATAAAAATCCAAAAACGACAAAAAGTAAGAGATAGGTTATCTTGCACATATAGTGCGCCACACTTCGTCAGCTTACGAATCCCTGGTTGATAATTTATGTTAGCAATTTAGGAGACACTAAATTGACCAAACATTTTGGCGCCGTTGCCGGGGAAGTGTAACTAGGTAGCCTTATTTCTTACACCTAAAAAAAAAATAATAATTCTTGAGTATGCTCTCCTCCTGCACTTTGTGTGATCTGGAGGATCAGAAAAATGATTGTTATGTAAAAAAAAAATTAATAATTCTTGAGTATGCTCTCCTCCTGCACTTTGTGTGATCTGGAGGATCAGAAAAAGAATTGTTATGTGAAAAAGAAAAAGAAAAATGAGACAAAATAAAACTTCATCATTTCAATTGATTCAACAATTTAAAAAAAAAAAAATTTGTTTTCATGAAAAACTTTGATTTCAATAAATTGTTTTGTTTAATGAATATATATGTGTATTTTTAAAATTTTTTGAAAATATAACATACATAATTTTATTAACAAATCAATTAAAAAAAAAGTCTCATGGAAATAAGACCCACGCATATGCATGAGGTCATTCTTTGGCTTGGCTTTACACATATATGCAGACCTTCAATCCACACAAAGACCCATGCACTGCAATTTAAAAAAAAAAAAAAAACCTTCTCTTTTTCATATTCGTTTTTCCTCAAACAACAGTTATTAGAAATCATTTAAAAAAAAAAAAAAAAAATTTGCACACAATGAATGTATATCACATGAAGAAACTGTTGATGAGGAAAAGATTGCAAATTTTTGATGAGAAGAAGATTGCAATTTGCTGATGAAGAGAAGATTACAAATTCAATTGTAGGGACAAACAATGGAAGTGTATCATATGAAGAAATTGCTGATGAAGAGAAGATTTCAGGCTGTTGATGAAGAGAAGATTGTAGATTCCATTGCAAGTAATTGGAATGAGGAAGATCAATCTGAACTTCTCTGTGAGATACAAGCCATTACACTTCAAAACCTGCAAAATAAAAACAAATCAAACCACAAGTAATTGCCAGAAAACGAAATGCGTCATTATCAAAAACACCCGATTTTAAAACGAATTTTCTGAGCAAACCAGGACGAATTAGAAAAAACTAAAACATGGGTTTTTTCGGGAACGGGGTGAATTCGGTAATCCTATAAAAACTTTCTGAAATTCGCAGCCATTTGGGAGAAATTCAGGGTTCTTCGGAGCACTAATTTGCAGTGTGCGTGAGAGAAAAATGTTTTTTTTTTATGAAAACAGTCACGGTTTTGAGAAATAATCAAGGAACTAATTTCCTTACTTGAGGGAAAATGTGGCAGAATTCATGTGTGGTGGCATATGATGAATGACAAATGGATTATTTGAGGCAAGCACATTATCACATGTGCATCAAATGCAAGTTGTATAAATTGAAAAGGACTTTGCCTTCATCTCCTTCATAGTTAGGAATTTGACTTTAGAAATTTCAAGCTTTTTATTTTTATTTTGCATGAAAGAGGCATTGGCATGACTTTGTTTCAAAAATATTCATAAGGACAATTATTTCATCCATGCTTTATTTCATTTAAAAAATAAAAAATAAAAATAAAAAAAAATTTCAAAAAAAAAAAAAAATTCAAAAAAAAAAAATTGAATCAATGAAATGAATAAGTTATTTTCTCACTTTTCTGAAGGTATTGAGTAATTTTGGACTGATGATAAAAGATGAATGACTAACTTTTTATTCAAGATTTTTAGCAGCTGAAAAACCTCATTGTTCAAATCAGCCTAACTTTCTCATACAAAATCAGATTTTGATGATTTAAGTATCATTGGAAATGTCTCAACAAGATCTACACAATGAGAAATCCATCATTAGAGTTTGAAATGGCAAATAATGAAATAAATTGCTGAAAAGAAACTACATTCAACTTGAGGCACTAATTCCAAAACAGGTATTAAATTCTTTTGATTTTTTCTTTGAGAACTTGTTTCATTAATACAAATTCTTAGTTTTATGTGTAAATATCATAACTAGAGAGATTGATCACCTCTCTCCCTTTGATAATCTTACATTCCATTGTAGAAGAAGTATTAGTTTTTTTGCAGGTTCTAGGAGGAAGGACAAATGACTACAAGAGAATGGTGTATCTTTAAGAGGCCAACTTGTTTCATAAGAGGATGATCAGCAACAAAGAGGAGGAAATATGCTGATGCAAAATTAGATCCAAACACTTGAAAAACTTTCAGATACTATTGTCTCCATCACATCCATACCTCATAATAAACCATTCACCTCATTTCACTTCATATTTTCCATTTACATTCACATCCACTTTCCATTTCTTTTTGTCCATTCATAACCACAAATAAAAGCAAGAGGCTCATTCACATGCTTATTTCCCATTGTCATTTCTCATTCACATGCTTATTGTCCATTTCCATTTTCATCTTCCATTTTCATTTTCCATTTCATGTCATTTTCATTCCGCAAATAAGCCCTGCTGCAATGCAAATTATTGAGTCCATAGTCCTTTGAGTCTAAGTTCTTTGTAAAAACACCTTGAGGCTTGCATGCCTTAATGGTAAGTTCTCATGCTGACAAACAATGGGAATACATTAATGTCTCTTGTTCGTCAGATCTTCTAGGTGACTCGACATCAGCAAAATCATTCGTACCTAGCAAGATGTGTTTAAGCATCTTGACTCTCATTGTCATCAATGGTGAGAGTTCTCGTGTTGACTAGTGGCATCCATTAATGGCCACTAAGTCAACAATTTCCTACTATGTTCGACATCAGAACATCTTTTCACATAGTAGGAATTATGCCAATGAGTTTTGAAGACATGAAGACTATTATTTTCAACATTTTGGAGCAGATTCAGCAAGTTTTAGTAGAAGCAATAAAAATTCATCTCATCTCTTTATCCATGACTCCTCTTGTTCAGCCACTTGAAGAAGAATATGATCAGAATTTTGCAGCCACCACACATACACAACTTATCCACATTTAAGGTAAGTGAAGGTATGTTGTTTTCTAATTTTTAGTCATGTAATTCATTAGAATGCTAAAATTGTAACTTTGGAAAAATTCCTCACTTCCTTTTCCACATTGTCATATCTTTAGTTGGGGGGGGAAGGGACATCATTTCATATCCACATGTCATACACTATCACACATTTTCATTTCATTTCCATCCACATATACTTCCCAACCAACTATTGTTGCAACATGATTCAAAAGATTATATGCCTTGCAAATGATCAATTCATTAATGAAGTAGTTGATTCTAAACGTTTTCATGAACTTTGATGCAACAAAGAAAATAAAGCATTGTTACACAAGAACCAATGCTCAAAAAAAAAAAAAAAAAATGGTTGTCACACAAGAACCAACCATTGAAAAAAAAAATGTGTTGCAATCAAATGTATTATACTTTGCCAAAAAAGAAAATATCAAGAAGCAAAGTTTGGAACGAATCTATATGAGTCAAAGATCAACTCATGGACAAATGAATCATTGCAATAGTTGCATGAGGACATGCAACAACTTCCGTTGGGGGGTATGTTGAGTCTCAAAAGTGTTCTCCATATTCATACATATTTCCATTATGTCATAACCATTTAGCTCTTATTTCATAACCATTTGACCTAAAACCCTACATCAAGTAATCATTTTCATAAATATATGGGTTAGGATCCTTGTTTTTCAAAGTTATTTATTTTATGTATTTTAAGTGAATTTATGATTAGAAACTAGAAAATTAACATAGTTTCATATATCTATATATGTGTTATGAGTTTTGTGACATGTGTAGGTCAAAAGGAGACTTCTAGAAGACCCTTATGTGGCACTCTAAAGCCAAATTCGAATTTGGTTGGAGAAGATTAAGGGATCAAGAGGATATGTGTCTCACTTCCTTGTTGTATTGAAACTCTAAGAGGATATGTGTCTCATTCCTCAAGTTGTGTTGAAACTCTAGAAAGACATATGTCTTATCATTTCCTATTTTGATTGTAACTCTAGAGATGGAAGGAGAGATTCATGGACTCCCATTAATGAGATGTCTCCTCATATTTTGTATAAATAGGAGAAGCTTTCTCCTATCATGGTAATGAGAAAGTAATAAGGAAGTAGATTTGTAACAAAGTTCAAGATGGAATGGGATGTAGATTTATGAATTTTTGAATAAAGAAGCTTAGTTCTTTGATGCTATTGTGATATTATCTTCAAGGAGCTAAGGAATTCACCAAATTGGTAGCAGAGGGCCCCTGCTATCCAAGGAGGCTTTTACATGTTTTCTAGATAAGTTGCTTTCAATTCTGTTTTGTCATATTTCCTTACTTAGATTGCTTTTTGAAATCATAGCTTTTAGCATAATTTTTCATGGCAGCCCAGGCATTTGCATATCTTTTGACTAATGACATGGAATCAATATTATTCTGTTGTTAATTTATTTTTTCTTAGTTTTTGTTTAATTCCGGTATTGCTTTGTTTATTTCAGTCTTGCACATTTGCTTCAGTAGTTAGATTTAGATATATTAAATTTCTCATGTCATTTTCAGTTACCTCCGAAAGCCACAACTGGACTGATGGTGAGGGATTGTATTATGAAATGTGTAGTTTGATATTAGTTTCCTTTCTGCAAATTTAGATATATTAAACTTCTCATAACATCTTCAGTTGCCTCCGAAAGCCACAGCTGGACTGATGGTGAGGGATTGTATTATGAAATGTGTAGTTTGATATTAGTTTCCTTTCTGCAAATTTAGATATATTAAACTGCTCATAACATCTTCAGTTGCCTCCGAAAGCCACAGCTGGAGTGATGGTGAGGGATTGTATTATGAAATGTGTAGTTTGATATTAGTTTCCTTTACGCAAATTTAGATATATTAAGCCCGCTCATAACATCTTGATTTACTTACTCCCAAGAAAGCCATGGTAGGGTGATGGTGAGGGATTGAATTATGGATGTGTAGTTTGATATTAGTTTCATTTCTGCAAGTTAGAAATATTAAATTATGCATGACATCTTCAGTTACCTCCGAAAGCCACAGCTGGACTGATGGTGAGGGATTGAATTATGAATGTGTGGTTTGATATTAGTTTACTTTCTGCAAGTTAGATATCAGTTACTCAAGTTGTTTATGGTTACTTCCGAAAATCATAGCTGGACTAATGATGAGGGATCAGAAGACGAGTTGATGTAATTTGATTTAGATTTACTTTATTGCAACTTTTGGATTTCTTTCAGCATAGTTTCTTTTGTGTTTAGACAGCAGCAAGAATAGTTTGGTTTCATGCTCACTAGTTCACTGTTTTGATTTATTAGATTAGTAGCACCTTTTTCATTTCTGTAGCACATTTTCATTTCCTTTCAAGTTTTGTCATTGTATGTTTCAAATTCCTTTTTCAGTTTCAAGTTGGTAAATCATTATAAAGGACATCATTGCCTTGAATATCCATAACCATACTTGTCTTTTAGAATTTCATAAAAATCAAAAAACGACAAAAAGTAAGAGATAGGTTATCTTGCACATATAGTGCGCCACACTTCGTCAGCTTACGAATCCCTGGTTGATAATTTATGTTAGCAATTTAGGACACACTAAATTGACCCGAACAAAAGGATTTCTCATATCTGTAAGTCTAAGACAACATTCTCCCTAAGACTCCATGAATATGCTACTGGGAATGCAGATCTAAAGCTAGATCTGATAATATGATGGTTGCAATGATGTACAATCAGATCTAAGCAATAAGGGTTGATCCCTTCGCTAGATCCTTGGGCTAAAAGCTCAAGATCTAGCTCCTCCAATCTCCTCCACTGAAAATAGCTGCAGAATGAAGAGTAGCTTTATAAAACTATGATGTGAGAGAGGGAGGCTCCTTTCCCCCTAGAAAATATGTCAAATCAGCTCCTAGGTGATGGAAACAATAGATCCAATGTGAGGAGGTTATCCCTCACATGATTTCCAGTTGAAATACTAGAAACTTCCTTCCTCCAATAGATCTTCAAGACTGAACTGCGCAATCCTTGAAGGGATTGTTGCAACAAGGAGGTAAAACCCCAAGGCCTAAATTTAGGATATAGATCTGATGCTCTTAGAAGATTGAAAATGAAGATCAAGTGGTAGGATGAATCCTCCATCGGTTTCTAGTTGAATACTAGAAACAACCTCCTAAAGATGGCACCAATGCCTGATATGGAATGAAGAACAATCCTCTTCCTTAGAGATCACTCAAAGAAAGAGGTGGGATCCCCACCCGGGAACACCCTGCAAGCTCTGCTAAACAACCCATGCTTGCATAGAAATGTCCTAAGACAAATCTAGATCTAAATTTATCAAGAGTTTCATAATCCAAATCATGCCTTCCATTGTGCCTTCACCTTCATTATATGCATGAGCCTTCCATAGCCTAGGCCCACCCCAATACTACATTGTAAATGTGGACAAAGTCTCCATGTTTGACTGTGCTATTGATCCATGCCCTCCATCATGTTCACAGGGTGATCACTCTCTCCATCATGCATGCATTAAATGCACCACTTCCTCCACTACCTTATCATGATTGATCTCCTTTGAATGTATCATGATCTCAGTTGACCTTATCAAAGATCCATGTGATTTAATATTTAATGTACATGAGCTTCTTTGACTGTTTCACCCTCCATAATCTATCTCACAAATGAGACATGATCTCCATTAATGGAGTTGCTCCACTACACCATGATTCTAGATCTAGTTCAAAAATGTCCACATACACACATCAAAAGTGGATCTTATTCATCATTGGGGTTTTTGGGTCCATCCACCCTTTTATTTTATTAATTTATTAAGAAAAGCAAGGACTCTAATATTCCAAATGTGATGTTCAAATTTTGGAATATTACAATTCCCCTAATGATAGGCTTTCATACTAATGGGATGGTTTCAACCACTCCCTGGATATTAGGATATGAGATCTAATATTAGAATCTCAATCCTATCCTCATCACAACAACCTTCTAAGTCTAGGTTTCTCCATTACTTCAAACACTCCCCTTTAATGGAGAAAGGGTACTGAACAATAACATACACCTACTGGTCTAGTATTAGCTAGGCCTACAATTAAAAAAAACATGAAAAAATTGGTAACAGAGGTTTTCATCCAAGTTTTTCATTTTGGTCTTTATGCTTGTGAGTCCATATTTGTTCATTCCGAGTTGAGGCTTCATCTTCACTTTCCTCACCATGAGGTAGTGATGTATTTTCACTTCATTTATTCCCTAGTGAAGGAATTCTTGAATGCTTATCCTCGCCCTTCTCAAAGTTATGACGGGCTTAATAGGAGAATGTTTTCTCTCACTATTTTCAGTGTCATGCATGTGAACTTCAAAATTTATGGATGAAACTTCTGTGTTGATTTCATAAAGACATGGTGTTTCAAGCCATGCTTCATGAAACATTAATTCCTCTTCAATCTTCATTGTTTATTCCTTGTTGCTGTTAACATCTGCACACACAGAAATATTCATGAGATCATCACATTTGAAATTATCTCCAGCTCTGTCTTCTTCTGCCACCTTCGCAATCAACTTCATGTGGCTCGTCAAATTGATCTTCAACACTTTGTTCCTCTTTACATCCTTCCTGAAGATCAACTCGTGACTCTTCAATATCAGGATCTTGCACAACAGATTGTGCTTCTTGTTTCTCGTGGTCATCAAAAGAACCACATTGTTTTTCTGAGAAAATGCTACCTATGCTACCCAAGCTAACGCCTCCAAATGTCCACATGAGAAAATCATCATCATCATCAAAATAAAAAATATCTAAGAATATAGACATGTTGTTAAAGTCCAAATTTTCTTGTTTTATCTTGTTCACAGATTTCGACTCCACTCGGTCCTCTAACGAGCTCCAACAACCCCATTACCATGCAGGTGGGAAACCTCCCTTTGGCATATCTTCAACAGAAGAACGTTGTAGACTATTGCTTCTATACCACGCAGGTCTCAGTGCCCTTGGCTCTTGCGACGAGCAACTAAACGACCTCTCAAGCATTTTCGGGGAATTTCACCCTAGAGGTTCGTTGGGTTACAACCTCCACAAAGCAGGGGCATGCTACTTAATAGAGACTCACACAACCATGCACGTTCAGAAAAAATAAATAGAGTAGAATGAGAAAGTTACCCGTAGGTCCTACGGTTGAAGAAGATCCCGCAGGGTTCAAACCCCCAGCAACCGTCCTTCCTTCTTAACCTAAAAGACAAGAAGAAACAAGCATACACTATCTACGTTCTTGCCCTTTTTCTTGTTATTTCGTCCCTTCTTCTTCCCATCGGATTGTTGATTTCCTTTGGGATCATAAGCTTGGACATCATTTATGGACAAAGACTGGGAAGGTGATGAATCAGCAGGCACAGCCTGACCAGAAGGAGCAGATTGTAAAGACAACTGCTGCAATTGAGAAAGCAAGCTGGCTGCACTACTACTGACCGATCCGACAAGTCCGTCACCATGCGGACCAGGTTTAGTTTTCGATAAATCCAATTTGGAGCGAGGAGCATTGGGCAAATACTTATAAAGCATCCCAGACTGAGAATAGATCAGTTCTAACTGCTGGGCCCTAAAAATGGCCTGCTCCTCGGAAAATACCCCAGATAGGGATACATCCTTTGAAATGTCTGACTGAAGAGATTTCAAAAACCACTCGAGAAGGAACTCACCTGGAATATGGGCTTTGATAAGCCTCTTCCTTCTCCTCCATTCCTGAATGTGATCAGAAATGTGAGTTGCCTCATCCTGCTTAAAATTAGCCAGGAGTTCGGTCCCGGCCTCATATCTGACAGGCAACTGAAAATGGTTTAGAAATGTGACAGCCAGTTCTCCAAATGTGGCAAAACTGCCCCCAGTGAGCTCGATATACCATTTGGCAGCATTTCCAGTTAGGGTGCGTTGAAATAATCTCAACCTAATCGAATCATCGATCAGGGAGTTCGAAGAGCACCATAAGTGGAAAGTGGTGATGTGGTCTGTCGGATCCTCTCCATTCTTACCTTCAAACTTTGGAATGTCTGAAGGAAGTTTGGTCGGGACCAGAGGCCACCCCGGACTATAACGAATTGGGTCATTAGTCAACTTCGACAAATCTGGCAAGTTTAACGTTGCCAGAAAAGGTAAGCGAGGCGGAGCCTGAGGATTCCATCCTTGATGGGATGGATTCCCAACATTCTGAAAAGAATAGCTTGGATTTGATGAGGCACCAGGTTGCCAGAAAGGACTCGTAGAAAACGGAGAAGAACCTCCTCCCCACGCCGAGTTACCAAAGCCCAGACCAGTTCCCCCCGCTGAAGTATTGATTGAAGAGGAAAGCCCCTGGTAGGGGTTCCAAGCATTAGACAGAGGAGAAAAAGACTGATAGGCACTCGATGAAGGGAAAGAAGCATTCCCTTGATGACCTGCGTAAAACTGATTCCCTGCCCCCGCTGTAGTAAAGACAGGATTCCATCCCGTAAAAGTAGTCAAACTTTGCCCCCCAGACCAAGGGTTGAAACTCTGGGTCTGGGACGTAAACGGAAACGACCCTAAAGAAGGATTGGAACTAGGAATGTGTCCAGTCCCAAAGGGGAAACCCTGAAACGAAGCTGATCCACTAGCCATGTTAGACATGGGCGTAGATCCAGTTGAAGCAGCGGAAAAGGAAAAAGAGGGATTCCCACTGGAGGGAAACCCTGAACAGAAGGGACCAGAATGAGAAGCATGTGCTTGGGTGAAACCAGAGCAAAACACAGCAGCACTAGAAGCAATCGAAGATGAAGCAATAGTGCCCCCTGCTTCAACAGAAGCAGGAGTCTGAATGCCTGCAGCACTCACAGTAGAAGCCGCGTTCCCAGTCGTGGCCATCGAAAGATAAGAATGATACCGGAAGATCCGGCGGTCTCTCAGAGCTCCCGTCCGATGCTCTTGAACAACAAACGGATAATCGGGAGGAAGAGGAGATGGACCCTGTGCGAGGAGGCTCGGAGTATGTCCTCAATCCCGAAAATCTTCTTCACTGAGGAAACAAAACTCGCGAGGTCGAGCGGAACGCTCCTCTCGGGACGCGACACCCAGAATCGGCTCCCAGAAACCTTGGACCTTGGTGGAGGATCTCTCTCCACGGCGTCGGGACGCGCGCAGGTGGTAACCAAGTGCTAAATCGCTCCCTCCGCCCTCTCGAAGAAGAGCTCTGCACTCTCGGGGAGATAACCCCGGGATTCTCCTCGAACGTCTCAGCAGGCGCTTGATCAGCCACTTTTTATAGATTTATTAAATTAGACTCAAAAAAGAAGTGAAAAAGTCTAGGCAAGCTAGGAGAAAAAGAGCACTCACTAAAATAAAAATCCCTGGGATACGATCAAGCTAAGAAACAACCTCCAAGTATTTTAAAGCTCCCCGGGTGATGAGGACCGGACACCAAAATACGAGAAGCGAAGTATAGGACCTCCGGCGATGCAGGATGATTAGGGCCCGAGAGCAAACATAGCGAGTATCGGAAACGATTACGCCGACCTCCCTAACGACGGCCTTTGCCGGCTCAAGCACCCAAGCTTAGCAAGAGCACCCCCCGGGAAATGCTTTGCTGAAAGTGATGCGATGTACGCCTCGGAGGGTACCCACGCAGGTATTCCCGCGGTCACTGTAGCTGGAACCTAGGAGTGGCAACTATGGACACCCAATCCGTATCGGAAAGGCTGGGCGGAGACGGTCTTGAGGTCGAGATTCAGCCAATCGGAGGAGGGGGTATCCCTCTTCTCGGCCTTCACTTCCCCTCGCGCTTGACTCTCGGATGAGAGCTTTCCCGATCCACCTCCACGGAGTTGTATGTTCGCTCAATTAATCAACTTCTATGTTTGTTTGAGGCGGCCTTGGAGGTTAACTCTCCACTCACCTATTCAAGGCCCTACAACCTAGCTAGTTGGTGATTGACACTATAGAAAAACTTGCTAGTTTGATTTTAGATTAAATCTGGCTTATTTTTAAGAGGTACTGTTATATTAAGTCACTAAGGATATGAAGATGATGAAAGCGTATGGTGTTTTTGACGCTTAAAAGAAATTAATAAAAACTTAACTACATGCAAATGCGGTTCTTTGTCTTTCGATGAAGAGCAATCTCTATACGAGTTCTACGAGACTAAAAATTGTATTTTTCTTTTGAATAGCAAACTCACACTCACAAAAACTAAGAAATTGACTAAATGATTATATGCACCTAATGCACGAATCACTACAAGCATGCTAAATCCTAAGATGCAAATCTCTTAAAGCGAGTGAAGAAATTCCCAAAAAGTCCTTCGGTTTTAACTCCTTTTGTTGTCCGAGAAAGCTAATTCTCGAGAAATCAAGAACTCTTAAAATAAGGACACCAAAAACACTTAAAAACAAGAAGAAGAAATCAAATGATAACTCCTCCTCAAAATCAAGCCAAAACTAAAAAGCAAGAAACTTCACAAAAGCTTCAAAGAGATTATGGCAAACAAAAATGAAAAATGCAACAACAAAAGCAAATAACAAGTGAAAATGTTTTTTAAGCCTTTGAAATGCAAAAACAAAAAAGCAAAAGCTAAATCGTTTTTTTGAGCTTTTTTTGTTTTATAGGGAAAAGAGCTCGAAAAAGACCGAAGCACAACTATCAAAATCCAAACAAAAACGGGACCGAATTTCAAGCACAACTGTCAACAATGCTCCCAAACCTTATAAAGCTAACTCGTAGCAAGATCAATAAGAGCGAGAAGACCAAAAACTCAGCCACCCGGCCCTGGAGCAAAATAGTGCAAACTTCGTACGCAGACAAAAACTCCAAAAGAAGCAGAAAAGTTCTTCAAAAGTTGCAACAAAACCCTAGCCGTATGGAACTCCCGGAAAACCAATCAAAAACGAAGCAAAAATACGCAATGCGAAGCACAACACAAAGATAGGAGTAGAGTCGGTGGCGAAGCTCTGCGTTACGATAAGCGGAGAACAACCAAGAAGAATGCTCGGAAACGATCTTGGAGACTCAATCCGAAGTGCCGACACCGAAACAACACTTTGCCAAAGAGACTGAGTTTTCACTCAAACGAAAGAGAGAAAAGACATGAAACCACTTCCTCACACTCCCAGTAAGGATAGAGACATAGTAAAAACAGAGGCCTCCTGACGGTAGAGACCAAAAATTCAATAAACCCAAAAATTTAAATGCCTAGGTATACGCTACTTCACGGCTATGCAACCGGCGTGCATACGCGTACGTGTCTAAGAAACTCTGGCATACGCGGGTTCCTTTAGACAAACTTGCATGTATGCGTATTTGTGTGCGAGAAAAAAGCGCGTATACAAAGGAAAATAATGAAAAAACAAAAAGGACAAGCACTGGAAAAGACACCGGGACTTCGAATGCTGTAAACGAAAATAAGCACGGGACTGCAAATGAAAGTTAAAACTCTAGAGCAGACCTACCCAAACAGTGAAACAACCCAACAGGGAGAATCACAAGAATGTGATCCCCCGGTGGTGGAGTACGCCGATTCTTAATTTGGGGAATTTCACCCTAGAGGTTCGTTGGGTTACAACCTCAGCGGAAACGGGGGCATGCTACTTAACGAGAGACTCACACAACCATGCACGTTCGGAAAAAACTAAATAGAGTAGAATGAGAAAGTTGCAGTAGGGTCCTACGGTTGAAGAAGATCCACGAGGGAGTTCAAACTTTGACAACGAATCCCTTCCTTCTTAACACTGAAAGACAGAAAAAACAAGCACGAAGAATCTGGTTGTACGACATATATCTACTCTAAATGTTAGTGAGATTCATATAGAACATTAAATAAATCTAATGAATGCTTGTATAACAAATATTCTCATACATATAAGCTATACACTAACACGTTTATTTCGGAACAACATGGTACTTACACATGTATAAATAGCATGTACAAAAGTAACGAAGTGGAGAGATCACACTGATCCTTCCACGGCCTTCGCGAGCTTAGTCGTCCGGATCGCGTCAGCCCTTGCCTACGCTAAGACTCCTTCAAAGCCTGGTGCCTCATACGAGATGGACATATAAAGGGATGTGCATCTCAAGGAAACAAGGGTTTCCTATAATGAACTGGGAAAGTGCAGGAGGCACGGGGAATGAGACTTGGATAGGGAATACCAACAGAGTATAATATCAATAATTCTCTCTCTCCCTTAGGCCATACACATGAGGGGTTTTTATACTCCCTCCAAGTAGTTTCAACAGTTGGAAACAGTTGGCCACGTGCTGGGGTGGTTGAACTACCTGAGTAACCATCAACCCAGCCAGAAAATAGGGAATAATTATATATTTTTTCATAATTTTAATGGCATACGCGGAAAAGTGCAGCTGGACTCGCGTATACACGCGGAAAAGTACGGGCATAGTCGCGTATGGGGATTTTTACACTGTTTTTAAGTGAATTTGTCCAAGTTTGTAGGAATGGGTGCCCAAAACCATCAAAGCAATCATGAATCATATGAAGGTGAGAAATGATGCTATAACACAACAAAAATTTGGAAACACTATCGATATCCAATTCTAATGCATGAAATTTAGAAATTTCTAATATGGCACATATTTCTGAAGATGGGTTCAAATCACGTTTTCATTGTGGCATATAATAAATTAGAAGAAAATATAAGATATTTTTGCACCGCTACATGCACAGGTCAAGTCACAAATCTGGAAAGAGTGTTTCAAAAGTAGTGGATCTTTAAATCCACGGCTCCTTCTTTATGTCCTTCAATAGCCTCCACGAAGGCTCATAAAGCAAACAGTTCTACAACCTCTTCAACTGGCGTAGCCTCCTCCCGGTCAGCAAAATTCCCGCGTGTCTAAAAAACGCTCCTGGCCAGCTGTATCCAAATTTTTTAGCTTCAACCTCTTTCCCTCTATTGTCATGAGCTTTAACTTAAAGTCCACACTGATTGTTAGGGAGAGATCGTCGAAGGAATCTGAGGTAAACCACAAAAGAATACTACTCTTTCCAACTCCTGAATCCCCAATAAATAACAATCTGAACACATGGTCAAAGTCATGACATTCAATACTTCCAATTACTGCAACCCTATTTGTCCACCTTTCTAAAAACACTCAGCTCAGCTCAGCTCGACGCCACACCTCTTAAAACCATTCAAAAGCCAATTTTTTTTTTGGGAGGCTCGATCCCTAGATCCACGATACCATTCATGAGGGAATGATTTAGTAATATTTGTACTCGTATAAATTCACTGTACCACGCAGATCCGATCCTATCTGCCTCAACCTCACAGCAAATTCCAACCTAGAGCCTCAGCAGTGAGGGAACCAACACCGCCTCCACAGCCCGACCTCATAGCTTCTGCCACCAATCTTATCCACATGCGGTTGTTGTGTCTTTAGGCTCAGCCTTCTCTGTGACATGCTACTCGATCGATTCAATGTCGCTGCTCTCTCCAATCGCTCACTATTTCTCGGCGGAAAAAAAAAGAAAAAAAATACGGCATCCTCTCCCACAGATCCACTTAGCTTTGACCTGAAGCTTTGATACCAAGATAAAAAATGATGTTTGAATGGATTATTAAAAAATCCCTCTGGTCATCTATACAAAAGAGAGTCTGGCTTCTGTATAATTCTCTATATTCTCCATACAATTTAGCTATTATATAGCACACAAGATCTAGGGAAGTTAGATCTGTACCCTAAGAAATAGAAACCAATTCCTATCCTAAGGTCTCGTGAACGAACTCTTTTTAAAATAGGAGATTCTCCATTATCTTCAACACCCCCCCTTAATGGAGAAGGGGTTCACAAATATGCCTAACATCTCCCTAAACATTACAAACTTAATTTTTCCAACAAGCTTAGTGAAAATGTCTGCAACAATATCACAAGTTTTACAATATACAAGATGAATTTATTTTGATTGTGTTGGGGTCCTGTGATTTGGTAGATTGGCATACCAAATGACAAGGCAACATCAGAACCACTTTGGAATCCTAGGATCTAGCCCTCCTGGATTCAGAGAGATATCTCTCTGTATGTGTTTAGAATGATATGCTTTTAAAGCTTATGATATGATATTAGGCTAGTTATGAAACTCAACGGATTTGTTTGTTTGTTTTTCGTTGGAAATCATAAACTGAGAAGGTAATGTGAAGTGTGAAGGAGGGAATAAATTGAAGGATATCTTAGCATGGGAAGATAGGTCAAGAAAGTGTCAATCCATTAGGCTATGGAGTCATAAAAGGGTTTACTTGCACAACAACTATTCAAGGGTTTTCATAGGGAAAGTCATCTATATTAGAAGATCTTTTAAGTTGATTTTGTGGTATGGAACATTAAGAAGTATGGTGAAAGAAGCAAACATATAAGAAAACAAAGGGCAGCCTAAGATTAGGTAAGGACCTTTAACATATACTTATTTCGACATACACTCAAGGGTAGAAAACATTTAATATAAACATAAAAAGCAGCCTAAGATCAAGTAAGGAGTTTTAACCTATCTTGATTTCGGCATACTCTTAAGGGAAATATTCAAAAAAGTTGTTTAAGACTAAACAAGGGACAAGGCTAACCATAAACTTCCTTGATTAGGACTCTACTTAGCATGCAGTGAAAAGATCATTCAAGAACAACATCTCAAGTTCTACTCAGCCAGACATGGGCTCACCAACATTCCTTGACTGGTTATAATCTATTGATTAATTCTCAAACACACATTTACAAGAAAGCATAAAGATAAATCTTATTAGTCAGATTTATGGTACTTTTAGAAGTAAAACCTAATCTATATTTTCTATTCTTTATCAGAGAATATGAACACAGTGGAAACATAAGGAGAATAACAATTACAGTGAGAATAACATCACCAATGATTTAGATCAGGATCCAGTGAATATGCTTGTCTATTTGATGTCCAAGACCAATTACATACTCGAGTCTAATGGCTTTCTACAATCCAATACTCCTCTTCCCACCCTACTATATTAGAACTACTTAGCAACTCTTACTCAATAACATTTCAACAATTAACAATTTTCCAACCCTTTACAATGAGTTTCCTATGAATACATATAGGTGAGAGAGGAAGAGTGTTGAAGGAAAGATCATAAATATCATTTAAGACAGAGGGGGAGAGGTAATCGAATGCCCATTCTTCTTAATGACCATTGCATTAACTGATTGTACCATTTTAGTATTTTTTCCTGTCTTTGAGGCATATTTGGTAGGCTGGTAATAACTCCGAAGTGTATTCTTTGAAGATAACTGTGACCGAAGTACTCTGTTTGACCTCTAAGACAAGTAACTGTCATATTTTTGTTCTGAGGCCTCCCATGACTGTGCAATAACTGTTATGAAAGTTTTAAAGAGGTTCTGTCATCAGGATGGCTATCATGGTGTCTTTGAAAGGTAGAGTAGACTACAGGTGTTCTTTCTGGTCTTCGAAGGAGTAAATAGCCTTGATGGTCTGGAAATTAAGGCGGTCTTTTGTTGATTTGTCATGCTTTGTGGCTTTAAACACTGATTGTGTTTTTTTACTTTTATAGTCATTCATGCTATATTTGGTCTTTATCTGCGAGTTTAAGCTGTTGATTCATGTGGCTTATTCTTTAACAATTGTCTTTTCTAGTATCCACTTTAATATTTTTGTGGTACACAGGTGGCTTTAACTGGCACTGGAGGGTTTGATTGAAAAGCCGATATCATGATTTATCGAATAAAACATGGAAATCATCTCCTTTTATCCCTTTTCTGCATTAGTTAGGCCATAGAGGATCGTCACCCTCGGCCTCTGTCAACATTTTTTGACTGTGGGACGGCTTTTACAAACCACCATCATTAAACCTGCACAAACCACAAAACTGTTATAAAAACCTACGCGATGTGGATTAACTGCTTCAGAAGGCTCAGCGAGTAGTGGAAGAGCAATGCAGAGGAGGTGGAATGCAGGCAGAGATTTAAAATTTTCATTGGCGTGAAGAATTGAAAAGCGGTATTGGAAAACCGACAGCAGCTTTCGCATGAGGTGAAGGCGATAAGCGGTTTGGGACAGATTGAACGCAATATGGTCTCGTGGCTGACGCGTTTCCCTTGCAAAACCATCTATTTCGCGTTAAAAATGCACGGAAAGGGGGGGGGGGGCGATTTTGTGCGCGATAAAATCCTGGCCATCTGATCTGCGAGGAGACGTGCAGATCGACAGTCCACGTATCGCGTGATACAACACCAAGGCATGGAGAGAAGATGGAGTGGGGCCAAGGCGCGACGAGTTCTGGGCCATTGGATCGGGGAAATGGACGGTGAGGATTAATTCGCGGAAATGACTTGGTAGGGGACAGACGGGAGGGAGGGTGGCGATGTGAAAGAGCGCAAGCTATCCGATCTAGGGAGAGTTAGATCAACAGCGGAGGAAGAGCGGTGGGACCCAACGGGTGACATCAGCAGTTTTGGCGCATAGCGGAAAAATATTGGGTGGAGTTGAAAGGAGGGGATCAATGGGAGCCATCAGATCGGGGAAATGGACAGCTGAGATGAACTCGGTGGATCAGCAATCGACGGAGAAGAGGGTTCGATAAGGAGGATTTTGGAATTGCGATGTGCCGATGGGAGAAGCAGGTGCAATGGACAGAGGACCGTTGGATCGAGATCGAGATTAATGGTAGAGAAGGGAAGGCAATAGGAAAAAGGTGAAGCACAATGCGATGGACCGATGCGATGGAGCATGAAGTGCGATGGCCGTCAGATCTTGGGAATGGATGGTCCAAATCTCATCAGAGGATCGACATATCGACGAAGTATAGGGTCTGGGAAAAAAGGAACTGGGATTGCTGATGTGTGATGGCCGATGGACTTAGCGCTTAGTCATGGAGTGCGGTCTTATGGTGGAAAAGGGGCTCGAGCTTTAAGCGAAAGGGGCTTAAGGCATTATATTTTAAAATGAAGGTTTTTTGACTGAAAATGATAGTTTTTGAAGGATTTTGAGGGTTTCGATAAGGGGAAAAAAGGGATAAAAACCTTAATAAAAGGATTTTACAAGGTTTAAAGGGGAATTTTGAGGAAAATAAAGATTAAAAATGGGAAAAATGGGTGAAATGAAGGGGTTTTTAGAGGGATTTTCCAAAGGAAAAAATGATGGAAAATGGGTCTGAAAACAGTCTCTTTATAATAGCAGGGCTTTCTTTGAAGGTTTTGAAATGAAGATATCAAATAGGTGGATCTTTTGGCCAAGGTCCATAGCAAGGCTTCAAGAACTCACAGATTTTTCATGAAATTTGTTTCTTGAAGACTAATAGACTTGTTTTAGCCATCATCAGCTATGAAAATTTTTTATTGATGGCTAACAGTGGCTCCACTTGGGGATGGCAGCTCCTTGGAGATGTCAAGAACCTCATAAAATTATCTCTGGAATGTAGATAAATGTCTTGCGCTTTGACAATCCTCTTTCTTCTTTGATCATGCTGCTTGAAAAGATGATCAATCATTACATCATAACAAATCAATTTTCCCCAAACAACTACCTACACAACCTACTTTCCTAACATTTTTTCTTCATAAGGTGCACTTGGACTTGCAAACCTTTTGACATCAACATTTTATTCTTTTTAAAAAAGGAAAAACTAATCTAAATCTACCCTTATAACTTCCATGAGTTCAGATTAAACAGTTGAACTCATTAGCTTCTCTACCTCACTAATATCTGTCAGGATTAAACTGTCTGACAGATCTGCATTCTCTACATTCTAAAACAGAAATTGAAAGCACAGTCAAACTAGGATTAAGTTTTCTGATTTGCTGTGATGGATATGACATCAAAAAAAAACTGCACATAGACCTTTATTTGCAGAAAAGGAAAATGAAACTCAGAAGGCTTAAGATCTGAAAACAATGAGATTCCTTCCTTCTTTCTTTCAGCTCTAATTTTGATCTCTTTGAGCTGTCTTCTTCTTCTTCTTTTGGTTCAAGTTTTCGGCATGTTAGAACCAGTCTTCTTTGTATCTTTGGCTCAGGTTTGATCTGATTAGATCCATTCTTTTCTATCCTACTCTAATCTACTGATAAACCAAGATTAAATTGTTTGGCTAATCTGATTCACTAACCTATCAGCGGTAAATTGAAATCTATCTAGTCATGATTAGGTTGTATGACTAAATAGCAGTGCTCTTTCAAGTAGTGGCATTTAGGCTTGCACACTTTCAGATTTTTCTTTCTTTTTTGGTATGGGGTTGTACCTTTCTTCTTTTATATCTGCCCTCTTTTCCTTTTCTACTGTTTTTTGTATTTTTCTTTTTCAAAAAAAAATAAAGCCATGATATTTACAATGAAAATTGAAATCTTAAAACTGAGAGTTCAGCAAAAATAATGCTTGAACATCCTGCCATTGATAGGACCCCCAAACAGGTCTGTACCATCTATCTCTTGTAGAAAAAATGCATTATGACCAATGGCAGATTGAATGATGTAAGGGCCTTGCCATAAATTGTCAAACTTGCCATGTTTTCCCTTATCTTCTCTCCTGGAATCCCATTTGAGTACTTTGTCACCAATTTTGAAATCACTTTCATTTGTCCTCTTATCAAAGAACCTTTTGATATTCTCTTGTACTTTCTGTGCTCTGTTATAAACTTCTTCCCTGGTTTCCTGAAGATGTATGGTCTGATTTATCCTTCTCATCATGCTCCATAAACCAGCTGATAGGGAGATATACCAATTGATTTCTTTATTGTCAATCTATCTGTCCATAAAGCATGTACCAGCTTGTTGTGCCATGACCTCTGATTTTCTTCCAACAGCTTCTTTATTATGTTTATCAGGCTTTTATTGGAAGACTCTACCAACCCATTACCTTGAGGGTAATAAGCTGTGGAATGACCAAGCACAATTTGATATCTATGATAGAAATCCACCATCTTTTTTGCACCAAATGCAGCAGCATTGTCAATGATGATTTTCCTAGGACAGCCAAATCTAGACAGGATATGGTCTTCAATGAATTTTATGATAACTGAGTCTGTGGCATTCCTAGAAGGGATGGCTTCTACCCTTTCGGTGAAATAGTCAGTGGCTATGAGTATCCATCTATGTTGGGCAGATGAGGAGGGATGGATTTCCCCAATGAAGTCTAGGCCCCACTGTTGAAAAGGAGCTTCAACAATGATTGGTTGCAAGGGTAAGGGAATCAGTTTTATCTTGCCTTCAAATATTTGGCATTTGTGGTAGGCAACTATCATTCTGTAGACATATTGAAAGAGGGTGGGCCAGTAATAACCAACTCTAAGGATTTTATTAGCAGTGGTTTTCCAATTGAGGTGGCCTCCACATTCTCCTTCATGAAACTCATGCTTGATCCTATCTGCATCAACCTCAGGAAAAAAATTAAGCAATAAACCACTAGCATTCTTCCAATATAAACATTTATCTAAAATGCAGTAATTAACAGCCTTTAACTTCAAGAATCTTGCCTTTGTTTTAGACAAACCAGGAGGGGCATTGAGATTAGTAAGCATATACAAAATATCAGCATACCAAGATGAATTGAGGAAATGATCCTCAATAAGTGGGGCTGATATTTATTCCTGCCCATATAATGCATCTATCATGTTTATATCAAGTGCTTGCAAGTTAGATTCAACCATTAATTGGGCTATGCCTTGACCCTTGATGAGTTTAGTGGGTTTAATTTCCAAAACATATTCCAGTATCACAGCAATCCACTTTCCTCTTTTTCCATCAAAGTCTTGTGACAAAATGTTTTTTACCACTACATGAGGCACAAATGCAATAATGTGAGAGTGTAAGATATAAACTCTGAAATCCTTCAAGGCTTTGACCAAATTATAGGCCTGTTTTTCCATGATATTATATTTCAAAGGTGCATCTCTTAATGCCTTGCTGAAAAATGCAATTGGCTGCTCTTGTCCTTCTCGATTTTTCTGTAATAGGACAGCAGCCACAGTATGTTCTGATGCAAATGAAAATATGAGGAAATCCTTAGTGAAATTGGGACTGATAAGAACCGGTGCTTGGGTGAGTGCATGTTTGACCAGTTCAAAGGATTTCTTTTCTTCTAAGTTCCATTTAACTCCTATCTCTTTCTTTAGCTTGTTTGTCATGTTCCTAAGGAGTTCTGGCAGGTTGGGTATGAACCTTCTTAAGAAATTAATCTTTCCAATGAAAGATTAAAGTTCTTTGATGTTTCTGGGGTGACTGATCTGCAATATACATTCAACCCTTTTTGGGTCTATTTTAATTCCTTTTTCAGATATGATGTGACCAAGAATCTTACCTTCTTGGAGCCCAAACAATGTCTTCTTGGGATTTAAAGATAGCCCAAGCTTTCTACATTTCTCAAAGACCTTTCTTAGGTGTACTAGGTGCTCTTAATCCATTTTGGAATAGACTGTAATGTCATCTAAATAAATCATGATGAAGTGGCCTATTTATTCTGAGAAAGCAATGTCCATGGCTCTTTGAAAGGTAGCACCCGCATTCATTAATCCAAAAGGTATTTTCACATACATGAAAGTGCCCCAAAGAGCAGTGAAGGTTGTTTTCAGTTGATCATCACGAAGTACCAATATCTGATTATATCCTGAAAAGCCATCTAGCAAAGAAATCCTCTTGGAACCGACTACCCTTTGTAATGTGTGCTCCATTTTAGGCAAGGTATAGTTGTCCTTTAATGATGCTCTATTCAAGTTCCTAAAGTCAATACAGAGCCTTATTTCTATTGTTTTCTTTCTTACAGCTACAAGATTAGATACCCACTCTGAGTATCTCACAGGGACAATAATTCCAGCATCATACATTTTCCTAATTTCTTTCTCGACCAGAGGTAACTACACAGGGTTTATCCTACGAAATTTTTGCCTAAACGGTTTCTGGTTTTCTTTAAGTGGTATCTTGTGTTGAATGGTTCCTGTTTCATATGCCTTTAAATCCTCATAGCTCCAAGTGAATACATCAGAAAACTCTTTAAACAACTCAATATATTTCAGTTTCATGTGAGCTGGCAATATTTTAGATAACTTGATCATTTTAGGCTTGTCTTTACTGCCTATATTGCATTCCTTAATATCATATTCAGTGGGTTCTATTGTTGGTTTCTTGGCAACATCATTAAAATAAAACAAGTCTTCTAGAGGTGCTAGTCCTTTGAGTAAGCCTTTTTCTTTAGACTGTAGTACCTCTATGTCTTCTTTCCCTGAGTTTATGTACTCTTCTATTTGATTTTCAAACTCTCTGGTTAGAAGATTTATTTCTGTAATGGGAGGAGGTTCTTTCTCAACAAGTTGTTCCTCATTAAGACAGTCTTTATCATACTTTGAGTCTGAATTTGGCAATTCAAACTCATTTCTGAACTACAGGAAGTCCTCTATCTATTTATCTCCCTCAAAAACCTGCCAATACTTTTCATTTTTTGGGACAGCTGGTCTATATTTCACTTGGACTATGAACTGTTTGTTGTCATAGGGTCTTTGACATGAACTGGCAGCACAAGCTAAACCATTGGCAAGAATGTTTTGGTTTCTAGGGATAAAGACAAGTTCATATTCCTCAAAAATTTTCAAAAGGTCCATGGCATCATTTCTATAGGCTCTTAGTCTTGGATGTTTGGCATTGTACTCTCCATTTATTTGCCTAATGATCAGTTCGGAATCTCCATGAACAACTATCCTCCTAGCTCCTAATTTATTCAGTAACTGTAGTCCTAAGAGGAGCGCTTCATACTCTGCTATGTTATTTGTGCATTGGAATTTTAGCTTGTATGAATGGCTTCAGCGTAATTATTCTCTGTTTTGTGAAGCCACACACCTGCTCCTGAAACAGTTCTATTACAAGACCCATCAAAACTCATACTCCAAAGAGGGCTAGTTTCGGACTTCTTGTTGTTTTCATTCCTATCCCCTTTGTCCTGTGTGTTCTGACTGTCATTATGCAGTTTTATGGGTTCTGCAGCATGTTTATGTTGGTATTCTTCCTTAAAGTTTTCATGGAGTTGAGGCCTTTCTTCTTGACTCTCATGACTTGCACTGAGCTGGTGGACAGTGGGTTATTCATACTCTCTGTTTTTTTTGCTGTAATTTTCAAATTTGGCAAACTGTTTGAGAGCCTCTCCCTTCCTATCCTCTCCTTCCATGTTTTCTGTTATGTTGGGTGATTTCTCACTTTCCAACTCTAGTTCATCAAAACTTTCATCATTGTAAATAATGAATGATTCTAGGTCTGTATGGATAGAATAAAGAGGGGAATTTTCTGATTTTCTTGACTACTCACCATAAATTTCATGTGTGATTCCCTATAAAGTCTTCTAAGTTGGCTGAAGACATGGATGGTGGCATATGTCATGTCCATTTGCATGGTACCTTGAAGCTTAGCACCCCATGATCTTGAAAGAAGCATGCCATATTTGGGGGGCACATCAACCACTACCACATCCATCACTATGCATTTCGCTAGGATTTGGGTCAAGTTTACACAAAGATCTTTGATCAGGCCTAAGAATTTTACTCTACTGGAGTCAAAAGAATACAAATCTTTATAGGGTCTGGTTATCCCAAGGCCTAATATCTCCATGATTACTTTGGGCATGAGGTTATGTGAAGCCCCCGAATCATGCATAGCATTGTGTAAAATCTTATCATGGATATTCAAACTGACATAGAAAGGAGGGACCACTCCTTCTCGGAATTTTCCTTCAAGTTTAGGACCAAATAAAAGGGAAGGCTAATCATCATTCAGGTTGACAGATTCATTATTTTCTTCTATGTTCAAAGCTTTTAACACCCGACATTTATATACATCTTGAGTGACTAACTCAGTGAGGGGGACAGAGATCTTGATTTTAGCAATTTCACTTTCCAAATTGAAAGGGAACTGATTTTTTGAAAGGCTCAAATATGTCTTGTTAGTCACTAACTTATCAGCAAAATCAACTTGCTGGTTTTTACTATGTACATCAGTTAAAACTATTTTTACAGGGGTACTAGCTGAAGTGCTAGTGCTGTTAAGGTCAACGCTATGTTTATCAGTGGTTTGAGTGCCTTTGCCCTTGTTTTTACTGGAACTTTCAGTTGTTGTTTTGTTGTTTTCAGCAGCCTTTCTAATCACCCTTTCAGATATGTTTTTAATAGAAGTTTCAGAGGTCTTTTTTTGGGGATTTTCTTGGTTCTTTTTGCTCCCGAGATCATATCGCTTATGGACCTCCATGATGGCATTCTCAAAGCATTGCCTATAATCTTAAGATTCTAAGCCTTCATTATCATCATATGTATATGTGGCCTCGTCATCTTCTGCGAAAAAGGCAGGGTCTTCATTACTTACTCCCAGCAAGTTTATAACAGTTCCCTCTGGCTCTTCTATCATTCCCTCATCTTCATCAACATAATTTTCTTGAAATGGAGGTCTGATTTGTTGATCAGTATCTCTTTGTCTAATCTGAGGGGGGTTTCTCCTAAAGTTCTGGTTCTGATTTTGAGGTTGGTTCTTATTCTGAGCATTTTTTTGGACAACCAACCTCTCCATCATTCTTTCTAACCTATCCATGTTCTTGGCTAGATGGTCTAATTTTGAGTCAGATGTGGAAGGTGTAGTGTCTTCCTTATATGTCACTTTCTTTGTAGTCCTCATCCTAGCTCTTTTCTCAAACAAATTTCCTTCCACACTAAAAGCTCCCTTTTGCATGTCTTCTAAAGTTAATGGATCCCTTTCTCTTAGCTGATAGGCCATTTCCGGATCAAATCCTTCAGGGAATTTGGCCAAAGCTGAGCCTTGTGGAGGTTTCAAATTTGGGGGTAGTGCGTTATAAACACTATTGAATCTAGTGCAATAATTTGGAACACTTTCCCCAGTGTTTCTCTTGAGGTTTTGTAATCTGAAAGTATCTAGAGAGAGTTCTCCCTAATTTCCCAATTTTTTATGAATGTTTGATGTAAAGAAGGGAGATCATTTATACTATTAGGAGTTAAACCCTTAAATCATTCTAAACTTTGGGCAAATATTCTCATCTTAATTGTCTCATCTTCTATTTCCATATAATCAAAGGCATCATTCATCTTGTCTACGTGCTGTTGAGCAGTAGTGGGTTCATTTCCGGTGAAATGGGGAATTTTGGACTGATATTCATTGGGTAAAGGAACCAGAGGTTGTGGTAACACTAGTGGAGCATACCATGCTTCCATGATAAGATTTTGTGGGAGGAATGGAGTGGTTTGAACAGTGGGTATATGGATGACAGAAGTGCTTGGACCAACAAGAAACTGTTGAGAAGATTTGGGGTGAGAGAAACCAAAGTTATGAATGAAATGAAGATCAGGAGGTGTGGATGGAGGGGTTTCTCTGCTGCTAATATGTTGGCCACTATGTTGTGGTGAACTTGGAGGCCTCAAATTCTCATTTAATCTATACTGGTAAGTGACTGACTTTAAATTACTTGGAAAATCAAGGTTTAACTTGATCTTCAAAGAGTCGAAAGGTTTTGTGACATAATTGTCTGTGAATTAAAATGTATCACGAAGAAGTTGGATTTCTAGATGCAGACTTCATGATGATTTCTCTGGGATTGTAAACTACCAGAGGCTTGATCTGATAGGCCTGTATGAATTTTTCGTGAAGCCATTATGTTAAGATTCAGACCTAAAGAGAAGAAAGTTAGCCGTATATGACAATATTTAAGAGGCAAACTACTCTTTAACAAAGAAAACTTAACCTAAAATTTTCCTAATCGGGTGTGTATGATGTTTTAATGTTAGGGAGGTAGCTGCCCTGTTGGGAGTATTTGTGAAACTGTGGAGTAATAAGGCCTACTAATCACCATCGGAGTCTTTTGGCATTTGGTGAGGCCAGAGTCGCCAGGTGGATGATTTCAAATGTTCAAGATATTGCTGTCCACCACAAAGAATTAGAACTCACGCCTTATGCTGTTGTATTCTTATATTCAGCGATGTCTAAGATGCAATTTACTCAGACTCCCGCGGGAGTCGCCATTATGTTGGGGTCCGTGATTTGGTAGATTGGCATACCAAATGACAAGGCAACATCGTAACCACTTTGGAATCCTAGGATTTAGCTCGGATTCCAGAGGGATCTCTCTATATGTGTGTTTTCAAAGTTGATATTGTCTTTGGGTTTATGTTGTAGAAAATAGGGTTAGTGGGGAAGAAGAAGGATTTGTTTGTTTTGGTTGGGAATCATTAAAAGAGAAGGTCATGTGAGGTGAAGAAGGAAGAAGGTGGAAGGATGTTTCAACATGGAAAGATAGGTAAAAAAAGTGCTAAACCATCAAGTTATGGAGTCAGGTGAAAAGGAAATACTTGCACAACAATTATACAAGGTTTTCCAAAGGGAAAGTCATCTATATATCAAGATCTTTTAAGTTGAGTTTGTGGTATGAAACATTAAGGAGTGATGTGAAAGAAGCAACACAAGTATATAGGGTGCTCTAAGATCAAAATAACTTAACCTATCCACATACTCTTAAGAATAAAAAATTTAAGATAAACATAAAAAACAACCTAAGATCAGGTAAGACTTTTAATCCCATTTGTTTTGGCACACTCTTAAGGGAAATCTTCAAAACAAGCTTTTTAAGACTAAGCAAGGGACAGGCTAACCATAAACTTCCCTCGATTAAGACTCTACTTAGCATGCAATGAAAATATCATTTAAGAACATTTAACTAAAGTTCCACTAGCAAGACATGGGCTCCCCAACATTCCTGATCGGTTATACTCATTGAAATCATTCCCAAAAACACATTTAGAAGAAAACATAAGATAAATATTTACTCAAGAGATGTACTTTGTAGTAAATCCTACTCTATATTTGTTGTTCTTTATCGTAGAATATGAACACATTGAAAACATAAGGAAAATAACAATTTCATTGAGAATAACATCAACAATGATTTAGATGAGGATCCCAAATAGAATCATTGTTTTATTGATGTGAAAACCGCTATTAATTATGAGTCCAATAAATTTTTACAAAATTCAAATGCTTTTCTTCCTGTACCTCACTATATTACAACTACTCATAAGTTCTTATCAATAAAGCAGCTTCAGTAATTAACAACTTTCCAATCATTACAATACTGAATTTTCTCTGTGAATAATTATAGGTGAAAAGAGGAAGAGGTGTTGTTGCGTAAACGGTAATAAATATGAATTAAGACAAGAGTGGGAGAAGTGTTCGAATGCCCATTCTACTTATTTAATTGTCATAAGAAATGATTGTACCATTTTCAGAGAAGCCCATTTTATGGCATTTCTGGGTAGGCATGGTAATAACTCTCCGAGGACTCTCCTTTGAAACATGACTTGATCTCAAGTACTGCTTAACTTCTCGATAAGAAAACTGCCGCTTTTTGGGTTTCGTAGCCCCATGTTTTCTTAATAACTCGTTCGACAACATTAGACACAACAGATGGCCGTCAAAGCATCTATGGAAAGTAAATCATACGCAGGTGTCCTTTTCTTTGATCTCTCGGAGGTGATCGAACATTCGAAGATTTTTTTTTTATTTATCTTACCTTATTTTGACCTTAAATAATCGATATTTTGCTTTAAATGCTTTTGGCGCCGTATTAGGCCTTCTCGATCATTTCAGGTCCCGTCCGATTGCCGTGTATAGGTGGATGTGCCGAGGGTTTGATGTGTAATTCATTCAGCAAAGTTATCTCTATTTGGTGCCACTTTGACCTTGCCCCCCTTAGCCACTATTTCTTTGGCTGTGGGAGACCAGGATAACACACCATTAAACCCGCACACGACTTAATAAATCAAGAAACTCGCGTTTCTTGGTTTAACTACAATACAAGAATTTGCGAAGGTTGTGGAGTAGTGAGGAGGCAAGATGAACAGAAGGGGGAAGGGCTTTAATTATGAGGAGATGAATGAGGGTTCAAAATTAATTATGGCGTGACGATTTGGAAAGGAAGTATTAGAAAAACTGAGACTTTTATGTAAGTTGAAGAAGTAAGTGGTTTGGGATAGATCGAATGTGATACGGTCCAATGGTCAATACATATGCTCGAAACTAAATTATCACGCGAAATAGGCAATCAACTTTATTTATGAAATGAACGTGAAAATGGTTTAAGACTCCGTCCGATTCAAATATCTTAACAAGCATATACATTTAAAAAATAGAAGAGATGCAGAGAATCATATGGGGTTGAGGTGATATAAGTCACTTTTTCGCGTAGCGGGGAGGCTTTTGAAGTTAGTAAACAATATGCGCCTATGGGTTTACAAAGTGATAAGGTAACATCCATGTATGGGCGAAAATATAAAGGGAAACAAAAGGTGGAAGGGAGGGGAGGAAGGAAGTATTCTAGGCTATTAGATTTGGGGAGAAGATAGACTACTAATGGAGATTACGTAAAACACAAAAGTGAAAGGCAACGCGTGGCTCTGCGGGGACCGCCAGCGGAACACATGGGAAAAGTGAAGGAAAATGTGTATTGCGGGGGGCAGCTGAGGTACAGCATTTGGGGAGAGAAGTCTGCTAGGCAGATCTGCTGGATGAAGATTTCCCATATCCCAAGAGAGTCCATCGCGGGCACTCAAATGTTTCGACCAGGTGGTGCGACGGCTGGGGGAGAAAGGGAAATTAGCTCGTCGTCCGATCGTTGAGATGGACGAAACAGATTTCCTCGGCGGATCAGAAATCGGGGCCGCCGAGACAAGGCATCCGAGAAGGAGTATCTATATGTTTTCGATGGCCAATGGTCGATGGGGGAAGAGCACAAAGGCCGGATGAGTGGTCGTTCAATCAAAGATCGATATCGACAAGGAGAAGTGATCGGAGGATCGTACCGCAGGAAAGGAATGTGAACCACGGCGGCCGATGAGCGAAGCAGTGATGGAGATACATCCATCGGATCTTTGAGGAATGGACACCGCGATCATACCTGGGTCATCGTCATCGGCGAGGCGACCGGCACAAGAAATCCGGCATCGCTAATGAGCCGATGAGAAATGGAGGGAGGAAAGGCATTCGGATATTTGAGGAATGACTCGTTGCGATCATATCGAATATCGACCATCGGCGGTGGTAAAGGGTCCTTGCACAAGAAATCAGATCACCGATGAGTCGATGAGTGATGGAGGGTTTTAAGGCCGAGAGTCGAAGATCGCGGGTCCCGGTCTTATGGAGGAAAAGGGCTCAAGTTTTAAGCAGAAGGGGCTTAAGGCTCAATGAGCAGAACTTTTCAAAGGTTTTTAGTGAAGTTTACAGGTTTTTTTTAGGTTCCGATAGAGTAAACGGAGGTTTTAACCAAAAAAAGGGATTTTTTGTGGTTTAACAAGGGATTTTTTTAGGAATTGAGGGACAATGTGAAGGGAAAGGGGTATTTTTAGGAGGGAAATAATGAGAAGAGGCTTTTGAATGCAGAGATCAATGATTGGCTTGAAGGATAAGAACACAGAGAGGCTTCAAGAAATCCTAGATTTTGCATGAAATTTGTTTCTCAAGACTAAAGATCCGTTTTTAGCCATCATAGTGTATGAAAATTTATACATGGCCAATAGGTGTAGCAACATCACTTCACCGTAACATCACCCACTTAACTAATCATGTGGACCTTCGTGCTCTAGATCTTTTGGTGCCATAAATGACATCCGGAAAGACAACACAAAGACCATAGATCTTCCAAACATTCATCCTCAATTATTCAGAAAAAGGCAATTTTATATATCATAATAACTCGATGAATTGAAGAGTAATAAAAACAAGGTGAAACCACACAAGTTAGATAGAAAGATAAGAAAAAGAGGCAAAGATACTCTACGTTATAGTTATGAGGCAAAATAGGGAAAGCAAGTGTAGGAAAAGTGTACAAAACTAGCACCCAACGTCTCCCCCAAAGTGAAATACTTGCATGTCCTCATGAAAACTTGTCTTTCATGGGAATATCTTTGGTGCAAGTTGTTGTGAGGTCATAAGGACCAGTCAGATCTTCTTCTCGCATACCTCGTACCCTTGATTTTCCATCAACCGTAATAACTTGGACTCCGAATCATACTTAATCAATTCATAATTACTTCCGATAATCCTCAATCGTTCGCATCAAAGGAAACTTGAATCTCAACACCAGCCATAAAGCACCAAGGGATTGTATGATCTGGTGTGTACAATCCGGTACATGTGTACGTTCCACCATGAAATTCTAGAATGAGAATGGGTCCCCCCTTCGTAGTTCAAACATTGCCGGCTTTCGTGTGTTTCAAGCACCCCGTCAAGGCTCGCCTTTCATCATTGGAGAAATGATCGAGGCATAAGCTCAAAATTATTCTTCTATAAGTGGCATTCGGTTCTTTAATCCGTGTGCTCAAAATTCTCCCCAATTTTGGCTTAACCTCGGTATCCCGTCCATCGTTCGTACCACAATTCCATCTTCTCCTCATTAGCCTCCATATATTTATTGAAAAATTCATTCAACTGATTCTTCATGAAGGATAAAAGCTTCAACCGAAGATCTCCCATATAAGAGAATATTGTCAATAACCATTTGCATATCGACATGTTCACAAATAATGTTGTTTATGAATAACTCACACAAATGCTTGCTCATCGAAAATCGGAGGCACGGAAAACATCTAGGAATGTGCGAGTGGAAGAACATAAATAAGGCATGTCCTCCATAATAGCTTTCATATGAAACAAGAAGTGGTGCCCATAGAAATATAGGATAGATGTAGAGGTCAATATTCCTAATTATCCCAAGCATATTAGAATATTTCATTTTTTTTTTTCTTAATTGATGAATAAAATGTAAAGGAGGACATGTAAACTCCTACATGATTAAAATAAGTCATTCATCACTGTGAACGAGGGTAAATTGTGGTTGTCTCAATAAAGTATCCTTATATGTGAAAAAGGATTGAGGAGATCGACTGGTCAACAGACCAAATCACAACACTATCCAGATGCATTGAACTCCTCGTTGATGTTTAGCCTAGATGATATATCTGGTGTGAAAAGGGTTAGAGTCTTGAAAGTGACATGGTTTCTCAAGCTCTCATCTTATAAAAGGAAGCTTAAGGCTCAAGAGAAGGTTGTTTCAGATATATTTAGTATATTGTCTCGTTTAGACATATCTCATTCTCTTGGCTATTTAGCAAGAGAATTGTGAGGATTTCCTCTTTAGGGATTCTCTCTCCTTCCATTAAGTAGCTATTGGAGGGCATCGTACTACTCTTCCACTATCCGAAATTTTTCATTCATCTTCCCTCCTTATACAACAGAAACTTGCTAGGGTTTACTTTGTTTCGTGAGCTATAGCAAGTGGAGACTAGATCTACCAGAAGGTAGATTATACTAGTGCCTCTTCTCGCTGAGTGAGTCTTCAGATCTTCCTTGGAAGAGAGTATTGAATGTTGGGAATAATATTTTGATTCGGCATCACACCACCAAAGTCACAGAGTATTGATCCCTAAAACTCGTGTTATTTTCGCCTTTATAATTAAAAGGTGTTTTGGCAATAATATGAGATCTTCAGTGTATGGATTCTTCCTTCACCTGGTGATTCATAAAAGCAATACTAGAAAATTGTATTAGGAACATCAGTATCAATTAATGTTTATTTAAGACTGCAGAAAGATGCTGATGGCATTATAACCGCAATACGTAATCTCAGGCTTAGAATCAATTGAACTAGTCATAACGTTTAAATGCGCGCTTTTCCTTTCGAAAAGAAAGCGCCTTTCTCGCGTGCAATCGGAGCTCATAAGGCACATTCGGAAGTAGAAAAAAGTCACTTTCTAGTACCACAAGCAAGTAAAGGACAAGCTTTCCTTATGTGAAAGTCGCCTAAGGACAACACCACGCTTCCTTAGACATTATGTGAGCACACAAAAGCATATTTGAGCACACAATGGAATCACACCCCCTCCCTTGGGTCACCATCCATCATGTACTAAGGGAGGGAAGGAGGATTTGAAGCTCACCTATATAAACCCACCAAGAGATGAAAAATGGTGATCACAAGGTTTTTCCGGCCAAATTTTCCCCAAGCAACACCGCATCGTGTGTGACCCAAGGAGCTGGAGAAAAAGAGGACTCGATGGTTGGCCACCCAACAACTTAGTCCACCACAACAGAGAGAGAGTGAGACCGCGTCGATGTAGAACTTGAAGGGATGTATCATTGCACGGACCTAGAGCCATTGTTATTAGGCCCTTTGGCAAGTTGGTAAGATTTGTTTTCATTCCAAGAAATCAATAAGAAGAGGCCATCGAGCCATTGTTTACATTGTTACTATTTGGAACTTCTGTAGCTTCTTTTGTGTTTTTAGTTTTAGTTTTCTTCAGCATATTACTTCATTTAAGTTTTATGATTTTGAGCTCCTCACACATCAGATTTTACCATAGTTTAGAGGGTGTATCACACTCTCTAAAATCATTCGATTTTGTACACCCGTGTGTCGACTCCACCACAACAAGATTGGCGATCAGACTAACGCTTTCAAGTTTATGTGGTTGTGCCATCTTTTGGTGTGAGACCTTGTCGAGTTTAGTGAGATGACAGCCTCTCCTTCCGATCTATCCAGCCCCCACCACCGAGGTGAGCACCAAGAAGGCAGCTCCTAATATTTTACTTGTAGGAATTTTGTATGTATTTTTTTACATGCCGTACGTGCACATGTGATGTCAGATGCGGACTGCGTGTAGCGCACCTCGTCCGAGGTTTTTTCACGCACTGCAGAGAGATTTTTCTCCCTATATTCTCGTATTTACTATAAGTGTGGTTGGCGGGGCCTTAATAACCGGCCAAGACCGTGTTGATACCTCACAAATTTTCCGAAAATTCATTTTTGTTTAGTTTTTGTGTGACATTTAGTTAGTTTTCATTTAAGTTGGTTTTTGCAAGAAGTTTTCACATAGTTTAAGTAGGGGGCAAATTAACTACTTTTTTCTAAAAAATTCTATGTTTTTTGTGAATTGCATGCACACTTAATTTAACTAGTCCAGCAGGCATTATGACCACACATGCATAAGCTAGTGTAGAAATTTTTAGTTTAAATTTCATTTTTTGCATTTAGGAAATTGGTGATCAGGATCTCTCGTTGTCTTTGCGCCTATCAGTGACCCTAGACAAGAATATGAACACTATACATTTTTTATTCTCCATCTCCCTTTAGTCACTCACATACTCAATTAGGAGGTTTTGGAAGCTGCCCATTATCCACAAATTATTTTTATTTGAGCAAGGAACAACGTCACATAGTTTAACCAGGGACTTTTGTAAAGGATCACCGATATCCATATGTTTAAATTATGAGATTTTTCATCATATGCTCACACACATTCACCCACTAAGAAAATAAATCCACCTAAAAATAGCTTAAACCAACTCACTAAACTCTCCCCATAGGGGCCACAAGAGAAATTATAGATTAAGTTAGGACTTATGTGTAGAATTCAAACTTACCAGATCATGCTTCACATTTGAAAAGGTAGAATTTGTGTTTTTAAGGAGCTTTAAAATCCACCTAACGCCCCATGAAAAGGAAAACCCAAGCGCGCAGACCTCGATTCCGCAGGGGGGTTAGGCTTAGGCGTAGTGCTATGTAATACTGGGCTTGGGTTACCTGACCCGCTTAATACTCAGTGGTCATGAATAACTACCAAGAACCCAAAGAATTGAACACCGACGTGGGATAGTGGTTCTTAGTGGCTGCAATAGGGTATCCTTTACCTTATAGGTGATGGTGCAAGCACCCGTACCTCTACCTTACCTTGGTTGATTCTTCGCCCAATGGGGTACCTGGCCAGCCGGAGACGTTGTGCCAACACTCGCAAGAAATCATCATGCTAGGCCTAGCTACTTTTGAGTGTGGTGAGATGTTAGGGCTTCCCTCATGATTTTTATATCACGCGCAACAAACAAACTATTTTTTTTCTGATCGCTCACATAGATTGCTAAAGAAAATCATTTATTTCGCTTGTCTTATGTAGACACATAAAATTTTTTGTGATCACATACTCGATCCCCTAAAAAAAAAAATTTCAAAAGCTAACCCGGATGACGCTCAAGCGATTCCAATGGAACCTCATCGTCCAGGTTTTTTGACCTCCCTATTAACGGAGGGTTCCAGGTCTTTCGTCATTTAGGTACAAAGACTAATACAAGAATGGTTGGTTCCTCCTTTTTGAGTAACCTTAGTTGGGAACCCTAGCCAGATCCCCCAACACCACATCGCACATCACTCCCCTGCCCCTGTAAAGTGCAGAGTGCATCCCATATGGGAAGCCAACCGAATTCACAACTGGTATGCTGCGTACTAACTGCCTACGCGTAACTTCGTGTCTTCACATTGCTTCATGGTGTCAACCTCTTTACCACTCTTCTACGCATTAAGTGCCTACTCTGATTAACCAAGCTCACCAATGAAACCATCGCGCACACCCAGAATGGCCTCATGCCCACGAAGCTTCCTTCGTACATACCAAAGTTTGAGGGCAAGCAAGGGAGGACCCAAGGAATCATATAATGACCTTTCACCTATGGTGTCATCAATAGCATCATTGACGATACTGTATTTTGACGAGGCTGTTTCACGCACTTGTTGGGAGGCCATGAAATGGTACGTTGAGCAACCCCCTCGCTTCACATAGAACCTTTAGCGCCCCCACTGTATCGCATTCCCACATACTTTCGCCTACCCATTCACCATGATTCGAGAATGGAGTTACTAACTCATTTCATACAATCCTCTACCCATACATTTATGTTACATTCATGAGTGAGACAACATCGCAATGAGGTAAAGAACAACCTCGATTACCCAGTCCTTTAGATTTATTCTTGAAAAACTCCTCGACGGAGATTTCAAAGGATGTGGCTCAACATAACCCCACATCCGAAGAGGACGCAATCATTAAAGCCCAACAAATTGAACTAATTCATATGGGTTGGACCGTGATACATATATAATATCTGTTGAAGGCTCCACCTTCTAATCTATCATAATTTCAAAAGTATCAACTTACAATAGAGGAATATTAAATAATGATCTACAGTACTCTAGGTGAAAGAATGAAATCCAAGTGAAGACATGGTCACTCAGAACATGTCTCAACCGGTATTTCTGTAAGTCACTACATGTGAGCAAATTTGACTTAAATAGGTTAACGTATCACCAAGGAGGACTTAACTTCCTGAATGAGGGGACAAGCACGTAAGTAAGAAAATATGGAAGAACTTCTCAACGCAAAAACAGGACATCAAAGATACCAGCCTCATACAGGCACCACCTAATAAAATACTGCACAGAATAAAATAAATTCAATTCATCTGTTAATTAAGAGATCAGAGAATTACCCCTGAATGCAAGAAAGAAAGAAAACAAACCCTATAGACTATATATAAATAAAAAATAGTGTTTCATCATACCTTTTGGTTGAGAGAATCAACTGAACCAGACCAGAGCTGGTTAAGTACCTGTACAAGAAAAAATAAATGCTGTAAAAAACCATATTATTGAAATGAATATGGTATATTAAATTACCACCATCTGTCTTCTAAACTTCCTAATTTTAAAAAGCTTCAGAAAGAACTGAAAGATATGAGGATTCCTTCACAACCAGAAGGTGAGTAAGAACTCATCTCACACCAAGGGAACAATAAAGATCAAGAGAAAAAACTCAAACATTCCAGAGAAAACAACCTAAGAAATTTACATAGGTATAAATGAAAGCTCAAACTTCTAACTAATAAAATTACTATATCTCACTGACAGGACAAATACATCAAAGAAGAAGGCTTAATTTGACTTTTTAACTATTCAAATATTCTTTAAACAATAAGCAAAGGGAGTATATTATTTAATAGCAGTGCAGGAACACACTTCTAGGCAAACTCACAATTACATCATCACAATTTAGCTCAGTCACCTGCTATTATGTCCATGCTTGAGGTACTGCATTGCCTACAATGGAAACTCTTTAATTATTTAAGTGCTGCCCATCCTGCCTGACACGCACATGATGGCTTTTGATTTATATGCACCTCAGCTTCCCTTCATATTTTCAGATACTGTGATTTTATGTACATTATTTATTCACTGATAAAGGCCACTATTATAAAAAAAATCTGTACACTATGTCAGAACAAGGTGGTAATAGAATTAACTCAAACCTTCCACACACTGTTGACAGATGGTCATCTTTGAATTTCTGCCTTTCCTCAAATGTATCTTATCTATGAATGTAAAGGTCCATATAGATTAAACTTGGATTAATTTGATTATAATATACCTGTAATGTGGAGTATATTTATGTCTCACATATATCCTCCTGTCACGCATCATGATGTTCTCATGCAGCATTTAATCATCATGAATGAACACACACACATAAAAGCACCTTTCATCAACACATATTTTTCTTCATCTTTATGTAGATACAACCATGAGATATTTTATTTACATTTGAATATGGTTCTGGCCACCCAAAACCATTGTTCTGTTCTAGACTGTCTTTGTGTAAGTAATCCTCTATTATCCCTTATATCGCCTATTGTATTCTGCATGGTGCAGCACAACTGACACTGGCACTGGTGTTATCAGACACACCAAGCAATAATCACTGGCATCATCATTATAGCTCTCCTGAGCCTATGCTGCCCAAATCTCCTTTTCCTGCACCCACCTCCTGTGTTTCACCTCCCGCAGTCTGAACACTGGTATCACCAAAATTATTATCATTGGTACCTATGTGTATCTCATTCTCCACAGAATGCTAAATACATTAAACATTAAATAATGCGCAACAGTCCCCACCAAGGAGTGCCCAACCTACCCAGCAGAAAATTTTAAACCGCCCCATATGTAAAATCTCCACCTAAACCTGAAACTAATACAATACACCTTCAAGAACATGAATAGTATGGTGACCTCACCTCCATAGGAGTCACTAAACTGTATATTTGATATGTCACAATACACTATCATATATGTGCCTGAGCTTGATTAATTAAAACTACTCTCAACAATAGGAATAACTTAAACCATATTCAACAAAGAACTACAAATTAAAATTTATATGGCACACCATTTCATCATCACTTATTAAAGAACTTAGTATATTTTATAACATTATGCTCACTATTGTTCGTGAAGAACATGGTGAGATGATATGATTTGGGAGATCCTGTCAAGAGGATCCTTCCATCTAGTTCTGCTAATGACAAGCCACACCACCTGCATTAAGGTATGAGAAGCACTGACATTGTAGATCGCCTCCTAAATAATTCTCATTATATGTTAGGATGATGGACATTACTCAAGAGGTACTATTGGTTCATTCATGGATACATCCAACTGGCAATGCATCATGTGGTAATTTATATGTTATAATTCACATGTGCCCACATGTAACTTATAATCACTCATTTGAGGATTGTTCACCAGATATCACCTCCCCATTAGTTCTTGCCAGCCTCCTGCTGTTTACAGTCTTTGCTCTCTCCTACATATTTATATATGCCAACCACCAGCACTGTGCTGCTGACCTGTTGTGAGAAGCATGAGTGTATCTCATCATGCCTGCCAACTGGGAACACCCAGAGAATCCAGAAGGCCCCACAGGAAGTTCATGGAACTTCCATGCACGTGGGCAGTGTTAAGATGAGACAACAGGTAGTCCACTACCCCACTTTGAAAAGATGGTGATGATGGGAAATCTCATTCACCTTTTAGACCAATGGATGGATAATCGCCATATCACTGATACTTTGCCCATATGTCATGGGTGACCACATGACCAATACTAGCCTATGTCTCACAACTCCGTCCTACTATCATAGTGATTAATTTCGTAGGAAAGAGGAAGAGCGATGTCCAAGAGGAAAGACAGTATACATCACTTGTTCCAAGACCCCACCACCGCAATGGTGCAAAGCCAAGCTCAGAAGAACTAAATAATACAACAATCACGTAAACCGCAAGCCAAGCCTAGGATAACATGTGGCCTATGTGATCTAAACGATCACCAAATCAACCAATGCAAAGAACTCAAACCCCTTGCAAATAGTCTCCACATAATCTCTGCTTCAAAGCTTATTCCCACCAAGAGAATATCACATGGACTATCACGAATTTTCTCTGTACTTTCATCATACATTTATGCACGTGATTCCCCAAGCCGAGAGCAACCTAGAGCAGCATTAAGTCAGCCACCCACCAAAAATGGAGGCAAGTTTCAACCTACGATCCAAAAATGGAAACAGAAAATGACATGGTCTTTACAATCAACCCTTTCCACATCCACATCTTTGAACATCGAGTAGCAGATTTCACACTATCTAGATTTCCGTCAACACTATGGATTTCGTACTCATTTGCACTGCTGCAATTCACGTAGGATGTCCATATGCAATGTTCAAATATCTCATGATAAAGTCAACTTCCACCTACCGAGAATTGACTATCCGAAGGAAGGTTAACCATCGCTCACTGGGGACTGCTAAGATCCTTCTCTTTGGCCGTATGCGAGTGACAAAACTCATCACATATGACTCGTGTCATCGCACGCCTAAAACAGGATTTCAAAAACCTCCCCCGACAGGAATCTCGCTTTATTCCCTGCCACAAAAAACCAAGGCACCTTACGCCCGCATCGATTTCCACGAGATCCCAAACTTGTACATACAACTATCGAACTCCTCAGATGACACCTACCTCCTAGAACAACTCCACATAACTAGAGCTAGTTGACAGTAACAGGGTAACAATCATCGCAACACAATGAGGCTTCCATAAGAAAAGTGCTAGAAGCATCATTCGAACGCCACATCACCCCTCACCTGTCGAAGAAGGAGAGCGAGTCCTTCGCGAGGATAAAGTGCAAAAAGAATCCTTAGGCTAGGAAAGTTTGAAACCCTATGGAAAGGGGTCCTATATCATCAAAAATTACCTCTGGTAGGGGGCATACATCTGAACACGGAACTGAACGGGACCTACCTCACTAACCCCACAACGCTTATCCCCAGAGTTAGAGTACACAAAAGCCCCAACACCAAAATATTTTTGACCCAAAACCAAAACGCGCTCAAAATATCACCATGGATCACCAACTTGAACCTTATTTAGGATTTTCCGATGGAGCGTCGTGATGGTCTCAAAATCCCAGCCGCAGCCGCTTGGGTCATCTACTACCCTAACCGATCGCCACTATGTTCAAATGGCGTGTGCATCGTGATCAACAACCGAAAATTAGGCAGAATATGATGCCGTCATCTAAATTTATGTGTGTGAGGCTCTCCACTAGGGAATCTACCATATGCATGTCTACCTAGATTCCCGCTAGTAGTCTCAGCTAAACCAAACATTTGAAACAAAAGATGCAACCTATTTAGAAAACATTTGGGATGCTAGAATATTAAGCAGATAATTTGATTATATTACATTCTTACATATCAAGGAATCAAAACCAAACAATGATCACATAGCTAATAATATCCTAGACTAGAATGCATTGCGCAGCAACCCTACATAAAAATAATATGTATATCCATTAGCATAACACAAAAAATGTAAACTAAATAGACACACCACACCATGTAGAGCCGCAAAAGATATCTCATATATATATCAAAATATGTATCACAAACACAAAAATAGTGAATACCTGCCCATTTTCTAGCCCAAAAATACCGAGGTCATGGTGTGGCCAAGAAGCACCCTCATAATGGGTGCTTTCCCCCGTGTACGAATCTACTCTAGGGGGTGCCCCCGAAGAGGAGCACTGCCCACCACTACCCTCGGTGCCAACGCCGAGGGCCGCTCGTCACCACTACGATGGACACCAGTCAGGGAGAGAGAGAGCACAGGCTCCTCTCAGAGCCATCACTATTTCTAGCCATGCCTCCCTGAAGTCATCCATAAAACCTCGAGCAAGCATCCCACAGGTCAAACGGTCCAATCGACCCCGCAAGTCCTCTAGAGACTCCACCCGAGCCGTAGGTACCGAGAGCGTGCCCTCACCACATCTACACGAGCTCTCTTAGCCGCTACCTTAGCTGCACCTATGATGCTACCCTCACCGTAAGCGCGTACTCATCCCCGCCAAAGTCTACCGGCACCCCTACCCGGTCCACCTACGACACCACCTCCCCCGACCACCGGCCGTGGTGGAGGATTGTGACTCACCGCCTGGGCCACCGGGCGTCCCACCTCGCCAACATCTACATGAGTAACCAAAATAGCACCAGCCATGAGCTGAAGGAAAACACCTGGAAAAAAATAAAATTATAAATGCAATATAATACATACTCCGTGACCCCAAACATAACCAAAAGGCATACCATTTTTTTGGTCATCTAATTTGTCATCATTAGATGAACCTAAGTACACCATGTAAGACCAATTTTACCTCTTAAGTAAAATTTCTTCACCATGGGGTGAACATTTGTCTATATTTCTCTCATTATATTTAACCGAAATACAGAAACTAATTTAATAAATCATTATTATTGACTATTTCTAGGAATAAAGTTATTTAAATCATTATTTAAATAATATTCTTAGTTAAATTTGACTAAATCATCCATAAATAGTTAAATAAACCATTTTTAATTTAATTATATTCCCATCATTTCCCTAAAATGATAAATACATCATTTATTTATTTATTTTTTATAAATAAAGGAATTGACCCAAGTCAAAAATCTTTTCCCTCCAACAAATATAATAAAATATTCCTAAAGGGTGGTTCTAGAATTCGATTAATAATATTTTATTCATGCACCGAATTCTAGACCGCTCTAATATTTTTTTATAAATAGAAGGGTTTTCCCCATTCATTAGTCACCTCCATTGCATTAGATCACCTTGGATCTATACTAGGTCACATTCTCCATTTTTACCTTGTGAGCTCCCATTGAGTTCTATGTTTGTCTGGGTTTTCTACAACAACAAGAGAGAGGAATTTTTAGATCTGAAATGCTGAGGAATTTTAAGAACCCATCCCATTGAGGAGAACTGGAAAACACCTTTCTTGTTTTCCTCTCAGGTGCCCCCTTTTTTAATATAATATAAAATTCTTTCAAATACATTGTTCTTGTCTTGTCTATTGGATGCATGGAGCCACATTTTACTTTATCTTCTTAATGTCTTTTATGATTAGATCTGGATTTGTGCAACATTATTTGGATCACCTAATTGCAGATTTAAAGAATATTTGGCAGCCATAATCAATGTTAGGGATATTTGTTATGCGTAGCTAAAGTGATCTTTTACGACGAAAGATTCATACTAACAATTGGCGACTCCACACGAGTTTTCTTTTGCGACCGTTGTCGTTTTATATATTCCTGCATATCTAGTTGTTTCATACCCTAGGGTTTCTCTTCCGTTCTCTATTTTTCCTATTTTGATGGTGTTTTTCACGTCTAAAACCCTCAAACATTAAAATTTTTAACTTCCATGTGTTTCTGGCCCTATTGCGCAGGTGACAGACATCAGCCGCAGCTGAGATGACAAATTTTTCTGAAATTTGCCGCCGAGAGACCCGGATCTGCAGGACGCACTTATCGGCCCAAAAACTGTGACCTGGCCTTGAGGTCGCACTTTTCTGTCCCAAATCTACGACTTGGACTGAAAACAGGTCAGAACCTGCGACCTGCACTTTTTCTGCAATTTTCCAGCACTTTTTCTGGCTTTGTCTAAAGCTTCTGCCAGGGTTTTCCAGCCTCTGTGCCCACCCGTTTAGACTTGTTTCTGATCTGTTTCACTCAACTAAGTGGGAATATTGCCTCTTAGGGCTCTAGTACCCTGCACTTTTTGTGGGGTATTTTTTGCTGTTTCAGAAGTCTGAATTTCCGAAGTTTCAGCCTTATTTCTTTCAAATCTGATACCTCATTTTCAGATCCCTTTAGATCAGCTCCTATCCCTTTCAAATCACCTCATATAGTTTTTTTTGGGTTCATTTCTAGGGCTGCCTCCTTGTCCCTTCTATTTTTAGCTGATCTCCTCCTTTTAGCAGCAACCTTGCCTCTGCCTCTTTGATGTTCTCTGCACCTCTTTTCAGCATATTTCTCCTTTAGATCCTCGTCCCTCCCGACTTTAGATCTATTGGCCTCTTTTTCGCGTGCTCTGCTTGGTTTTTTCCCTCTTATAGACTAGAAATGAGAGACCCGCCTTCTTGGGTTAGATTGATGCATTGTTAACTGTGAATTTTTTTTTCTTTTAGTCCTATTTACTGCAGATTTAGTTTTAGTTACGGAGCACACTTTTTCTTTTACTCTCAAAACATCTGGGTTTAAATAATTAAAATTAACGCACGCCACACACTAACCCTAAGTGAAGAAGAGCCTGGTTAATGCCGCCTGGAAAAGACTTTAAAATCAATTGTCACTGCACCTCTCCGCCCTTGACCTCACTTGATTTTGTCCTTCCCAGCCCTTGTCGGTCTTTCTTCTTCCCCTCATCGTTGCACCCCCAAGGCGCTTCTCCTGGAAAATTCTTGGCCTTCACCCTCAGTTTCCGGTTGGTCGACTTCCTCCTTCCCGTCGTCGTCGAGTAATTCCTCCCCCAAGTCTGCACTCCGACTCTTCTTCTGATTGTTTGGGTTCTCCCCCGACTCCTGGTTCTCCCCTTGTTACCTTCACCATGTCTAGTTCAGGGCCTAGTGCCAGCGGCAACCCCAGTTCTACTGCTGGGTCCGGAACCACTACGGGACCTACCTCGACTTCCCCATTGCTCCCTTATATGGCCGTCCTTAGTCTCCCCGACTTTAATAAGCTGATCAATGATCCTATCCGCCACTATGTTAGTTGGCCTGCTATGCCAACCAAGCTCCCCTCCGACATTCCCAAGTTCTAAGGCCTTGCTAGTGAAGATCCCTCCAACCATATCCTATCTTTCCATATGTGGTGTTCATCTAATTCCATTACTGACGACTCCATCCGTCTTAGGTTGTTCCAACGCACGCTTACCGGAGAAGCTTCTAAATGGTATGTTGAGTAGGCCACCTCCTCCCATACCACTTTTGCGACCATTTCCCAAGCCTTTTTATCTTATTTCCAGCTACCTCTCCGATACGACACTGGTGCCGAGCTTTTAACTTCTTTCCGTCAATCTTCTTCGACCTGCCTTTCCGCCCATGTCCAGGAATGGCGGCGAATAAGAAGCTTGTGTTGTGCTCCTCCCTTTGAAGATCGGGTTTATATGGACTGGTTCCTTCGCTCTCTCTTACCTCCCATTGGAAAATATGTCGCCTCCCATTTCCCTCAAACCGAAGAAGCCACCCTCCAAATAGCCTTGAAATATGACCTTATTTATGCTCAATCTGGCTATGTTGATACCGTCCTTCCTGACCTCCCCAAGCCCGGCGGCGCTAACGCCCCGGGGGCATCTCACTCTGTCGACGGTATCATTGGAACTCTTTCACATACCTCTACTCAGCCTCTTATGGGCCATGGTTTCCCTCCAGGAGGGGCCAGCACCTCCAGCACTTTTTCCCCTCCAGGTAGCATGTATCCAGGATATGGCATGCCTCCTCCTTTTACCCACACTCCTGCTTACCTCAATGTTGCCCATCCCAACCCTTATCCTTACCCACATCCTGGTGTCCCAGCTCCTCCAGCATTTGGACCTCCTACTCCCTTGCCTTCTCCACCCTCGCAACTGCACTTACTACCCCCTCCAGGACAAGTATTTGAGTACCAGGGGGCAACTCATCTTCTTCCTTGTCAAAGAAAGAGGAAAGGAAATCAATCCACTTCTGGTAATCATGGATCCAATCCTTCAAGCATTGACTCTACCACTGCCAACCAGCCACAGGGCTCTCAGGCCAAGCCGGACAGGCTGCTTCACACCAATAAGCCATGTTCATGTTGCGGTGTTTATGGTCATTACACTCACGATTGTCCCTTATTACCACAAATGCGGAAGATGTGGGAGTCTCAGGCCACCGTGCGAGGACAACACTCCTCCCCTACTGTCCCTCCCAATACGGCTACTTCTCAACCCGCTGTGTTTACCGATCCTTTCCCTTAACAAGGATTCGCGGCCACTCAACCACCTCATGCCCCGGTAACCACTTAACCTTCCCCTTCTGGTTCCTCCGATTACCAGATTTTCATGATGGCCTCTGACCAACCTCTCACCATCAACCTTAACCTTCAAACTCGATCTCGTCAGTACTCCACGCCTCCCATTCCGTCTGTCTCTGAGTCCCAATCTTTAGGTCCTATAGAGCCTCTGTCAACACCCAATGGTCCCTTGCAAATCCCTCCACCCAAATTTGAGGTTCATACTAAGATTCCTAAGGGCCCATTACGCCAAAATGTTGCCTCTAGTCGAGCTTCCCATTCATATAGCATAGTAGATGATCTGGTGCAATCTCCTGCTGTCATTTCAACATTGGAACTCCTCTAGTCGTGTCCTTCCCAAAAGAAGGCCCTACTATCTACCGTAGGCGTTGTAGATCCTGCTGATGACCAATTGATGGTTTTTGATGCCTGTCAGTCAGACCATCCCCCCCTACCTGCTTTTGTTTCTTTCCAAATCCCATTCAAAATCCAAAATTCCAACGTCGCTCGGTGTTTCATTGATGAGGGGGCATCTACCTATGTGATGTCCACTTCTGTTTGGAAACAACTTGGATCTCCTAAGCTGGCCCCTTCCACAATCACCCTTCATGCGTGGGATGGCCATGCCTCCCAGCCCATTGGCCTCTTCCATAACTGTCCTATCACCCTTGCGGGTAAGACTGTTTGTGTCGACGTTTAAGTTATCAACGCCCCTCTTGACTATAACATTATTTTGGGGCGTAGTTACACCTATGCCATGTTTGTCGTCCCATTCGCAGTCCACCGCAAGATGTTTTTCCCGCATAATGGAAAAATTGTCACCATTGACCATTTGACTTACCATGAACCAAAATCTCAGACCTCCCCTGAGTCCACCATTTCCACTGTCACCAATAAGCAAACTATTGATTCTTTGACCAGTGTTTCCCTTGGTGTCTATAAAGACTCCTCCTTGCTTGGAACCTTTTTAGACCCTCCTCCCATACCTGATCCTAGCATGGTGAATGTTTGCATGATGCAATCTTCTTGGGCTGACCTTGCACAGCCCACTTTGGCGAGTAAGCAACCACACCCTCACCCAACCCCACCAACTCCTAGCCCTTCGCCCCCGCTAGCCAACCTCCTTCCTTCGGAATCTCCTCCACTGACCATTCCTCCTGGCCATTTCCCTGTTGGTCAGATTCCTTTCCTTGCTCTCCCTCCTGGAGCTCATTCCGTCCCTATTTTAGCCACCCTATCCCTCCCCAACTTGACCTTGGGTATACCCATCTAGTACCTAGACCCCCCAGCCACTACCCTGCCTGGTCAACCCAAACCTTATCTTGCTTTAACCCCAATTCACCCGATACCCATGGCGTCTCCCGCTGCACCAGTACCTCAGTCCCCTCATCAAGAACCACCTCCTGTTGCGACCATGTCGGGTAACCATAGCAAAGCTCGCAGGTGGGCATCAAAGGACAAGGTTGCCCCAACAACATCTGCTCCTCCTTGACCTCCAAAGCATCCCATTCAGTGTGCCTTGTGCAATGTTGTCGGCCACGCTACTCATACCTGTCCTGAATTACCACATCTCAAAACCATGGTCAATGAAACATTTACGTAATCTGATATTCCTGAGGTCTATGTCACCATACCTGATTCCCTTCCGAAACTTAAACACTTGTGCACCAATCACCCTTGTTCTATGTGTGATTTCCATGGACATTATACCCATCTTTGCCCTCGCCTTGACGAGTATCGTGCTTCTTTAGCCGCATACCGCCAATTCGAAGTCGCACTTGCTCGTAATCCTTCTTCACTAACACCAGACCACATGTCTACCCCGATTATGATTTCTCATCCTGATACTGAAATGACCGCACCTTCAGCCACTATTTCCTACCTTTCCTCATCACCACGTTTCCCGGAAACTGACCCCTCAGTGCCTTCCCCTGATGTTTCGCCTACCCACTCATCTGCTTGCTCCGCTGTCACCCCTCATGCCGACACGCATGTGAACCTTTCCCCTCAAAATCAGGTGTCTCATATTTCTACCTCCTTAGATCCTCCTATTCCACCCACTCTTCCCATCTTTCAGTCCGATGAAGACATCATGGAAGCCATGACCGAACCTAATTTTCCATGGGACGATATGCACCATCGTGCATATTTCCTCCCACACCAATCCCATGACCAATATGCTCTCGAATCTAAAGACTTCATTCCCGATAAAATTGATTGGTTCAAAAACCCCATCCCTGCACCTGACGCTTTCAAACAAGGCAATATGGCTAATATCTCTCCTACCATCAAAATAGACATTTCTGTCAAACCAGGTTTCGAAGAACATATCACCATGGGCGCCCAATGCACTCCGGAAGAAATTGAATCCTACACCAAACTCTTCAAATAATTTCATGATATTTTCATTTGGTCCTACTTAGAAATGCCTGGACTCGATCCTGCCATTGTCGAACACCACATCGACACATGGCCTGATGCCATTCCGATCTGTCAAAAGTTGAGACCCGTCCATCCCTCTAGACGTGAAGCCATCAAAGCTGAAATCGATAAGCTCCGGCAGGCTGGTTTCATTTACCCCATCGAATACACCACTTGGGTGTCTAACCCAATTCCCATCCTCAAAAAACAAGGCACCATTCATGTTTGCACCGACTTTCGCGATCTGAACAAAGCTTGTCCCAAAGCCAACTTCCCCACACCATTTATTGACCAATTCATTGATGAGTGTGCGGGGCACGAGATTCTATCCTTTATGGATGGCTTCTCCAGATACAACCAAATCGTTATCCGTCGTGCTGATCAACTTAAAACCACGTTCATTAGTCCGTGGGGCACTTTCGCATACCGAGTCATGCCATTTGGCCTTAAAAACGCCGGCGCCACTTTTCAACGAGCCATGTCTTATTGTTTCCATGACTTAGCTCATATTATCCTTGCCTATTTAGATGACCTTACCGCACGTTCTAAACATCGGGCGCAACACCTTCATGATCTGTGTACCATTTTTCTCCGATGTCGCAAGTATAACATTCGCCTTAACCCATTGAAATGTGTCTTCTGTGTTCCCGTCGGTCGTCTCCTCGGCTTCATAGTGTCTAAAGATGGAATAACTCTCGACCCTTTGAAGGTTCAAGCCATTCTTGATTTTCCTATGCCTTGTACCTTACTCCAGCTACAAATTCTCCAAGGTAAAGCTAATTTTCTTTGCCGATTCATTCCTGACTACGCCACTACTGCACATGGATTCCTTAGAATTCTTCGATCTCACACCCATTTTGTCTAGGATACCTATGCTCAAGAATCTTTTGCTGCCCTCAAGCATGCTCTCACATCCGCTCCCTTGATACATCCTTTTGACTTTGACCGATATTTCATCCTATACATCTCCACTTCCACCTATTCGGTTGTTGGTGTCCTCATTCAGGAGAATGATCACGGTATCGAACATGTGATATATTATGTCAGTAAGAACCTTGCCAGTCCACCTGTATCCTACTTGCATGAAGAAAAATTAGCACTAGCTGTCGTGTTCTCGGTCCAAAAACTGCGTCATTATATCCTTATGCGTTCCACCAAGTTTGTGACTGATTCCAACCCCATGGCTTTCCTATTGAGTCGACGCATCCTCAATGGGAAGTACGCTAGTTGGGTCGTTATCCTCCAATAATTCGACCTTGAATTTGTCACCCCAAAAAGTAAGAAAGGTTTAGTCCTCGCTGAACTCATTTCTGATTTGCTTACCAGGATGCAAGATACTCCCATTAATGATGCTCTTCCCGATGAACATTTATTTTCCATCACCACCGACGATCCTTGGTACAGTGACATCCTTACTTACTTGCGAACCCAAAAGTTCGCCCTTCATCTTGATCGTGATGCTCGACGACGTATCCGATATCAAGCCTCTTGCTACCTTATACTCGGTGATGACCTTTATCGTCATGGAGTAGATATTGTCCTTCTTCGTTGCCTCACACGCGCTAAAGTCGAACAAGTCCTCAATGCCTGTCATAGCGGCGCTTGTGGTGGTCACCTCTCCGACCTTGCCACCGCCCAAAAAATCATGCGCGCTGGGTATTTTTGGCCTTCTCTCTTCAATGATTGCATTGAAGCAGTCAAACACTGTTCCAATTGCCAACATTTCACCCCCAAGGTGCGAGCTCCTCCCGCTCCCCTCCATCTTGTCATCACAGCTAGTCCTTTTTGTAAATGGGGCATTGACTTTATGGAATGTTGACCTCCATCGGCTGGTAACCACAAATATATCATCGTGGTGGTTGACTATTTCACTAAATGGGCCGAAGCTATGCCAACATTCAACAACACGGCAGCCACGGCAGCCCTCTTTTTCTTTAACCACGTCATTGCTCGATTTGGAGTTCCAAAAAAATTAGTCTCTAACCATGGCCGACATTTTGAAGATGAGATTTGGCATGAGCTATCCTCCCTATTGGGTTTTGAGCACCAATATTCATCTTCCTATTACCCCCAAGGTAATGGCCAATTTGAAGCGGTCAACAAAATTATTAAGACCATGCTTCAACGAATGGTGAATAAGCACAAAACCAATTGGCATCTCATGCTCTTCCCTGCTTTGTGGGCTTATCGTACTTCCACTAAAACCGCCACTGGTTTCACTCCTTTCCACCTTGTCTTTGGCGAGAAGGTAGTCTTACCAATCGAGTGTGAAATCCCTTCCCTCCATTTGGCCGTCGAACTTCTCCCTGATACCCAACCTCTAGAACAACGACTTATCATGCTCGAGCGCGCCTCTGAAGACTGTCATGTTGTATTGGAAACTCTTGAAGCCACCAAAAGCGCACTAAAGCTTAGTATGACCAAAAATTCCACCCTTGTACCTTTCATTAAGGTGACCTTGTTCTAGTATATGACTTGGCCCATGATACCCTCGGTCATGGGAAGTTCAACTCATTATGGCTAGGTCCCTACATTATCAGTAAAGACCTTGGTAAGGGGGCATAACTTTTAGAGGACTTTGAAGGCTACATCCTTCCTAATCCTCGTAATGCACTTTATCTTAAGAGATATTACCCTTAGCATTTCCCATTCAAAATGCATGTTTTATTTTCTTTCTTTTAGACAGCCAGCATCTGTCATTTTAGCATCTCGCTACTTCACCAGGACTCCCGTTATCCATGAAGCATTACTTCACCTCTTCTCAAAATCACATTTTCTCACTTACAACACATTTCATTAGTGGCACCACTTTTCCTCTATACTCATTCCTGTTTGTGTCAATTTTCGTCATGAGATACCATTTTATACTCATGTTTTTTATGGTCCCCTTTGGATCATCCTCCATTTCATTATCATCATTATTGTTCGTCTGTTCGTCGCTCTACTATTTTCTCTCACGCCTTAGTTGGGGATTCCTTATTGCCTTACCTATGGCAGACCTCCTTCTGTCGACGTCAACTCATTTACTCCAGAAGCCAGGTCTCGGGGGCAGTGTACCTTGGTTCGAACTCTTTTCAGCATGATCGTGATCTATACACTTGATAGTCTAGTGATGCAGCAACAGCTATTGGTGATTCCCAGGTGTGTGTGAGATGTCTCAACCCTCATGAGGGGGTGGCCCTGCAGGTAGCCCCCCGCATGCCCGGATGACTTCTTCACTTCAACCCTTGATGCAGCTCCTCCCATTTGATGATATTGGCCCCAGTCGCTTGCAGCGCCTCTTCGATTTTCATGTATCAGCCAGATCTTGTGAGCCCTTCCCCATGTGTAGGGGGCATTTGTGCGTATTTGTATCTCATGTACTAAAATCTTATTGTATAAGTCCTGGCGGTCATTCCAGGCATAACATGTATGTGGGATCCATCAGTCTATTTTTCTGGCTCTTATTTACACCAGCATATTCCTCATGGTTCGGTTCCTTGTTTACTGGACTTCCTATTCTTTGTACTTTGTCTCGGCGGGCATAGGTATGCCTCCCCCGCCACCTTTAGCATAGGTACCATTTCATAAACTAGAGACTTGTTGCACCTGTAAGTCTTGTCTCCTCAGGGTCTAGTCCTTTAGCACATTAGACTACCTTACATTTCTCTCTCTCGCTTCCCTCTTGATGTCTAGTGATTGAGTTCTTACAACGTACTTCGGTCATACGATTTGCTCCTAACACTCATACGTTGGGGGGCAATCTGTTACACCATTTTTTTGGTCATCTAACCTATTATTATTAGATGAACCCAAGTACACCATGTAAGACTAATTTTACCCTAAGTAAAATTGCTTTCACCATATAAAATAACTTATTTGGTCATATTTAACCCAAAACAAGGAAATTAATTAAATAAATCCTTATTTATTTAATTATTTCCTAAGAACAAGTTATTTAAATCATTATTTAAATAATATTCTTATTTAAATTTGACTAAATCATCCATAAATAATTAAATAAACCATTATTTATTTAATTATATTCCCATCATTCCCCTAAAATGATAAATAAATCATTTATTTATTTATTATTTGTAAATAAAGGAATTGACCCAAGTCAAAAATCCTTTTCCCTCCAACAAATATAATAAAATATTCCTAAAGGGTGGTTCTAGAATTCGATTAATAATATTTTATTCATGCACCGAGTTCTAGACCGCCCTAATATTTTGTTATAAATAGAAGGGTTTTCCCCATTCATTAGTCACCTCCATTACATTAGATCACTTTGGATCTATACTAGGTCACATTCTCCATTTTTGCCTTGTGAGCTCCCATTGAGTTCTATGTTTGTTTGGGTTTTCTACAACAACAAGAGAGAGGAATTTTAGATCTGAAACGCTGAGGACTTTCAAGAACCCATCCCATTGAGGAGAACCGGAAAACACCTTTCTTGTTTTCCTCTCAGGTGCCCCTTTTTAATATAATATAAAAATTCTTTCAAATACATTGTTCTTGTCTTGTCTATTGGATGCATGGAGCCACATTTTACTTTATCTGCTTAATGTCTTTTATGCTTAGATCTAGATTTGTGCAGCATTATTTGGATCACCTAATTGCAGATTTAAAGATATTTGGCAGCCATAATCAATGTTAGGGATATTTGTTATGCGTAGCTAAAGTGATCTTTTACGACGAAAGATTCATACTAATAGATAGAGTGTTATGGCGTCATGTAGCCAAGATGTGCCAACG